>OX352774.1:148049487-148649487 GCA_947095535.1 Poecilobothrus nobilitatus | reverse complement strand
CAAAAGCGCACAAAAGTTGCAATTGGAGAACGATTATTTTGATAATAAAATTGAATAATTTGTAAACGTTTTTCTTGCGTATGAAATTGTAAAAATTACTGTATACAATGAAAAAAAAAAGACAGATCATGACATACTACATATGGCCGAAACGTCACTTAAAAATGATATCACTCAAATTGGAAAACCCTTTATAATGCAGTTATTTAAAATCGGTCCACTTTTCTTGTTTTAACAAAAGTTTGATATAAAAGTTGTGATGGACATATACATATCTGAATAGAAAATAGTTATAGAAAATCTGAAATTTCCTCTATTTTCGTAATACATATGTAATAACAAAAATTTTTTTTTGTCAAAATTTTTCAGAAAAAGGATCTAAAGTTCTTTTTTTTTTAATAGGATATTTTTATGGTTGTGAGTCCTCCTAAACGGTACATATGCTTGTTTAACATTATATGTAGGTTTATTTAAAAAAAGTGAACGGCTAGCTAACAAAATATTAAAAGTATAAATGGGAGCAGTGAAATGGAAGTTATAATATATTTTAAACAAACCTATTTGATTCCGTATAATTTAAATTTTATTTTATTCTGTAATAATTTTGAAATAATTATTTTTAAATTATGTAGACTAAAGCAGCTTTTATAACTATACGCAATTTAGCAACCGACTTTCACAGTTTTTTTTTTAAATGGTAGATACTCAGTATAATCGACGTAATTATAAATATTTTTTCAAAATTTTTCAATTTTCATTTATAAATTTCTATTTAAAATTTTTAGCTATAGGTACAAAAGCAAAGATTATAATACCTACAAAGATATCCCACGCCATACATTAAAATGGTTCAGCTAAAATTTGAAGTGGATTTTATCTAAATCCACCAAAGCTTTTTGAACTGAGAGTAAATTGATAATAAATCGTTTAAATGAGTAAATTATAAAATTACTCTGGTTTCTCTCTCATTTATTAAGAATGAAGATTAAAGATTGAACAATAATTTAGATTTAAACCAAATATAAACATCATGTTTAAAACTTATCTTCTTTTGTTTTTCTGTTTTTCTTATTACTTTTTTGTAATGTATGTATGTAAGTATGTATGTTGTATTTTGTATACTTGTATAATATGTATTGTAAATTTGTAAATGTAAAATACACAAATAACAAGGTAGAATGTAAACCAATGATTTTTAAAAGCGCACATTTCCAAAACTCAATACAAACTGTTTAGAAGTGTGATTTACATAAAAATTTGAAAATTTCATGTAAAAACAAAAAATGTGAAAATAGGACATTTTTGAAATTTTTAGGGGCCGTAATTCCGGAATCCTATATAAAAAAGAAAAACCGTTAACACACGTAAAAATATATTATTGAACCTTTAATTTTCATGTCTTGCCGAAGAAAACTTTTTACAGGTGTCTAAAAATAGCAAATTTTCAATTTTTGGGGCGTAATAACTCTTAAAGAGGGGGTGCTACCAAAAAATCTTCTGAGGAAACTTATACTAATTCTAAAAGTTCTTTCTTGTCTCAAAATTTCAGGTTCCTATCTAAAGGCGTGCCGGAGTTATGAATAAAGAAATTTCATGCGAAATGTGGTTTTCACATAACAGTAAATTTAAATCGTAAATTACAAAATATTACATAATTTTGATATTGTTTTATATAGATAATAAAATTTTCGATCTTCTAGCGGTTTTAGATTGCAAAACTATTACGCAGATCCTGAGATATATACATCTGAAAATGGGGCTTTTTCGCAATTTTGAAGAGCTGCAACTTTGGAACCCTTTACAACTAAAATAAACCTTTAACACACGTAAAAATATATTACTGTAGCTTTAATGTTTATATTTTGTAGAAGTAAAATGTGTACAGGTTCCTAAGTTACAGGTGTTTAAAAATAGCAAATGTTCAATTTTTAAGTCCTAGTAGCTCATAAACAGGGGGTGGTCGAAAAAAATTTTCTGAGCAAACTTATACTAATTGTAAAAGTTCTTTCTTGCCTCAAAATTGCAAGCCTCTATCTAAAAGCGTGCCGGAGTTATGAAAGTAGAAAAATCATGCAAAATTTGGTTTTCACATAACGGTAAATTTAAATACTAAATTTCAAAACAAAACTATAATTTTGATATCAATTTACAAAGATAAAAGAAATACCTGTCGAATGACGTTTTCAGATTGAAAAAATCTTAAGCAGAACTTAAGATATATGCATTTAAAAATAGGGCTTTTTCAAAGTTTGAGGGGCTGTAGCTCTGTAATGGGAGGGGCTACATGAAAAAGTTGTTCCACAAAATTATTTTTTTATGAAACCTACCCATGGTTAAAATTGTTTTTCTCTATCTTTAACGGTGTAGAAGTTTTGTAAACAGACGAAACTAGTAAACAGACGAGTGAAACTAATAAACACATTTTTTCAAAATTTTTTTTCTAAAAACCATTATTGAGTTAAGAAATAAGAATGTGAGTGTTTTTTTATACCCGTACGATAGGATCGGGTATAATTAAATTACTCCTCCGTTTGTAACACCTCGAAATAAGCGAGCTAGATATACCTTCAAAGGTATGGATCGGATCAGAAAAAAATTCTAAGACTTTTGAGCCATGTCCGTCCGTCCGTCCGTCCGTCAGCACGCTAACTCAAAAACTAAGAAAGCTAGAATCTTGAAATTTACACAAAATATTCTGGGAGTAATTTGTAGATTCCCTATTTTTTTGGTTGAGTTTGGACCAAACCTTAGGGTAGCTTTCGAACACCTAACTTTTAGATCCCCACATTTGTTTTTAAAATAGAGCTATGAAATTTTAACTGCTGATAGATGTCACAAAAATATTAATTTTATTTTATATAACTTTTTTTGTACCCCCACCCGTTACGGAGCTACAGCTCCCCAAAGGTTCAAAAAAACTTTTTATTTAAATTGTTATAGCGCAAGTTGTATAAGGTATATCTTCATTTTGAAAACGCCAAACGATTACTACTTTTATTAGATTTAAAAGTATATATACAATAAATATATTTTTGTGGCATACGGTGTCTTAATTTACCGTTATGTGAAACTCAAATTTTGCAAAATCCTTTAACCCTTCTATCTTCTAAACGGTTTAATTTGGAAACTTGAAATTTTGACAGAAGTTAGATCTTTGAAAATAAGTATGAGTCATTTCAGAAATTTTTTTTGCCTCACCTCCCGTTTAGGAGATGTAAGGGGTCAAAAACTGAAAATTTCCAATTTTTAAACACCTGTAACTTGAACACCTGTTAAAATTTTTTTGAAGTAATACACAAAAATTAAAGCTTCAATATTATACTCTTATTTCTGTTAACAACTTTATTTAATAATATATGGTTACTTTAGTTGTGTAAATTAAAAATAAAGTGTTACTTGATTTTTTCAAATTTTCTAACAAATTTCTTTAACGATTTTTTTGCATATTGTTTTACTCGATAATTTGAAATTGATAAGTTGAGGATATAATGCGTAGTACAAAAAAATGTAAATAAATAAACAACATAACGGTAGCTTGAAGAATTTTTATTTATATGATATTGATATATATACATACTTATATAATATCATATTTATTTACAATATATCGTATATCTCACTAGTGAATGAATGATAAGAGTATAGATGTATATTATATAGCGCCGTATTTACATACAAATATGTATTTTATTGTACTTATAAGAAATTATTCTGTCAATGGAATATTTAAATATAATATAATATAATGTTTAAAATTATATTTATTATTTTGTACTAAGTAAATTTAATATACATTTACCGCTTAGTATTAAATGATACTATAGAATATTTGAAAAAGTTTTGGATTGATAATCGTTATGTGAAAGGTTAGAATTTGCTTTTGAAGAATGTATAAACATATATGTAGTTTGAATATATCTACAACCCATAGTTCTAGAAATTATAAAATTCACCCAAATTATTTTAAAATACTAAAATATTAAAAAAATAATATTATAAGCAGAGTGACAGGCTGTGAACATACTAACGGTTCGTACGGGTATCTAAGAGTTGACAAAGGCAACTGTATTCTTCCTCGTTTTTTCATGTTCTTTGCAATATAAGTCGATAACATATTGTGTGTGAGAGATGTGGGTTTATAAAAGAATTTTGATTTGAAATTCAATTTACTTCCATAGAATTAAATTAAAGAATAATGTATTTTCTGAAAAAAGATTTTTGTTTCGGATTTCTTAAGAACAATTTTGTAAAAATTACAAAAAAAAACTTAATTTTTTTTATTCCATATTTTATTTTCTTATAACACCTTATAATACCTATTAATATTTACAAAAAAAAATTTTATATTAGCTACATATCAGTTAGTTTTTTAGATTTTATTTAATAATTAATTTCGGCATTTAGAGTTATGTTAAAAACTAACTTTATTTTTTCTTATTCTATTTCTTACATTTTTCATAAACTTAATAATCTAAAGCTTAAATTATTGTTAGTCAGCATTTTAGCTTCCTACAAAAATAAAATTATCAAAATATTTATTTGAGACTATGTTGAACCTAACTAGGTAGATGTTTTAATTAGAGTGTCAAATGACAGCTGGGAACAACTATATTTTGAGTTCTCACGTTATATTATAAACTGAATATAACACTTCCCCTCTTAGAATTTTCCGCCTCGGAAAACATAGCAGTATCGGCTTTATTAATGTTGGTTGTTGAATCTCCCGATAATTTGAATACATCTAAAACTATATTTTTATAATTAGTTAGAACGAGCTTTAAAATTAGAATTACTGCCAATATTATAATTAAAATAATTGCTGAAAATGAGTAACTGACAGCATTATGTTTAAATTCAACATAGTCAATACTTTCTCTGTTTTTTATATTTTCAGTTTTTTAAGATTTTCTAAAGTTACATTTTCAATTATTTTTATCAAACTAAAATTTAAGCTGCGCATAATGATATGACTCTCAACTTTTTCTATAATATTTAGAAATTTATTATTATTAATTGTGATTTTACAATTCGAGAATTTTATTAAATTATATCCCTTTAGAACAATTTCTTGGTTTGAACAAACATTTTTCATTTGAGTCAAGCTAATGTTTTTTGTTATAATTATACCCGTTTCTACTTCTTCTACAATATTGTTTCTTTATTTAATACAAAATTACAAGTACAGTGGTTTGATAATAAGTTACGAATACATTTATTTTTGTGATATTTTAGTTGGTTTTTATTTATTATATTAAAATTAAAGTTCATTCTTCATTCTAACTTCATACAGTTCAGACGTTATCGTTCTTCAAAAATTAATTTTAAGAAATTTAAATAAAAATTGCTTTTTATTTTATTTTATTTTATTTTATTTTGTTAACTTGACCTATAATCATAATTTTTTTAATTTTTAAACTAGTGACCTACTTTTCAATATACTTTATTTTTTGTGTACTTCACAACTGAATTTTAAATAACAATTTTAAAGTAATTAATAATTCAAAAAAAAACTTATAAGAACAAAAACAATAATAAAAAACAATATTTAAAGTGAATCATCAAAGTGAATTAAATTTTTTTTCTTGTAATTTCATATAATTTATATTGCTTATTATTACAATGGAATTTAAATGCAGTGCAAAAAATTGTTTAGTTACTGAAATAAAAGCAGATTCAGTAACTTGTAACGGGTTCTGCAACCGTAAATTTCATGGAGTTTGTTTAAACGCTCCTAGAAATTGGTATAACAACTTCTTGACGCAGCATTTTGTTTGTGAAGCTTGTTTAGATCAACAAACTTACCTGAGACAATTTTCTCATGAAATCTCATTAAACATTAATGCCGTTAGAGAAAATTTTCAAGGTACAGTGGTGAAATTATTGGAAGTTGTAAAGAGCAATACAGCCAGCTTTACGGAAATGGAAAGAAATTTCGAACTACTTAATAACACTGTTAGTAATCTCAAAAATGATCAAAAAAGAAGTGTTAGCGAGCTAATCAAAGTAGAAACTAATAATTTAAAAACGGAAATTTCAAAGTTTAAAAACATTATTGAAAAATCATTAGCACAAGATCCAATTAATAATAAGCTTTTGAATGCGTTGGACAATATAAAGCAGCTTTTAATCTCTAATTTAGAAAATATAAATAAAACTGATATTTCAATGAGCTTTCGGGATGTAGTATTGGCCGATTTAGATATCCTTAAGGCCAAAATAGAGACAATCAATGATGGTGTTAAAATTTGTAGTATTTCGCATCAGAATGATCTACATTCAAACGATTCAGCTAAATCACTATTTGATGAAATAAATGATGTAGATAAGGGTAAGACGGTTAACATTCAAGCAACTAAGGAAAAAAATGACGATATTTCATTCGAAATAGAAGCAGTTGATCCACCAGAGGTTATAAATAAACCTAAATTTAACCTAAGGATTTCCAACCTTAGCACTAATACAACAGAGGAGAAACTAGTCAGATACATAAAAAAGAGGTCGAATGGCGAAGAGGTTCATTGTAAATTAATCACACCAAAGTGGCTGAAATATAAACCGCAGTATCATACTTTCAAAGTTAGTGTACCGGAAACGAAAGTTCAGGAAATAAATACTATTAAATTGTGGAATAAAGGGACAAAAATATCCATCTTTAAACATTTAGGTAAACAATCAAATAATAGTAAATTAGATTTAATAAAAAATAAAAATAAAACAAAACCTAATATTAATATTAATAACGCTAAAAGTAAAACAATCACACAAAAAAAAAAGAACAGAAATACACGCAATAACACTAAATCCACAAATAAAAACAATATTATAAGCAAAAACAAAACACAACCTATTTTACACAAACAAAACATAAATTTAACTCAATCACCAATTAAATTTCAGACTATTTTGCCTTCTTCTCACATTATTTCTAATACTACTTCCACCATAGAGGTGCCGAATAGCATTTCAAATAAAATTACTAATGTAGAGTACAGTTCAATAAATTCTACTAATTCAGTAATTAGTTCAGTTCCAAAAGTGTCAATAACGTCTAAACAATATTCTCCAAATGATATAATGAATATTTCACTACCAAATGCTAGCAAATATCCTAACTTCATGCAGGGACAAACCTTTAATGCTGGCATTCCGTGTACTCAGAGCTTAAACGTTAACTGCAACACGACATCAATTAACGATAAGCCAATTGCATCTGTTTCATCCAAACCTAGTGCAAGTTTTGTTAATCCTATACTACCTCCTATAGTCAGATTAACGAAAAATGCTGTAGCTAATGACGATCATACGTATGTCTTATCACGTTTTAGAGATCAAAAAATATATGAAAATGTAAGACTCTATTTAGCTTATTTGCATAAGGAAGATGACGACCTTTGTGTAGATGGTAAAACCAAACTCAATATTAAAATTTTTATTGATCAAGAAGGTTTGCCTTCTAACCCAAAGGAATTAATGAAATTATATGTAAAATATCATGAAGATTTCGGAGCTTCATCTAAATCGGTTGAAAAAGATTTACAAGCTTATTGTAGTCACCTTAAAAGTAAGAGAATCGAGTATTTGCAAAAAATAAGAAAAAATAGTAATGATTTTTTTCGTTCCCTTAGCGGCAGAAAATAACATTAACACTAATCTTATTTTAATAAATACAACAACTAGTTTTAAGGAGTTAAAATCAACAGATAATAAAAGCAATTTTAGTGAAAATCTCAAAATCTTCTACCACAACTGTAGTGGTATGAGAGGTAAGCTAAAGAAATTATATGTTGATGCCAAGTCTTGTGACTTCAGTGTGCTTGCTATTACCGAAACATGGCTAAACGATTCCTTCATAAATGAAGAAATACTTGACAATAATTGGTCGATTTATAGAAAGGATAGGGACTGTTCCCGTGGAGGCGGTGTCTTACTTGCAGTAAATAATAACCTTTCTAGTGTTCCACTAATCACTAGGACGTCCCACACTTTTGATCACCAATTTATTAGAGTAAACTTAGGTAATAATTTTATTTACCTAGGAATTGTTTACTTTCCACCTAATTCTGACAATTCCTCATATTCTGAATTTTTCGATATTTATCACTATATTATATCTAAAATGAATGAGGATGATTCAATTTTTATTTTTGGCGATTTCAATCGTCCTTCATTATCTTTTATAGAAGATGATTCAGATAATTTGTTATTACCAATTAACTTTCATGATGAAATAGATTTTGACATTATTACGGAGTTCTATGGTAATGATTTACAACAAATTATTAATTACCCAAATAAAAACAATAAGTGGTTAGATCTTGCATTTTCAAATGCATATGACAGAGTGGTGGTTAAACTCGCTGATGATGCAGTCAACCTGTTCACTAACACTCCTCATCATAACGCAGTCATCTTCGAATTTTCTACTTCTTTGCCACTCTTCGCGAAATCTTACAATAATAATATTGTATATGACTTTTTCAACGCTGATTATCAAAGCATTAATAATGCTTTATAAATTTTAAATTGGGACGATCTGTTAATACAACAGGATATTAACTCTTCAATTTCTATCTTTTACTCTAAAATTTTCGACATAATTAACTCCTTTGTGCCAAAAATTCGTAAAAAAGATAAAACAACAGAACCTTGGCTTAATAGAGAAATTAGGACATTGCGTAATCAACGCAACAAACTTTACAAAAAAATTAAAGTTACAAAGGATCCTGATGTTAATTTACTGAACATGTACAAGGATCTTGCTTTTGAATTTAAACAGAAATCAAATCTAGCATACGATAATTATGTCAATGAAATTGGAAATAAATTAATTATAGATCCAAAAAAGTTTTTTGACTTCATTAATACAAAACGGAAAACCTATGGATATCCAAGTTCAATGTCTAAAGATAATGTTTTTTCTTCTTGTCCTAATGTAATCTGCAATTTCTTTGCAGATTGTTTTCAAAAAGTTTATAGGCCATTAGATTCGCCTACCAATTTTACATTTTCTAACTCCCATAATAGATCTAATTCAATTATTACAGATCTATATCTTTCGGAAAACGAAATATTTGAAGCAATTACCAACCTTTATACAAAAAAAGGTGTAGGACCCGACTTGATCCCACCTTCTTTTTTATATAACTGTGCCAATTATTTGACGCAACCGCTTCATTTTATTTTTAATCAATCGCTTTCGACAGGCATTTTTCCGAATGCGTGGAAATCTTCTTTTTTAACCCCCATTCATAAAAAGGGTGACAACGCTTCCGTCGAAAATTACCGTGGTATAGCTATCCTATCAACTATTCCAAAATTGTTCGAAAAAATTGTAGTCAGTAAAATAACACCCGTCATAAATTCAAAATTAAACGAACAACAACATGGATTTAGAAAAGGTCGTTCTACTACAACCAATCTTACGTTTACACATCGGAAATAGTAACTGAAATGGAAAATGGTTATCAAGTTGATGCTATTTACACGGATTTTAGCAAAGCTTTCGATCGTGTTGATCACAATATTTTGTTTAAAAAACTTGAAACTTTAGGCATTTCAGGTTCTTTCCTTACTTGGCTTTGCTCTTATCTTACTGAAAGAACTCAAAATATTAAATTCCACGGTTATTTATCGAACACAATTAATGTCACCTCGGGAGTGCCACAAGGAAGCCATTTAGGCCCACTTCTATTTAATATTTTTATTTCAGATCTTTCTAATAAACTAGAAGGTGTACCACATATTGCATTTGCTGACGATCTTAAAATTTACCACGTTATCAAAAATAGTTCCAATTTTGAATTACTTCAATCAAATTTACATTCTTTACAAGAATGGTGCTTCTACAACAAATTAGAACTTAACATAGCGAAATGCAAGGTCATAAGTTTTACACGAAAAAGATCTACAATGCTTTTCGACTATACAATAGATAACATAGTTCTTGAAAGGGTGTCCTGTATGACCGATCTTGGCATTCTTCTGGACGATAAACTTAACTTCCATCTTCACTATGATCATATGATTTCCAAAGCAAATAAAATGTTAGGTTTTATTAAGAGAAGGGCTAAGGAATTTAATAACCCAGTAGTGACAAAAGCTCTTTACTGCTCGTTAGTTCGATCTATTCTAGAATACGGTAATATCGTATGGGATCCAGTGTTTCAATTACATTCCAATAGGATAGAATCCGTTCAGAAACAATTCCTTTTGTTTGCCTTGAGAAACCAATATAATCCTATAGATTATTCTACTCTTCCAAGCTACTCTACAAGACTTAAATCATTGAATATGTTAACCTTATCTTCACGCAGGCAAATGCTTTCATCCTGCTTTACTTTTGACATCATAAAAAAAAATATTGACGTTCAATTCTTAGTAAATAAGGTTAGATTAAACAATGTAGTCAGAAATACAAGAAACACTAAATTTTTACTAGAAAATACACACAGAACAGAATATGGAAGAAATGAGCCAATAAACAGATGTTGCACTACATTCAACAAACACAGTCATCTTTTTTCACCAGACATATCAAGAAATTCTTTTAAACATAAATTAACACAGAAATTCATAAATGACTTAATTACTTAAATTACCTAATTACTTTGTAAACATTTAAAAAAAAAAAAAATAATAATAATAATAATATATTTAATTCAAGTTCAAGTTCATATTATACATTCCACTTAATTATACACTCATACTGTGTTTTTGTTCTGTAAGCATTTTTTTTTTATTGTTTTCAAATTTAATATATAGTACAAATTATAAAATTTTCATTGTAAATTTTTAGCTTAGTAATCAAAAATGTTTTTTATTTGCTATTGTTTGTGTATTTTGTTAGCTTTAATTTTTTTTAGCTGTAAGATTTTTTATGTAAAAACTTTGCTTTGGTTTAATAAATAAAATAAAAATAAAAAATAAAATAAATACATTTTCGTTTTCAAGTCTTAATTGTTCATTTTTTGAATTTGGAAATGGAAGAATTAGAGCGTTAAAATATTTTTCTTTAGAAAATGCTGGTATAAGAATTACAAAAATTATAGAATTTTCATCTTTTAAAATTAAGCTATTTCTAATAAATGGTAAAATATTTATTGTTATATTGAATTTTTCTATTTCATCCATAGTTAATATATCAGGAGCTAACAGGTTTTGTCTATTAAGTAAAATATTGTCTTTTATTTTGTCAATTAGTGTATTTAAATGTGAGATGGCGGGGTGCCCCTCAAAATACAGCAACATAAAATTCAGAAGCATAAAATGCAGTCTTTTTTTAATAATCCAGTAACTTAATATCCAGTACGCATAAAATCCAGTAAAATAAAATCCAGTAAAATAAAATCCAGTAACACAAAATACCGCAAAAAGGAGTAGATTGAAATGGAGTAGAGAGCAGAAATGGAACATACCAAATAAAGCGGTAGTAAATAAAGAGCTGTAAATTAAAATTTGTTAAGAAGTTTAAAAATGATTTAAAACTATTTAAAACTACATATGTATTAATATTTGAACAAAGTAGATAATCCATTTATTGAAAAAACTTAAAAAAATAATTGCAATTATATAACAAAATGAAATGAAAAACGTCTTAAAAATATCAAAAAACCGTATGATTTAATTTATCACAAAATTAAAAAGTTTTGAAAAATCCAGAATTAAAACTTCTAAAATCTTCAAATCCAAAAAAAATTAAATTTATTAAACAACGTAGCAGTAATATAAAATTTTAATATAAAGAAAAATTCGTTGCAATATTTTTTATAAATTCTCTTGTTGGAAGAACATTTTTTTCTTCTAATACTTTTTTTATTTTTTTTTCTTTTTTTATTATAGTTTTTTTTTTTATTAAAGGCTCGCCAGATTGAAATTGTTCTATTCTAGTATTTACAACAACTTGCTCTTGTTTTAAATTTTTTATCAGTTCATATATATTAACATGTTTCTTAGCTATTAAGGCTGACAATCTTCTATGCCACCCCTCTACATTATTTTGGGTTGTTGGCAACCCAAGTTGAATATTCTCTTCTATTGACCAAAATGATGGTGGGTATTTCGGTTCTTTAAAAGTTCTTTTTTGTTCTTTTGTCCCATACACATAATAATCTTCAAAATATTTACCAATTTTCATAAAGTCCTTATCAGGTGTCTTTATTTCTTCGTAGGCTTGAGGAATTTCCTCAGGAGATAAGAATGCCAAACTTTTTAATTTTCTCATTTGTAGAGAAAGTTCTTCGTTTGTTCCATATTTTCGAGTCAAACCGCATTTTTGGACCTGCCGATATAGAATTTGTCCGAAGTGGAAGAAGCAGCCTTTAAATATTGAGTCTGAAAAAAAAGATTTTAAAACTCTTACTGAAGTGATTTCGAAATCCAATAGTATGTATTTAGGGCTTATATTAATCTCCCAATCACACGCAACTTTTAAAATTTGAAATATCATTTCTGAATAACTACTTTTGTCTTTGTGCGACATTAAACAGTATATTAATGGCACAATTATATGATTTGAACCAGTTCCAATTTGGCCATGTATGGTATATAATTGCCTCATAATACTAGGAACAACTTTAAACGTACCATCTACTAACCAAATTGGGGATTTTGATAATAATTGCAAATTTGCCTTTGTACAAAAAAGAATAATACATTTATTTTCGAAAAAATGTAATGTAAAAAATTATATTAAAAACCTTAAATGATTAAACTTGCATATTACATTACACTGCACATACATAAAATAATTTGGGATATTCCCTAAAAACTTCAAGCTAAATTTAAATATTGCCATTGTAGATATTTAGTTATAAAGTATAGCTGATTTCTTAATTCGTTTCTTTCTATGTACTTGCTATGTATTTACACAGTAATTCACTTTTTATATATATGTATATTATGTATGTATTTCTACTTACTAGGGAAAAAAAATGAAAAATTATTAAATTATAAAAATCGAAAGTATTTCATAATTTTAAAACAAAACCAAAAAAAAATTAATAAATTTGAATTGAGAAGTGTCGAAATGAATTAAAATAAATCTACAATTTAAATGTTAATAAAAAATTAAGTCTAAATTCAATAAAATCCAGTCTAAATTATTTGGCGCGCGCCAAATAATTTAGACTGGATTTTACTGGATTAGACTGGATTTTGTGTTACTGGATTTTGTGGTACTGGATATTATCCCGACTGGATTTTCTGTTACTGGATTTTATGTACTGGATTTTGTGTTACTGGATTTGGTAGGTAACCCGAGATGGCGGCGTAAGTCTGAATTTCATATTGGTATGCATTTAGTTTTTTTAAAATTCCGTTTGACATATTAATAGAATTACTAAAGTATTTATCAAAACTTAGTTTTTTGTACGTTAATATGATTTTTTATTTCTCCAATTTAGTTCGTTAGTTGGTGATTAATTACTATTTGTTTGTTTGACTGCTCAACTAGTTGTTTGGTATTTGTATTCAAATTTTCTAAATGATCATAAATTTCACTTGCATCTTCAGAATCCATTGTTCCTGCGAGAAACTTTAACGCATTTCCCGCAATGATTATAAGACCTTTGTGGTCAGGAGGAATCATCGGACCATATTTTTTTGAAAACGCAAATGGAAATGCGATTCCGGTCAACGGAAATCGCTACAGGGAGATGATCCGAAGCTTTTTGTGGCGGGAAATTGATAATTTGGACGTAGAGAATATGTGGTTTTGAACAGGACGGTGCCACTTGCCACACAGCAAGAGAAACAATGGATCTTTTGAAGGAAAAGTTCGAAGATCGCATTATTTCTCGTAGAGGAGGAATGATGTGGCCACCAAGATCGTGCGATTTGACGCCGTTGGAATTTTTTTTGTGGGGTTTTGCGAAATCGAAAGTGTACAGCAATAATCCCACAACAATTCAAGAGCTTAAAAACAACATTATCGAGCAGATTTCAACCATTGAGAACAGTTTATTGAACAACGTGATTCAGAATTTTGGTAAAAAATTGGAAGCCTGCCGAAGTAGTAGAGGGGGCCACTTGCCGAGTCTTTTTTTATTAAAATTAAAATGATACCTCAATTTTGAACACCCTTTATAAAAAGTCTTATACCGCATACTCATAGAAGTAAAAGAGGTCTTATTTATAATAATTATTTAAATTTGGCTTGAAGTTTTTAGGGAATGTCCCAAATTATTTTATGTATGTGCAGCGTAATGTAATATGCAAGTTTAATCATTTAAGGTTTTTAATATAATTTTTTCTGTAATAAATTAGGTTTTCTACTAGGTAGTAAATTTCTTTTAATTGTTTATAAATAAAATTTTAATTATAACAAATACATTATAGAATGAATGAAAATAAAATAAAAATAATTACTTCAAATAAAGGAGGACAGAAATTGTCATACAATGGGTTTATTTATCATTTAGATAAAAAGAGAAACACTTCAAGAAGCTGGGTGTGTGAGAAAAGAAAATCTCTTTTTTGCAAAGCCAGAATGACAACAACTATTGTTGCAACTAACCATGAAGTTAAAATTAAACCAACAGAACATAGTCACGATCCGGAAGCGTCAAGTACAGAACTATATAAGACAAATGCTTATGTGAAACAAAAAGGAATTGAAACCCAAATGAGACCTTGTCAAATTGTTTCAGCTTCAATTTCAGATTGTGCCCCAGAATGCAGGAAATATCTTCCTAATTTAAAAGCACAAACTGAAAAAGTACTTAGAATACGAAGAAAATGACATTTTGACATTACTTCTGCGTTAATGACACTGACAGCATCTTTTTGATTTTCAGAATTAAAAAAACATATTGTTTAGATGCATTCTCATTACTATTTTCAATTTTGACGTTTTCCATTCTGGATAGATAATCTGCGACATTATTTTCCCTCCCTTTAAAGTATTCCTTGTTAAAAATCGAATTCATTCAATTTAATTTCCATCTTTGAAGTTTGCTGTTACGTTCCTTTAAACCATTTAACCATACAAGTGGTCGGTGATCTGTCCTAATTGTAAATTTTCGTCCAAAGATGTAAGGTCGGAATTGTTGAGTGGCCCATATAATCGCTAAGAGCTCTTTCTCAATCGTTTTATATTGGGTCTCGTGTTTGTTAAGAGTTCTAGATTTAAAAAGATATAGGGTGATTACACTGTGATAGGACGGCACCAATGGCTACAACAAAATGTTTATCAAAGTTTGGATGAACAAGAATTGGATCGCTGGTTAATAAAGTTTTAAGCATGCTAAAGCCGATTACGTATTCTTTATCATTTAAATTTATTTTTATTCCTTTTTTCAAGTATTTTGTCAATGGATGTGCTATTTTACCATAGTCTCTAATGAATTTTCGATAAAACCCAGTAACACCTAGGAAACTCTTTATTTCTCTCTGAGTTTTCGGAAGTTTTATACTTATAATAGATTCGATTTTTTTTGGATTGGGTTTAATGACCTTATCAGTTATAATGTAACCTAAAAATTTAGTCTGTTTAGAAAGAAAACAACACTTTTCTATTTGAACTTTGAGATTCACCTCTGTAAGTTTAGAATATATTTTTTGAATACAATCTAAGAGTTCTGGCATCCATGTCTACTGTAATATATTTGTAATACATTTGCATAAAGTATATAAAATGTATTATATGTTTTACTATATGTGTTATATTGTATCACATTATTTGTTATACTGCTATATTGTTATATACATGTTCTACTACTACATTTATTACACTTATTATAAGTTGCATTATATAATAAATAATTAAGATCAGTCTTAAAAGTAAAGTCATTGGTTTAATTATAATCAAACATGGTGTCAGGTGTAAATTAAATTAAGTACTTGATATTTAATTTATAAACGAAAAAAAAAATATATATATATACAAAAATAAAGTCAACATAATAATTTATAAACGAAAAAAAATATATATACAAAAATAAAATCAACATAATATATATATATACAAGAAGAGAAGGTCAGAAGATAAGGTCAAAAAGGTCAAAAAGTCAAAAAAGTCTAAAAGTCAAAAAGGTCCAAAAGGTCACAATTAATAAAAGGAAAATCACATGGTAAAAACGGAAAACATCGCACTATCATCAAAAAGAAACGTGAAAAATTTTTTCAAACCGCCATCAAATATGGATTTTAATACTCCAAATTTAAATAAAACTTGGAAGAGTTCGATTCGAAAGTTTGATTTATATCTTATACCAATGGATATGAATAGTGAAGAGGATAACAGAAAAATTGCCAATACTCGCATAATTTAATTATATTAAGTATGCGAGTAAGTATTCGGGAGACGAATCGGCTATGGTCCGAGATGTATTTCTAATAGGACTTAATGATGATAAATTAAGGAGAAAATTGTTAGAAGTGGATGATTTAACGCTCGAACAGGCCGAAAAAAAGACAAAATTTCACGTAAGCGAAGGTCAAGCTAAAGAAATGTCTAAACCTAATGAAATGTCAATAGAAAACCTAATCATAAAAAAACCATTTAACAGTCACAGTAAAACCCAAACTTACCAAACTTTTCAGTCAAATCAGTCATCCAATAGTCATTACAAAAATAAAAACCAAAGAGGGAAATTCACACAATGCCAAGATTGTGGACAACTAGAGCATAAAATAAAATGTCCAGCTGTAGGAAAGCAGTGTCATAATTGCAAAGGATTCAACCACTTTGCCAAATTCTGCAGAAGGAAATCAATATCTGTAAAGGCGTTAAAAAAAACAGAAAATTCTGAAGATTTTTTTATTGGTGTAATTAATATAAATAAATTTAAAGAAAAACCAAATATTAATTTTAAAATAAATAAAAACAAATTTTTCAATTCAAATAATTTTTGTTTTAGGAAAGAATTTGTAGTAAACAATGAAAGAATTAAAATTGAATTAGATACAGAAGCAGAGGCAAATGTGATGTCAAAAAGAACTTTTAATTTAATTAATTTCAACAAAATATTTAAACTGAAAAAGGATACAGGAATTTTAACTGCTTTTGGAGGATCAGAAATTGAATTTTTAGGCAAAAGTATAATTACAGGACTAATTGAAAGAAAAAAGTTCTCTTTTAATTTTATTATTGTAAATGAAGAGGTTATTACTATACTGGGAAAGCCAGACCTTATAAAATATAACCTAGTTTGTTGTCCGAACATTAATCAAATTATAATGTCTAATAACGAACTAATAACTTATATTAAAGATGATTATAAAAATTTATTCGAAGGTCTTGGATGCATTCCAGGCCTAATTAGTCTCAAAGTAAGTAAGGATGTATTACCTGTTATTATATTTTATAAGAATGTATAACCTGTTATTGATCGTATGAGAAAATACCTTATAAATTATATGATAGATTCAAAGAAGAATTATGTCGCATGGAAAAAGCAAGTGTAATTTGTCGTGTAACTCATCCAACAGAACGAGTAAATTCGGTTGTCTTAGTTGAAAAACAAAATAAATCTTTGCGAGTATGTCTAGATCCCCGAAATTTAAATAAAGTATTACAACGCGAACACTATCCAATATTAGACTTGGAATATATTAAATCTAAATTAGCAGGGTCTAAGTATTTTTTAAAACTAGATGCCAGCAGTGGTTTCTGGATGTTGAAATTAGACGAGCCAAGCTTAGATCTATGCACATTTCAAACACCATTTGGTAGATACTAATTTTTACGCATGCCATATGGACTTAATGTAGCTCCGGAAAATTTTCATTGTATTATAACTGAATTATTTCACGGTCTAAATGTTGTAACTTATATAGACAATATTTTAATTTATGCTAAAACGGTTACACAATAAAATTTTGGAAAAGGTTTTAGATAAAGCTAGTTCAGTTAATTTGAAGTTCAATAGAGAAAAGTGTCAATTCGGAATGGGCGAAATTAAATTTTTCGGACATATTTTTAATTCGGATGGTATAAAACCAGATATGACCAGACTAGATGCAATTTTAAAAATGCCAGCACCAAATGCGTAAAAGATTTACAGATATTTTTAGGAATAATTAATTACTTTGATCCGTTCATTCAAAATCTATCAGAAAAGTCAGTATCTTTAATGAATCTTTTAAAGAAAAATGTAGAATTCCAATGGAATTCCTCTCATGAATCTGTTTTTTAAAGAATTAAAATCATGTATAATAAATCCTCCATGTCTAACTTATTATGACGGTTCCAAAGCTTTAATCCTAGCATCTGATTCTTCTCAATTTGTGGTTGGAGCGGTTTTACTTCAAGAAAACCGTCCATTAGCATTCGCGTCTAAGACGTTAACCAACTGCCAACAAAACTACGCTCAGATCGAAAAAGAGCTCTATGCAATCGTTTTTGGAGTATCAATATTTCATAATTTTATATATGGTCAAACTGTTACAGTTCAGTTTGAACTGTATGGTCAAACTGTTCAATCATTAATATGATTGATAATGATATGATAATGTCGTTACAGGGTTATGATCTTGAGGTACAACATATACCTGGAAAAGATTTAGTGGTGACGGATGGCTTATCCATAGCACCACTGGATATAAAAGATCAAAAGATCAAACAAGATCAAACTATTGATCAAAACATTAAAATACATACAATTTTTTCAAATCAAATTTATGTGTCTTAAAAATTATATTAAAGCGAATTAAAAATGAAATAGATAAAAATAAACAATTCAATGAATTAAAATCATTAATTAGATTAGGGTGGCTAGATAGTAAAGATAAACTCCCGGAGCATGTCAGTTTTTTTTGGAAATTTAAAGCTGAGTTATTTGAAATTGATGATATTCTTTTTAAAAATAATTTACTTTTGATTCCAAAATCCCTAAGACAAGAAATAATAAAAATGATTCATGACATTCCGGTATTGAAAAATACAAAAACCGAGCAAGAACTTTGGTATATTGGCCAAATATAAGTCATGACATAGAAAGAATGGTGGAACAATGTACGGTATGTCAGCAAACGCAAAAATCAAATTTGAAACAAACACTTATTCTGCACGATATTCCAAATCTACCATTTCAAAAACTAGGTAGTGACATATTTGAATTTAATAAAGAATTATTCTTGTTCATTGTTGATTACTACTCAAAATATGTAGAAATTGGTAAAATTTCATCGACAAGTGCCAATAATGTAATTCAAGTTTTCAAAACCACTTTTGCGAGGAATTCCAGTTAAATTAGTGTCTGACAATGGTCCTCCATTTACATCGAACCAATTCGAAAAGTTTTTATATGATTGGGATGTTGAATATGTAACGAGCAGTCCCCACTACCCCAAACGGTCTATACAAACGGTCAAGAAAATGCTTAATAAATGCTCTTTATCTAATACTGACCCTTATTTGGGCCTGTTGAATCTAAGAACAAGCACTCATATAGGGTACTCGCCTTCTCAGTTGCTAATGTCACGCAACTTGAGAACCAGAATTCCTATGGCAACAGAATATCTAAAGTCTAAAATAGTCGACAACATTCAATATAGAAACAGGTTAAAAAATTATCAAGCGAAAATGGTTCAAAGTTGCAATAGAAAGGCTACCATCAGACAAGAAGTAGAACTGAACACCCCCATATTGTTCAAAAAATTTCCAAATGATAAATTTTGGAGTAGGGGAAAGGTAGTACAGAAATCGGATGAGCCGAGATCAGTAATTGTAGAGGATGAAAACGGAAATAAATTTCGAAGAAATGGAATTCATACAAGATTAGATAAGCTGGCAACCCAGATTAGTAATAATGAATGTAATAAAAAAAATGATCAAGAAAAAATAAACCAAGAATCACGAAAATTACGGTCCGGTAAAACTTATAAATAAATTTTTGAATGTGTATGTATATACGTATGTACATTATATAATATTATATCGGAATAATTGAATTTTATAATATTTGAACTTTTCATCACATTTGTCTCCTCGAAAAAAAAAGAAAAAAAAATAAATAAATAAAACAATAACAAATAAGTAAATTAAATCTAAATATAAAATAATAATTACAAACAAGTAATAAATAACAAAACAGGTTTTAATTTAAATTGAATTGAATATAAGACACTTTGTTATGTACATTTATTAATGAATTTGATGAATTATGATTATAATAATAATAAATTGAATTGGATATAAGAAACTTTGTTATGTAGGTACACTTATTAATTAATTTATAATTGATGATAACAATAATAAATATTATACTATAAAAAAGGGCATGTAATATATTTGTAATACATTTGCATAAAGTATATAAAATGTATCATATGTTTTACTATATGTGTTATATTGTATCACATTATTTGTTATACTACTATATTGTTATTTACATGTTCTACTACTACTTTTATTACACTTATTATAAGTTGCATTATATAATAAATAATTAAGATCAGTCTTAAAAATAAAGTCATCGGTTTAATTATAATCAAACATCTACTACACATGTTTTGTTGATGAATTCTTTCAAAACGTTATTCATAAGCCTTTGGAAGGTTGCGGGTGCATTTTTAAGCCCAAAAGGCATTCTCAAAAATTCGTAATGACCCGTTGTTGTAGAAAATGCTGTTTTAGCCCTATCTTTAAAGTCCACTTCGATTTGGTGAAATCCTTTAGCCAAATCGAGTGTAATAAAATAAGCTTTTAGCGTCACCCAGTTTCTCCAGAGCATCTTCAATATTAGGAATAGAAAACCTGTCTTCTGTTGTGATTTCATTTAATTTTCTATAATCGATTACAATTTGCCATTTTTATTTTTCACTGTTATCAATTTTTTTGGGGACAACCCATATGAGTGAATTGTATGGAGAAATAGAATGTTTTATTATTTTGTTTCGAAGCATTTCTTCGATTTGGTCTTCTCTCCCTTTTTTATGGATTTCCGGGTAGCGATATAGCTTTAAATACACCGGTATTTCATTTTTTGTTTCTAATGAGAGCTTTATTTAATTAGTGAATGATAAGTCATCACCATCCTTATAAAATACATTTTTGTTCTTTAAAATAAGTTTATGTAAAAGTTTAATTTCTTCAGTATTTAAATGAGAAGTTTTAATATAATTTAGTAAATTTAAATTTTTAATCTCATTTGAAAATAACTCAATAGAATTTTCCGTATAACTATTGTTATAGTAATTTTCCTCCTTTTCATTTAAAAACAATTAAAAGGAGGAAACAAATTAATTTCAAAATTGCATTCTTTGTTTGAAGTGTCCGATTTTTGTAATTAATAATAGCGTTCAAAGGTAATAAAATATTATTGCCAATAAGACTATCAAATTTATCGTGAAATTTCATCTCAAAAAAATTTTTCTCATTAAAAATTTCAAATAGAGCAAATGCACACTGTATATTAGTTACCGTTTATAGTTTTACTAGTATTCGCCCGCCCCTTGAAATTCGAGGTGTTTTAATTAGCAATTACAATACAATATATACAGTATAGTTTGTTTATGATTTTATTTAAAATGTAAAAATACAATTTTCATTAATGAATTTAAAATTTCTTTGTAAATGATATTTTTTGTAAAAACACGATTATTATTATCTTTTAGAAGTTGCCCTTGATTTATTGAGTATTGGAAACTCAATATATACCAATTATATATGTATATATTATAAGAAGCCTAAGATGGTAAATCGTTGAGTAAAAGGGTTTTAAATATCTATTAATACAGATTAAATATTATGATGATATTATGATATGTAAGAATTTATTTCGTTTAAAATATAAAAAAAAAACAGAACTGAATCGAACTTGCAAAATCAAAAAGCAACTATTAATAACCCCACACTCTACCGCTGTACTAAACACTAAACTGAAATTTTAATCTTTATATTCAGTTATATTGTGAAATTCCTACTCCTTCCATACAACCAATATTTTAAAATTTTTAATCGAAAAGAAAAATAAAACAAAAATTTAACGGAATCAAAGAGCGTCTTTTTTCAAAATGTATAATATAGGTATAGATTATACATATTATATGATACATATGTATATACTTTACATGGGATTTTTATAAAAATGGAAAATTATTAATGAAAATCAGAAAATTTTGGAAAAATATTAATTTTGTAAAATGGCTATACTGAATATTTATCATTTAAAAAGAAAAAAATTAAAGTTGGTTGGTAAATCATTGAGTAAAATGGTTTTAAATGTCTGTCATTTACAGATTAAATATTATGATATGTAAGAATTTATTTCGTATAAAATATTAGAAATAAAAAAAAATAAAAAAAATAGAATAGAATCGAACTTGCAAACTAAAGACTTCTAAAGTTTAAGGAGCGGCCACTCTACCACTGCACCAAACTTCCCACTGAAGTTTTGACGTTTATATTCAATTATATTGTGAAATTTCTATTTCCCACCATGCAAACTATATTTTAAAATTTTTTTTATGTTTTTAGAAAAAAAACAAAAAGCAAAAACAACAAAACAAAATTTAAAATTCAACGGAATAAAAGAGCGTCGTTTTTGAAAATGTATAGTATAGGTATAGATTATACATATTATATGATACATATGTATATACTTTACATGGGTTTTTTATAAAAATGGAAAATTATTAATGAAAATCAGAAAATTTTGGAAATATATTAATTTTGTAAGATGGCTATACTGAATATTTATCATTTAAAAAGAAAAAAATGAAAGTTGGTTTGTAAATCATTCAGTAAAATGGTTTTAAATGTCTGTCATTTACAGATTAAATATTATAATATGTAAGAATTTATTTCGTATAAAATATTAGAAATAAAAAAAAAAAAAAAAATTGAATAGAATAGAATCGAACTTGCAAACTAAAGAATTCTAAAGTTTAAGAAGCGCCCACTCTACCACTGCACCAAACTTCCCACTGAAGTTTTGACGTTTATATTCAATTATATTGTGAAATTTCTATTTCCCACCATGCAAACTATATTTTAAAATTTTTTTTATGTTTTTAGAAAAAAAACAAAAAGCAAAAACAACAAAACAAAATTTAAAATTCAACGGAATAAAAGAGCGTCGTTTTTGAAAATGTATAGTATAGGTATAGATTATACATATTATATGATACATATGTATATACTTTACATGGGTTTTTTATAAAAATGGAAAATTATTAATGAAAATCAGAAAATTTTGGAAATATATTAATTTTGTAAGATGGCTATACTGAATATTTATCATTTAAAAAGAAAAAAATGAAAGTTGGTTTGTAAATCATTCAGTAAAATGGTTTTAAATGTCTGTCATTTACAGATTAAATATTATAATATGTAAGAATTTATTTCGTATAAAATATTAGAAATAAAAAAAAAAAAAAAAATTGAATAGAATAGAATCGAACTTGCAAACTAAAGAATTCTAAAGTTTAAGAAGCGCCCACTCTACCACTGCACCAAACTTCCCACTGAAGTTTTGACGTTTATATTCAATTATATTGTGAAATTTCTATTTCCCACCATGCAAACTATATTTTAAAATTTTTTTTATGTTTTTAGAAAAAAAACAAAAAGCAAAAACAACAAAACAAAATTTAAAATTCAACGGAATAAAAGAGCGTCGTTTTTGAATATGTATATTATAGGTATAGATTATACATATTATATGATACATATGTATATACTTTACATGGGTTTTTTATAAAAATGGAAAATTATTAATGAAAATCAGAAAATTTTGGAAAAATATTAATTTTGTAAGATGGCTATACTGAATATTTATCATTTAAAAAGAAAAACATGAAAGTTGGTTGGTAAATCATTGAGTAAAATGGTTTTAAATGTCTGTCATTTACAGATTAAATATTATGATATGTAAGAATTTATTTCGTATAAAATATTATAAATAAAAAAAAAAAAAAAATAGAATAGAATCGAACTTGCAAACTAAAGACTTCTAAAGTTTAAGAAGCGTCCACTCTACCACTGCACCAAACTTCCCACTGAAGTTTTGACGTTTATATTCAATTATATTGTGAAATTTCTATTTCCCACCATGCAAACTATATTTTAAAATTTTTTTTATGTTTTTAGAAAAAAAACAAAAAGCAAAAACAACAAAACAAAATTTAAAATTCAACGGAATAAAAGAGCGTCGTTTTTGAATATGTATATTATAGGTATAGATTATACATATTATATGATACATATGTATATACTTTACATGGGTTTTTTATAAAAATGGAAAATTATTAATGAAAATCAGAAAATTTTGGAAAAATATTAATTTTGTAAGATGGCTATACTGAATATTTATCATTTAAAAAGAAAAACATGAAAGTTGGTTGGTAAATCATTGAGTAAAATGGTTTTAAATGTCTGTCATTTACAGATTAAATATTATGATATGTGAAAATGTTTACAATTATATTGATTTTATGTTTCTCAACAATGCATATGATATTTCAACTACAATGTTTCCAAACATTGTTTTTGATGTTGCTCATTGAGGAAAAATGTAAGAAATACTTTGGAATATGTAAAAAATGTATGGAATCTTCGGCTGAAAGTTATGAAGAAAAAACCTATGGATACTTTTATGAGAGGATTAGAAAGATATCTACCAAGATTGCTTGCTATACGAGATATAGTCCATACAACCTCGACCATTCAAAAGGGAAGTGGAGTTAATAAATCAATCACAATATAGAAGAACGATAATAATTTCAGTAACACTTACAATAACAGCTAAGGTAGACCATTTATAAGAAATATGAACTATCAAAATAGAACATCGTCAAACAACCGTTTGGAAAATAAAATGCAACAAATATAATACCTAGAACAATCAATAAAATATGTAGATAAGGATAAGAAACAATATACAACAAGTAAAACACAACTAGATAAATGTTCAATTAATTGTTGATTTATGTGCATTTCTAATACTTACTAAGTATTATAGAGGGAACCGAGATTGTTCGAAAGTTTTTCACATCATTTTTATCACCAACCCTTTTGTAAATCGGCACTATCTTACTGATTTTTAATGCATCCGGTATTTCATATTGCCTTATTGATAGATTAATCAAGTTTATTATGCTCTTTAGTAACTCCGGCTCCAATGTTTATACGATTTTTGAACTTATATCATTATTACCACTACTGTTTGTACTTTTATATATACTGTAGTAATTTCCTTGCTTCCCTATAAGATATGTCATTCAGTATTAGTCTACGGTTTGTTCTGATATAAGGTATATGTATTGATTTATATTGCTGAGCCATATATTTGCCTACCGTGCAATAAAAATTGTTGAAATTTTTAACTTTATCATTTTTCTCAGTTTGTCTATTTAGACCACTGAAAAATTCATTTATTTTGTCTTTGTTGGTGCTATCAGTGGCAACTTTTTTTATAAAATTCCATATTTTTGATTGATCGTTATCACATTTGGTGATTTCTCGTGTATCATATTCTCTTTGTTTTCTTCTTTTTATCGCAGTTAGTTTATTTAAATTAATGTGATATTTTTCTTTAAAATATGGCTGATCTATATTATTAATATATTTGTTATGCCAATAATTTTTTAATTTTATTAATTTCATACATTCCGTATCTATCCATAGCTTACTGTATTTATTTGTTTTTTCTTTAGTTTTTATAGTTGTCGAACAAGATATGCAATTCTGAATTTTACTAATTAACTGATTACAGTAGTGTGTAGCCTCTGTGTTACTTTTTTAATGTACAGATTTTTCAGCTGTATTTTCTGGATGTCTATATACTGTGGTGACTTTAAGTGCTTCTTTTCCGACAAAAATTCTTAAATGTATTAAATGTATTCTTAAAGTTATTAAAGTTATCAGCATATAATTTTAGTGTTTCAGAATTGTGTACTAATAAACATACACCTCCATCTTTTCTATTTACTCTACATGAAAATATTTTATTATAGTTTTTTAGATTTATAAGTTCAGTTTCATCTTTATTTATCCAAGTTTCAGTGAATAGTATTAAATGAATAGGGTATTTTATTTTATCTAAGTAATATGCTATGTCATCCGTTTTGTTTTTTAGACTTCTTATGTTTAAATATATAATTTTAAGAGATAATTTTATAATTTTAATTTCTTTTGTTTCAAATTTAATATCTTCTATCTTATTTATTTTGATAACATGGGTTATTAAAGGAGAATAATTAAATTTGACTGATATTTAGTTGTCATTTGTAAATTTATTTAATTGGTTTATACTTAGTATTCTAATTATTTTGCTATCCTTACTCTCGCTCACCAGGAGTTTTCCATCTTTGACCCATGCATACTTAAGTTTATTTTGTTTTTTCAAGTTTCTAGCTATCTTGTTTAAATAATTATAGTGTTTTGTTCGTTTTTAGTTGATAAATATCGTTTGCATATTGTTAGTGGAATCACCGAATATTTCAGAATATTTAAGGTGAACACTTTTTTTGCTAACATTATTTTATTCTTATTTTTTTTTTTTTTAAATTCTACTATGATTTGTTTTGGCTCACCTGAATTTTTTGATGAAGGTTTCGCAAAATATATATCTTTCACATCCACAGGTTGAATATCAATTTCCAGTTTTTGAGCGATTTTCTGGAATGCTTCAAGTGGATGATCATTTGGCGCACCTGATATCTCAATATATTTATCATATCTATGTTGTTTAATTTTTTCCAAATCATTTCTGTTGCTATCAATTTTATCCTTCAGCATAATATTTTCATTTTGTAATTGCATGTTATCCTCAACCAACTTATTAATAATTTCTGACATTTCAGTTATTAAATTTTCAGTATTTGTTTGGCTGTTTATAAATTGATTTTGTTTTGCAAAGATTTCTTCCAATTTTTTTGCAATTTCGCACTCATATGCACTCTTTGATTCTGCTAAATCTGCAACTGACTGCAATGCACTATTCGCTGGACCAAACACAATTAATCTACGTTTAGCTCGCTTTTCCTTACAGATTTTCCAAAGCCAAATCTTATCGCTTTCTTCGTTATATGAGTTGTAATCTTCAATTGACAATCCAGAACATGTATTATGGAAATATTTTTTTACATTTCCCGTCGCACTGGACAAAGTTTTTCGCTTTTAAATTAATATTTTTAAGACACTGCCCCCAATTTATCTTCTTTACACTTTTTGACATTTTTGACATTTTCAATTCTTTTAATATTTTTAACTTCTTTATTTTCTATGAAAATTTTTCAAAAACGTTTATATGAATTTTGTAAATATCAAAATACCTATCAAACGGTGCATATAATCTACCAAAATCAGTTTCAGTGCGATAATTTTTTTTATCAATCAACATTGCTGAAGGATAGTGGATTCTTACAGTGACCACTGATGGATTCTTACAGTGACCACCTTTAGCCCGGATATAAGAAAAAACAATTTTCTAAGGGGTCTTGGTTATGTAAAGTTTTTGGATATTCTTTTGTAAGTAAGTATGTTATGTTATGAATGAATAAGTAAAATGGTTTATATTATTAATAATGCTTATATTATATTTTTGTTCGTAATTATTTTAGTTCTAATTTTACACTATTATTCTACTATTACATGATTATTATTTTAACAGTTGAAAGTACATCTTTGCACTTCAACTTCTTAACTTCTAATGCACTCATATCTATTGAAAATACTTTTATAACTTATTTTCTTACATATACAAAAGAATAGAATTTACAAAAATAGATCATGCTGGCAATGCAAACCAGTATTTAGAAAATATTCAAGGTCTTTTAAAAAGAAGAATTAAATTCATTCAATAATTTAGTTCAAAATTGCAATGTGATCATTCTTATTTAATACCTTAAAAATAACCTCTTTTTCTTTGCAATTAGTTCTACATTCATATATTTAAAAATGACCTTGTTATTCTTTTTCATTTTTAAAAAATAACAAAACAAAAATAACATATGTAAACCATAGCTAAACCTACTTATACTTATTACTTATTGAAAGTAAAATAATAATAAATTGTAGTGGCATATTACACCTTCCCCCAGGGGGAAAAAAATTTTTATCAGTAATAGTGATAAACATTTTATAAATTAATGACATTGTTTGTAAATTTTTTATTTATTATATTTTTATTTTTTCCCTTATAGAATTACAAAAAAAATTTCAAATTTTTATCTAATATGAATGAGTTAATGACATAATAAAAAAAAATAGTTTTGCTTATTAGCTTAAAAATTATGCTTTCTTACATTTATAATGAACATTTTTTTTCTTTTGACATTGTAGAAAGAATATATTTGTTATTTTTTTTTTTACATTGTTGTTTTTTTTTGCTTACTTAACATAATTATTGTATATTATAAAAACAATTTCATTATTAGTACATGTTCGATTTGATTTTTATTTCCATTACCAAAAATTAACATTTTATGTGTTAAGTGTTCATTCAAAATTAAATGTTTTATGAGTTTTAATTTTTTTCAGTTTCAGTTTATTTTTTTTTAATTCAATAAACATTTTCAACAGATTATTATAAACCAGGTAACTTTCTTTTCCTACCAATTTTAATAGTAGTATTTTCTGGAAAGTTTATTTCTATGACTTCGAAAGGCCCTAGATAACATGCGGTTAATTTTTTATTTTTCCTTACTGTATGAAGTAACCAAACTTTATCTCCCACAATAATGTCTAGCAATCGAGTATTCTTATCATAGATTCTTTTATTTATTTCTTTGGATTTAATTAAGTTATTTCTGACTTCGGTATAACTATTTTGAAGACCTAATTTTAAATCTAGAACATAGTCGTCGATATTATATAAAGCTTCTATAGTTTTAGACTTTTAGATATGGCTGATGGTAATTCAGGTTTTATACCAAATAGTATTTCATACGGCGTAAATTTTGTTGTAGTACTAGGAGTTGTATTATGTGCAAATAATGCAAAGTCTAACCAAGTATCCAAGTATCCCAATAATCAGGATCAACCAAGTATCCCAATAATCAGGATCTTTATTTGCATAACAACGCAAATAGTTTCCCAAAGTACGATGCGCTCTTTCTAGGGAACCATTGGATTCCGGATGATAAGTGGTTGCGTTTATCTTTTTGAATTTTAACAGTGAACAAATTTAAATACTTCACTCATAAAATTAGTACCTTGATCAGTTAGAACTATTTTTGGAGTACCAAAAATGCAAATGACCTTCCGTACAAAAGCATCAGCTACCGTTACCACTTCCTGGTTAGGAATAGGGATAGCTAATAGAAATTTAGTGAGTAAATCTTGAAACATTAATATATATATATTTCCCGATTCGGAAATAGATAATGGCCCTACTATATCTAAAGCAATTTTTTCAAAAGGTTTGTTAGAAGCATCTGTTATTTTAATTGGTATTTTAGTTTTGAAGCTTAATTTATTCTTCTGACATATTTCGAAAGAAGATATATATTTTATTACAATTTGTTTCATATTTTTAAAATAAAATCTTTGTTTAAGTCTTTGTAATGTACGATTTACACCTTGGTGTCCACCGATAGGACTGTGGTGAAATTCTTCTAAAATAACTTTAATTTCCGTTGGATTTGTATTTTGTAAGAGTAGTAACTTCATTTTCGATTATGTTTTGATTGAATTTTCTATTTTGTGTTACGTCTTGATTTGCTGTTAATGTTATTTTTGATATAATGTTTTTAGATATATTATTTGTATTGGAATTTTACTTTTAAAATTGTTAGAATTTTTATTTTCCATACCATTGAGTGATTATGTTATTTTGTGATCTAGTAATCACATTTATTTTAGATATTTCTAATCTTGATAATGCATCTGCATTAGCATTCAAGTAACCTGATTTATGGATAACACAATAATCGTATTCTTCTAATTTAATGCGCCAGCTCATAATTCTAAAAGTTGGATTATTAATATTAAAAATCCAGACCAGAGGTTTATGATCGGTAACTACCGTGAATATTCTACCATAAAGATATGGCCGAAAATAAAACGTTACCCAAACTACTGTTAGAACTTCTTTTTCTATAGTTGAGTAATTTCGTTCTACTTTGTTTAAGGTTCTACTAACGAAAGCGATTGGTAGGTCTATTACTTTACCGTGTTCTAATCTTTGTTGCGATAAAACAGCACCTAAAGCTGTATCGCTCGCATCAGTAGTGAGATAAAATTCTTTTTCGAAATTAGGATACTGTAGTACCGGATATTCGGTTATTGCTTTTTTTAAATTTTTAAAGGACTCATCGCAAAATTCATCCCAAACAAATTTAGCATCTTTTTTGAACAACTTATTTAATGGTTGATATACGGTGTACTAAAAGCCGTTTTTTCACTATCTTCTTCCTCAACACCCGATTTGCCCGGCCCGGTGGACCAGGCTGCTGGTAGTTTTCCTCTTTTGTATTGGTTTGAGAATAGTTAATACCATTCTTCTTATTCCTATTGAATGCTAGTTTTCTGCATTCATCTAAGGTATGTCCAGGAGTTTTACAATAACGACAAATTTTTTCCTGCGTTAATGTATTAACTTGAGGACTGGAATTTGGGTTTGTAAACCACGTAGCATTATTAAATTTTCCCGAAATATTTGGGTTAGTTATTTGATTAAAATTAGAGTAGAAATTTGGACGGTTATTTGGTTTCCGACAATCTCTAGTATAATGGGTTGCAATTTGTTTAGCAAAAATTACAATAAAGCATTCTATTATTATTATTGTTTCCATTATAATAATTTTTACTTTGATTGCTACTTTTGTGACTAGTAGCTAGATTTAATTTTTCTTCATTAACAGCCAAATCTATAGCTTCATTCAAAAGAGTTGCCCTTGCTGTGCGAACAATTATTCTTAATGGATCTAACAATCCGTTTACAAAATTGTTCACTACTATGGATTCATTTAACTCATGTTTAGCTTGTATACCGTCGTTGGTCGTTAACACAAGCTATATTAAATTCATCCTATAAGCTATATGATTTGATCAAGCTATATCAATAACTTTTCGGTTTTCTCCGAATAATGTGTTACTGATTCTCTTGATCCTTGACTTAAAGAGAATATGTCTAACTGCGTAACTTTCTTCCTTCAGTAACTTTCGTCTTCCTTCAGTAACTTTTCCTAGATCTATTACTTCAGTCCTGTATTTACTGTATTTACTGTGATGGTAGGCAAAGGCTTTGGTGAAGAATGAGAAATAGGCATAGGGACTGGTTTAGGATTTTTTCTTGTTCTTAAACTGAGGTTGTTTTTAGGCGCAATTAAAAACTCTATTTTTTTTAGATTTCTGAATTTTACAATTTATTTTTTCTTCTTTAAATTTATTTGCGAATTTACATGTTTTACACTCGAACGTTAATCAACGATAAAAATAAAATTCTAAAACAATCTTACATTAAACTTATCTTTACAACTTGTTTAAACTATAACCGTTGGAAGTCAATGACTTTTGTTTAAAATTCAAATCATTTCAAAGTACATAATACAAAGTACATAAGAAAAAAAAGTTATAATTAATAGTATCTGTCTTAACAGTTTACATTTTTATATACAATTATTTAAAGTTCCAAATTCAAATTTAAGTTTACAGAAATAATTAACATTATGCAAAGTTAATAAATTAATATTCTATGATCATGGACCAGAGCCATCTATTAGATTTAATGTAAATATAATTTAATAATTAATTTCTATAATTCAATTTTAATATTCAAATAAGTGAAACAATAGAAAATGAAATATAATTGAATAAAAAGTAATTAATGTGAATTGATATGTGACATAATAATATCTGTCACATGCATTTAAGGTATGTAAATATATAATTATAATTAAATAATAAATTGGTATTGTGAGATGAATGAATTGGTGGTGTGAAATGACGATCAAAGCTGACCCAAGACGTTGACCATGGGGACTCGGTGGTGATTGAATTCCCAAATTTCAGATAAGTATAAATTTAAATATTTTGTTGATGTGTTTTTTTATTTTGTACAATTATTTTGGAACATTCTCCCCCCTTGATATTACATAGAAATATCTAAAATCAATTCAGGTTTCCCTTTAAACTAAAAAAAAAAAACAAAATTTTAACAAAATTATTTACAACTTTTTATATGATAAACAAAATAAACTTTCATAATTCAGCCATTTGGTTTTTAGGTTGTGTTGAAATTGTTATCATCTTTGAAACGAAAACATCTATACCGAAACTATCGTTGACACCGAAGATAGAGGATATAGTGCCTCTTACTCACTATCTGGAACTGCCCATTCAAATAACTAGTAACATATTGGTAAGAAATTGTATATATGATATTATTATTTTTTTTAAGGAATGTTACGAATTTAATCTAATCTTTTTTTTAAAGTGTATTACGAATTTAGAATTGTGTGTATGAATTGTATATAGGAAAAAAAGAAACGAATTTGATAGTTTTATAAGTGTGCTATTGAATTGTATGTGATTTTGAATGTTTGATTATATGGATGATTTAGTTTGATTTTGATTTAGAATCGGTTTGATTTTGCGAATTGTGTTCAGTTTGGTCAAGCGGTTGGTTTCCGATTGGAAGAATACATAATTTGGAAATGGGTCGTTTAAAGATTGAATTTTTTTTGCGAACGGTCACGAACGGAGCCAGAATGAGTATCTATAACTCTAGCGAGAAGATATTTAGAGACCGCCGAAGTGTGGTGACCTAGGGGGATTAAAGTGAAAATTAAGTCCGACATTTTCCATGAATTCAGCATCTTCCATTTTTATATCTCCTACCATAAAATGTGTTTGATTTTTTAATATTTAATGCGCGCCTACAAAATTAGTACCGCAATTGCTATATAGATCGGTACAGAATCCACAAGGGGAACAAAATCTTCGATAAGCAGCTATATACCCTTCTGCTGACATATATGTTACTAATTCCAGCTAAATAGTATTAACCGACATACAAATGAAAAGGGCTACTTATGCCTTATACCGTCTAGCACCTCTTTCTTTGTAGGTTTTCAACTCGAATGAGCCACAATAATCTAAACCAGAATGTAGGAATGGTCTGGCCATCTTTACTCACCTTTTTGATAACTCGCCCATTAGTTGAGTTGAGTTCAGTCCTTTGTTTAAAGCACGCAATACATTTATATATTTGAAAACGGATCGTATTCCGAGCGTTAATAATCCAAAATTGTTTTCTTAATATGGACATCATCAGTTGTGGTTCACCATGTAGACACTCTTTATGAACCTTTTCAATTAATAATTTTGTCGCATAAAATGTTTGGATATTTTTCTGAGTACGGAAGTATTGAAAACTTAAGACGACCCTCACTCATAAGATACCTTCTTGATTTAAAAGCGGATTTAATTTTATTAAAGTACCCTTTTTTAAATTATCATTTCGTTTACACATAGCTATCTCTCTTGCAAATATCCTTTGTTCAGCCCGCTTTATTAAATGTTTGAATGCCTGTTTAATTTCATTTGATTTTAAATAGTTGGTTTCTCTTCTATCTTTCTCCTTGAGTTTACAATTTGCGAACAATCGGTGACAGTATGCAAGCACGACTTTTGTATTTGCTTTTGCAATTACATAAAAAAAAAATAACAACTTATTTTAAGTAAACCCACAATTTATTTAAGTTTTAAATTTGAATCTTTATTTCGACATAAATATGTCTAAAACTTAATCGAGACTTAATTTTAATTAGAAAATGTATACGTATTTATATGTTATTAATTGCAAATTCGGCAATTTATACATTTTTATTTTGATAATTTAAAGTTAATAATTTTGGTATAACTTGAGCAATTGCATAATTTTGTTATTATGGGAAAGTAATTAATTTTATTTTCGCATATTGAAATATGAAACTATTTTAATTTTTTTAGCAATAAATGTTTTTCGATATAGGTACCAATATTTAATGGTTTATATATAAATGTCACAGTAGCACTAACATTTATTTACACTTTATATTTTTAGTTTATACTTTATATATTTAGTATCTCTAATGTAACATATATTTATAATATAATTAATAACACAACACCTTCCTTAAAATCAAACTATTTTCAATAATTTTATAATAAATTTCAAACTTATATGTATATAAATTTCGCATTTGAGAAATCGTAGAAAATTTCTTATATTTTTTAATATTTGCATTTGAAATATTTTTAAAAACAAATTTTTACAAATATTAATTAATACCTAATCTTAGAAAAACTTATTTTCTAAAGCATATATTCGACTTAAGATGGACTATAATTCTCATATATGGGCTGGCGCTGCTGAAACATCATTAGGTTAGCTGGACAAAATCCAAAATTGTGCCTTATGCCTGATTGGCGACTCTACTGCTCAGGAAATCTTTACTCCTTTTAACTCACGTCCAAATATTGGAGCTTTATCTCTCTTTTATAGATATCTTGTAGGTAACGACACTTGTTCTATTGAACTGAAATTAACAATGCCTCCCCTTAAACAATTAATTCCTACACAACACTAGGGAAGCCTCAAGTGCTCATCTCTACACCGTGGAAATTCCTAGGTAGTTTAAAACTGGTTATGGAAACTCTTGTATTGTAAGAACCGCTAAAATGTGTAACATGCTTTCATCCAACGTTTTCCCCTCTGATACAAAATGTTCCATTATACAATTTGCAACTTTTTAAAAAGAACCTATTCATGTTCGTCTCCAATTTACCCGCCAATTCTCCTTTATGTTCATATTTCCCTTGAACTCCTCTACTTCTTGTTCAAACCTACAATAATTTTGTAAAAAGGAAAACTTTCCTAGAATTTGGGTAGGGTATGGGTAAAAACAAAAATTTTAAAAATTCAATTGACACTAAGTAGATATGAAAATATATTGATATATTATATTATATTCAATTAACAGAATAAATAAAAACTGTCTACCTGCTTGCATTATAAAAAGATAATTAAAACGTTGCTAGTTATTTAAAAATATGTTTTCTTTTTATACGGGTAATAAAAAAATTAAAAATTTTAAATAGATATTAATAAAATTAGTTAATAATGCAATAAAAGTAAATAAATTCAAGATTAGATAATTAATATCTATAAAATCTGTTTTTAAATAATAATACATAATAACATTAAAAGTTCATGAAAGTTGAAAAATGTTTTTACAATATTAATCAAAGATATGTTGGTACCTATTCTCAAGAAAAGGTACCTAAGTTGTACAGCACTATGCTACAAGCAGAATAATTTTTATTTTCATTCATAAAATATTGTTCATATGGTTTAATTTTTTATCAATGATCTTTGATTACAATTTAAAATTCTTTTTCACTATCATAAAGAAACATATACATATGTACCTATTTAATAATGATTTTTACATGTATATACATATAATATAATGTAAAATCACAAATTTATGTATGTTCTGTGACGTCACGTAATGCGCAAAACAAATAAAAAGTTTTACAACGAAAAAAAGCTCTCTTAAAAGCGTCAACAACTTTTTTATTTTATTTTTGATTTTTGTTATGAGAAATAAAACTGATAAAACTTTCAAATTTAATGAATTTTTTTTTGTTCTACGTGGGACATCTTTATAGTTATCTTAATATAATAAAAGACAATCTCCTGCTGCTGCTACTGCTGCTATTCGCGTGCCCTTTTTTTAAATTTTAGAGCACACAATCACAATATTTCTTACCTAATACTAATAAAATGTACAATATTTCTTACTTTAGGCCTAATACTAACAAGAAACGAGACAAAAAAAATATTAAAAGAAATGGTTTGATTCTTAAACGACTCTCTTTACTCTTTATTTTAATTCTACTACATATGTACTAAGGCCAATACCAAACCAACTACAATTATAATTTATATGTGCGTAGTAAATAGTAATGTACATTTACATACGATATTGTAATATTATTATCAGCACAGATAATAACACAATAATAATTACTAAACAGTAAATACTAACAAAGCAAATGAATGAGCAAATTCAAAAAAGAGCAAAAATAAAAAAATTATTATTATTTTGTTTTGTAAAAAAACGAGGAAGAATACAGTTGCCTTTGTCAACTCTTAGATACCCGTACGAACCGTTAGTATGTTCACAGCCTGTCACTCTGCTCACAATATTTTTTTTTTAATATTTTAGTATTTTAAAATAATTTAGGTGAATTTTATAATTTCTAGAACTATGGGTTGTACATATATTCAAACTATATGTTTATATGTACATTCTTAAAAAGCAGATTCTAACCTTTCACATAACGATTATCAATCCAAAACTTTTTCAAATATTCTATAGTACCATTTAATACTAAGCGGTAAATGTATATTAAATTTACTTAGTACACAATAGTAAATATAATTTTAAATATTATATTATATTATATTTAAATATTCCATTGACAGAATAATTTCTTATAAGTACAATAAAATACATATATGTATGTAAATACGGCGCTATATAATATATATCTATACTCTTATCATTCATTCACTAGTGACATATACGATATGTAAATAAACATGATATTATATAAGTATGTATATATATTGATATCATATAAATAAAAATTCTTCAAGCAACCGTTATGTTGTTTATTTATTTGCATTTTTATGTACTACGCATTATATCCTCAACAATTTCAAATTATCGAGTAAAACAAAATGGAAAAAATTCGTTAAAGAAATTTGTTAGAAAATTTGAAAAAATCAAGTAACACTTTCGTCAATTATAAAGTAACCCTATATTATTAAAAAAAGTTGTTAACAGAAATAAGAGTATAATGTTGAAGCTTTAATTTTTGTGTATTACTTCAAAAACATTTTAACAGGTGTTCAAGTTACAGGTGTTTAAAAATAGGAAATTTTCAGTTTTTGACCCCTTACAGCTCCTAAACGGAGAGTGATACAAAAAAAATGAAATGACTCATACTTATTTTCAAAGATCTAACTTCTGTCAAAATTTCAAGTTTCCAACTTAAACCGTTTAGAAGATAGAAGGGTTGAAGGATTTTGCAAAATTTGAGTTTCACATAACGGTAAATTAAGACACCGTATGCCAGAAATATATATTTATTGTATATATACTTTTAAAGCTAATAAAAGTAGTAATCGTTTGGCGTTTTCAAAATGAAGATATACCTTATACAAATTGTGCTATAACAATTTAAATATAGAGCTTTTTTGAACGTTTGGGGAGCTGTAGCTCCGTAACAGGTGGGGCTACAAAAAAAAGTTATTAAAAGTAAAATTAATATTTTTGTGAGATCTATCAGTAGTTAAAATTTCATAGCTGTATTGCAAAAAAAATGTGGGGATCTAAAAGTTAGGTGTTCGAGAGCTACCCTAAGGCTTGGTCCAAACTCAACCAAAAAAAATAGGGAACCTAGAAATTACTCCCAGAATATTTTGTGTAAATTTCAAGATTCTAGCTTTCTTAGTTTTTGAGTTAGCGTGCTGACGGACGGACGGACATGGCTCAAAAGTCTTAGAATTTTTTTCTGATCCGATCCATACCTTTGAAGGTATATCTAGCTCGCTTATTTCGAGGTGTTACAAACGAAGGAGTAATTTTATTATACCCGATCCTATCGTACGGGTATAAAAAGAGAACAATCATAAAAATTTCATATTTCATAATATTGTATTGAGTATTGGTGTGGTGACATTGGTTGTGACATTGACAATTGGCATTTGTTTTTAAGATCAAGAACAATTCCTGCAATAAAGCGACAATGCATTATTATTATAATCTCTTAGAAAATTCCTATTAGGAATATTTTTTGAATGGAAAAAGTATCGCATATACATATATTAATATACTTTTAATACTACATGTCTAAATATAATTAAATTCAAATCATTATTTTGTTTTGTTCAAAAAAAAAGAGTAAAAACAATCATATGAAAGAGTAAATACATATAACCATTAACCATACTCTTTAGATTTTAATTCTATTTACATATATTTATTTGTTAAATGCAATCTCTTAGAATGTTAAAACCAAAGTACATATGTATATAGATAATATTATATATAATATATGTCCAAAGATAATATTATATATGTATATGCTAGAAGATATCCACCCACATAGAAATTTTTGTATAAAAATTTTTTAAAAAAAAGATTCCAATCCGGCTTTGATTATTTTATGTTTTCTTTTTTACTTCGAAATATTTTAACAAAACGAAAATAAACGATGAGTTCGGCGAACTATTTTGATTTAATATACATAGGTACATACATATGTATTCATACAAAAAAATAGTATACACAATATATACATATACAATACTTCTTTCTGAAGATAAATATACAAAATGTACTCAATCACAATATATACACAAAATACACATAGAATTACTTAATATTTCTTTCTGAAGATAAAATATATTATGTACACAATATATACATACATAATATACGTCATATTTGTTTACAAAACTTAGAAAAAGAATGTTTTCCTTAAACCTACACAAGTATATACATTCAACCGTATATAAATAGATATCTAAACAAGTATACGCACTCAACCGTACATAAATAAATATCTACACAAGTATGCAGTTATGCACTCTACGCATAAAAATAAATATATACACAAGGATACAGTATCCGTATTCAAGAAAAGTTGAAATTTGTGTTTTTTTTTATTTACATTGCATTTACACATCTACATATTATGGTTTATATATATAATCTTTGGTATACATGTATCTATTGCAAATTAGAAGTAGTTGCAATTGCAATAACCACGTGATTACAAAATTTGACGTCTCTTTTAACTAATGAATTTTTTTTGATTTGGTATATGCATTAGGTTTACGTAAATGAAGAGTTTGGTTTAATTATACTTATTTATTACCAATAGATACTTATTGTAATTATAATGGTAATTATTAACCATTATTTAACTGCATGTTAATATACATACATTCATATATATAATAGAATTAATCAAATCGTTTGACATTTTTATAGAAAATGAATTGTTTAATAGTGAAATGAGAAATGCATATTGTACATAATATATATTGTATGTACAAAAGAGAAAAACAGGCAAAAAATATTCAAACGCTCGCAATCGTAAATCGTAATACACGCATTTTAATATGTATTTCAATCAAAGATTATCTAAGAAAATAAGCCACTCCCAGCATGTGACCGATTTTTTTTGCAAAAAGCAAAGAGAAAAACATTGTTATTATTTTTTTTTGTTTAAAAAAAAAAAAGAGAATGATCATAATTCATAAATTTCATACATTTAGTATTGGTTGACATTTGTTTTAATGAGCAAAGAGAAAACAATTGTTAATACATACATATTTTGTTTTGTTTAGAAAAATAAAAAAAGGGAAGAATCATAAATTTCATAATAATGAGTACTATTGGGGAACCACTATAAAAATACGCACCTTTTCTTTACCTCATGGTGGTGTGGAAAAAAGAAAAATCAATAAAAATTTGTTTCTTTTTATAAAATTTTTGTAAGAAAATTATCTAGAAATCTTTAGTAATGAAAATTCGGTCCAATAATTTGAAACTTGAAAAATGATTGGGTCCGGATTATCAATACCATACAGCATTTGAAAAAACTTTTTTTATTCGCCGTGCGCCCATCATGTGATGGGCTTTTTCACTAGTTATATTATAATCTTTGATGCAAGGGTATAAACTATAATGTTCTATTAAGCGAAAACAAATAGCGTACTTATTATGCAATATCAAGTAGATGCTCTCCAATTTTGAATGCTGCACTTTATTATGTGTATTCATTCGTGCAGAGATCCTATAATTGTACTGTACATTTATTAATATAATATGCACAATTTCTACATATTATAAGATATTGTGTACAAGAAAAATAAAGTCCTAGGTCAGCTGTAGCATTCTTCTTAAAGTTCTCTCTCATTCTTTAAGTAAAAAAGAATCTTCTCTCATTCTTTAAGTAAAAAACTTTGCTTCTGCTTTAATAATCTATTAATATTAATTCAGAACCAAATTAACATGGTGTGAAGTTGTTCAAACCATATAGTAAAAATAAAAAGCATTAATTGATCTTAATGCTGAAACCTTAATAAATTTAAAAAAAAATTAATTTCTTCCTTTGGCATGCAACATTGTTTCTGTATGATTTGAAGTAAACCAGTTATACCGTTTAGGCTGGATAATAAAAAAACATAAAACTGTTAATTCTTTCTAACGTCACAACATATTAATGACACAGAAAACATATAGCCAAGGGCCATTTTCAGATAGCCTCTGCTAGCTTCACTCATAAGTTTTTCTTAAGTTATAAGCAAAAAACAAACCAACAAACTTTCTACTTTGTATATTAGATTTTTTAATTATTGATGTAAGTACATGTAAATGATTAATTATTATTGATGCCATTAATTTCATCCCAAGAGTGAGTTGTACCTGAATCACGGTGAAAATCTAAAACTCCGTTTCCACTGAATTTTTGAGTTTGAGCTCCGCTGGGCTCAATAATCACTGTAATATCCAACCAGTTAATGGCTTATATTTTAATGTGGTAATATATTAATTAATAATGCTAATGAAACGAACATAGATTGTTTACATATGTAAACCCTGATTTTCTGAAAATGTTTATTTTAACTACGAATTTTAAGAACGTTTTATTGTATGACTTTAAGAATTCTTTATACTTTGTATGTACATGCATAAATGTACATGTATTTATATTAAAATGTTAATGCATTTTAATTTTATTCATTTGCAAAATTTAAGTAAAAAACCGTATTTTTGAAATCAAAATTAGGTTTAATAATTAGGTGTGAATGATAAACTGTAAAATTCTTTTGAAGCTTTTACTAATACATCTGACATTTGATTTGAATGCTACCTTTAATATATAAACAAAGTTTTATGTAAGCATACATCTTTTATTTTTCTATGATTTCCCCAACAACCAGTTGCTATATTAATATTAATGTACACAATTATTATATTATGTTACAGTGAAGTCTTCTTTAAATTGAAATCCTTAGTTAAAATAACATCAATAACTAACAGTCATAATAAAAACCACACTAGTAGGTACAGTACAAATTAACAACAATAATTTATAATTTTTCTCAGATCTTTTTATTATATGCAAAACTGTATTATTTTAAAGGTATGTAAATAACATGCCAGATTGGGCTTTTTGTGTATTTATAAAAAGCATATGCAATTGTGGAACTTTTTAAGTATCTTGTGAACTGTGGTTTTTTAAACATTTTCTTATCAGTCACTTTTTTGACTCGGCTGTTTGAGAAACGCTAATTTGAACAGCTTTGTTGTTCCTATTTCTTTGTTTAATTTGTTTTACAATTTTTATAAACCAAAATAATAAATTTAAATAACGATTTATATAAAATATGTTATACACATATTTTCTTATTAAAAATTTTCTATGAAAATAACAATAATACATATTATGTTTATGTACCTACATAATATCATTAAAAACTCTTTTTCATTTACGGGAGTGAATTTTATGTTAAACAATAATAAAAAACCAATTATTAAATGAAACAATTAAAAAAAAATCAAAACCGAGCTTAAATACATCAAAGCCATTAAATAAAATATATGAGAAATTAAATTTAACACTAAATCTGGCCGTTAATATGATTGGTATTAGTATAAATATCCTTTTTTATTTTCCATTATGTACAAGTATAACATAGAGCATCAGGTTCAAATCATTTTGGAACAATAAAAATTTATCAAGAAAAATATAATTACCTAAAAAGTTATCCAAAAACTAGAAAACAGGTGAGTTATAATTTTATAATGTCATAATGCAATATATATCTTATTGTTATTGTTATTTACAAAATGGTTAAATTTTATAGAAAATTTCTAGATGACGTCTATGTTATTTCACGCAAATATTAGAAACATAATAATTATTTATTATACGTATCAGAATCCATTAAACCTTAAAAATTTACAAGAAATGTATAAAATCATACAAGCACATATGTTTTTATTCACAAATTTAAGAAAATCTTTTACAAAACATTGCTAACAATTAAATATAACTAGAAGGGATTTAAAGCAACAGGATAAAGTATAATTGATTAATAAGTAGATACATACATACAAAAGTAAATAGTTAAGAATAAAGAAATGATATTATTATATGTGTGGTATCTAAAATTATTAAATATCAAAAAAAATTGTGCTTTAACTGCAAGTAGATAAACATCTTCTTTGGGGAAGAAAGCTTTTTAATTAATAGTATATAAGTTTTATTCTGATTGAAAATGTTTAGTCAATCCAAAGGTTTTCTAGGCTTCTTAATGCTTTTTACGAACCATGCTAAATTTTTTGTATAATCAATTTAGAATATTATAACTACTTACAATTTTTTATAGAAAACATATAAGTTTTTTAAAATTTATTTCATTTTCAATATTTGGGCATGATTCATAATGAAATACGTATGAACATACGAAAAATTGAAAATAAAATGAATTAGATAATTAAAGTTTTTCTCAATTATTTTACATTTGATTTTTCACGTAGGGTGCTATAAAGTCTTTGTAAAAGTGTTTAATGCTTTAATTCATATTTAGATGCGAAATAAGGACTTATTCTCGAAATATGTTTTTTCTCATACGAATGTTTAGCGAATTTGAATGCTAATTTAGCAATTAAAATGAGAATGTTTGCCTTATTCCCGAAAAGGTTTTATTTATTTCTCATTAGAATGTGAAAGAAAAACTTATAATTTTTATAAAACTCGAGTAACACAGCCTTTTTGATACTTAATTCTAAATCCTAAATTTTAACATGTAAATTTGAACCGAATAGCGAATGGTAAGGTTGTTTTAAAATTTATTTTCACTTTTACCACGATTCGAACGAAGATTTACGACCTGTACTACTGTACCTGTCATCTAGTCATTTATTGCAATATATTTTTATATTTGGAGAAATATTAAATAAATAGTGGCACGAATATATATTTTTATAATTTCTTTATTTTATTTTTAGTTCACGTTTTTTTATGCCGATTAAGTATAGGTATGTTAATTTTTTAAAGAATCAAAAATAATGCTTAATTACGGTTTTTAAAAACTTGCTATAAACTCAAGTTTTGTAAAAAAAAATGTTTATTTTAAGTTGCTTTTTTAATGAACTGAATTAACGTTTAAGTGTTCCTCTTTAAGAATTTAATTGAAATACTTTGTTTTATTCAGTATAAAATATATTTTGGGTCATTTATTCACTGAAAGTTTCGAAATCAATTGCAAGTATTTTCTTTTGCAAATTTAAGAAAACAAATTTGAAAAAAAGGTATTTTTAAAATCAAAATTATATTAATAACATAATAATATGAATAATAAACCAAAAATTTCTTTTAAAGCTTTTACTAATACATCAATCGCATTGTTGAAACTCTACCTTTAATATATTAATAGAGTTTTTACATATTACCATATTTTTTTTTATAAATTCCCCAACAACCAGTTGATATATCATCGTGTGCATAAATGATTGTCGTAAGTACTATTTTGGACAATTTTACATTCTGAAAGTTTCTCAAGTAATTTTTTCTGCTCTTAAATGCTGTTTCCATTTTTCGATATACATATTCTACATTTCTATCGTTTGCTAGATATTTAATATTAAATTGTCGTAAGTAATCTTCGATCATATGTACTTATAGATAGAGTATAAAAATAAAAATGTATTGAAATTATAAAAATAATTGTGCGCATAGTTTTGTCAAAAAATTTTTTTTAAATTTTTGTAAAAAATAATAAGGTATTTCTTTTTTGTAATTTTTCCATTTAACCTTTGTAAAATTTAAAAAAATCTAGTAAAAATTTAGTTAAGTTGTATAATAAATATGGAACTTTTTATTTGTTAAATAAAATTAGTTCATTTTAACATCGTTGTATGTTATAATTAGTTAAGCGTTAACATATTTTCTTTTTATAATTTTGTTCTAGGGTTTATTGATATTAGTAAGGAAACTTTGTTAAGAGTAAACTTTGAACCTTTCTCTATAAGACGTAACTAATTTGTCAACTGATTTTCATCTTTTTGTACCTTTAAAATGGAAAAGTTGTTAAAAAGAACAGAAACTGATTTTTTTTTTTAATTTTTAATACTTCGTTAGTAATTTTTTGTATACAATAATTTAAGAGTCATTTACATTATTGTATATAGTCAGTCCTTTTAGAAGAAGAATATTGTTATGTTAAAAATTGTGTTAATAGTACTTCTACAGGACTAAATAACCATGAAAAAGTAACATGTTTTAAGTAAGTTTAAATATATTATATGGTTTTAAAAAAATAATTTTATAATTTAAGAAAAAATTTTTATAAATTAAACAATACTTTACATTATTTATTTGTTTAACTCAAACATTTTTACAATAATTTCTTAATATTAAAATTAAGTTATAATTTACAATTTACTGCTGACATATATAAAATTATTTAAATAAAATTACATTTAGAATTACAATTACAAATTACATAGTTGAAATAAAATAAGAATTGAAAAAAAAAAAATTACAAATTTGTTGGTTGATTGAAAATTTTACGTTTTAAATTGTCTTTTGATTAATTGAGGTCAATGTATGATTTAAATTTATTACCCATCAATAGCATTCTGTGTATTGCTGCATTTGTGCCGTAGTTAGTTCTGTGGTGGATTGTTAGGAACATGTTAGAAATTAATTTTATTTGAAAAGGTAACTGAAATTATGTTCCCATTTACTTTTTCAGTTAGAAAAACTACATCAGCTACGTCTCTCCTAAGTTTTAGGGTGTTTAGGTTAATTAAGTTAATCTTTTTCACAGAAAAGTAAAATTACGGGGTCGTTCCAACATAAGGTATTCCATTCTTAAGGTAAAACGTACAATTTTTTTTGAATTGATTCAATTCTATTCACATGAATTTGATAGAAAGGGAACTATACTTTACTAGCGTATTCTATGTTAGGCCTAACAAGACTGGTATAAAGTGATTTTAGTGTATACGAATCCTTAAATTCTTTAGCCCACCGTTTAAAAAGGCCGAGCATTGAGTTTAATTTATGAATAATAGTTTGGTAATATTCTTTAAAGTTTAGTTCATTATCAAAGAGAATACCGAGGTCTTTTGTGGAATCTACTATAGTCAAGTTACTATTGTTGAGAAAATAAGTGAAATTAACATCATTGGAACGGTATGTGCACATTCAGTAATATTCACAAGAAGATCATTTATGGTGCCCCACAAAAAAAAATTATTAAGATCAGATTGCAGTAAGTTAGCATCCCCATACAAGTAATTTTTTTTTAAATTTTCATTCATCTACATTCACTTTAATATCATTATGATTAATAAAGGGAGTGACATCATTAGTGGATAAAATAAAAAGGAGAGGGCCTAAGTGGCTTGAGGAATGCCTAAATTTGCCGTAGAAGCTTTGGAAACCGAAAACCTAAACACTACGCTGTAGTTTCTATCTTTGTGATAGGGGCCAATCCATTTAATAAAGATGTCTGGAAAACCATATTTCTTTAATTTTAGAAGAATGACACTATGGGGTAAATATTAAAGACTTTGCTAAAGTCAGTATAGATTACATCAGTTTGGAAACCCAATTCCATATTATTTATAAAGACAAATGTAGGTTGGTTGTAATAGATTTGTGTTTTACAAAACCATTTTGAGTTTTAGAAATACTAGTAATGTTAAATAATAAATTGAATCAAAAATCATTAATTCAAAAATTTTAGGAATTGTAGACAATTTAGCAATCTGACGATAATTATTTACAACATTTTTTATCTTTATTAAAAATAGGCTTAATAAATGTTTTCCTCCGCCTAATAAATTTCTGGAAAAATACCTATACTTAAGGAAGTATTAAAAAGAATAGATTAATGGTAGTGCAAAAGAATTTGAACGTTTTTTTAAAATACTTTCTGGGTGATGGAGAATAGTTCATATTAAGCTTCTCTAAATATTGAATTATTTGATTACCTGTTATCTGAAAATTCAAAGAAATTTTCGGAAATTTCCGCACAAAAACTGGAGTTAGAGTAGGGTAATTAAAAAAAAATCATAAAAATACTCACTGATTCTGGCAGTATGCTTGTGCTTCCATTGTAATTCATGAAGGTTTAGTATTCATCACATTTACATTTCACATTAACAAACTTCCAAAATTCGTTTGGTTTTGATTTAAGCTTTGAAGACATATTACATACATATATTTGATAAAGCTCATCAGATAAATTTTTCAATTCATTAAATAATACTAAGAAATTGTTGTAATCAATACCATTTTTTGATTTAAGGTATTTCCGACAACTTTTATTCTTTTTATTTCCTAGTTTTTTAATTCATGAGTGTACCAAGGAGGACAATAATTAAAAGATCTCTGTCTAATCATAGAAATAAATTGTCTAAAACTACTAAAAATGATTTCATAAAATTTATTTGTGGTAATCTATGTTATTAAACATAGTGGAAAAATCATAAAAATTAAGAAACTAATTTATAGCATCATAATTGGCTTTTTTAAAATTAAATTGGTACACATTTTCCCCTAAAACATAATTGGTGCGTTAACAAAATAACAATAGCTTAAGGGAGGATGGAAAACATCTATATTTACAAGAGAAAAAGGATAGTCAATATTTTATAGATTGTTTCAATCTGAAGTGAAGATTACGTCAAGTTGTTTACCCTACAAATTAGGTATAGTAGAAATTAGTTATAAATTATACGTATTGATATTATCAATAAATGAGCTTCCTAGTTCACTAGAAATACTTTTAGGAATCATAAATGACTCCTCGTGATGTTTATCCCATCTTAAATTTGAGAGATTAAAATCACCAAAAATTATAATTTCGTCTGAATCACTTAATTTTTCATTTGTAAAGTAAATAGCATTATTATATTGGTTATAAATTTCTATGTTAACAGCTAACAATAAATAAACTATTTTGGCTGAATTCAACTTTAACACATAAAATTTCAAGCTGATCACAGTCTGAAATAGAAACTGAACTTGAATTCACATTACTTTTAACCGTATCTATCTTTTCTGTACGTATTTTCAAATAATTCTAAATTGTTAATAGAAGGACTTAACCATGTTTCAGTAAGAATGAAGCAGTCAAAGTTAAGAATAGTTGAGTTACAAAAAAGAGTTTTAGTTTTGTTCTAAGACCCCGAACATTTTGATAATACATAGAAAAATTAATTAAATTATCAGTAATAATATTTTTATTATGTAAATTTATTGAAATAAGATTATAATTTTTGTAGATCTTGAAGGGGCGAAACAATTTATCGTGATTGTCACATATTCGTTGCAAATAATTAATTATCTCTAGTTTGTCTGCTCAGGAGTGAGGCCGAAAGTTTCATTTAAGCGATTAAATAAAGTTCGGAGTTCTATAATTTTAGTAGGTAAATCTTTTCGCTGAATGGCTGAATTTTAAGATATGCATTGGTTTTCCCATTTATACAAACTGAATTAGGTTTATCATGGAGATATGCCAAGAAAAGTCTAACATTATCAAAAATATTACGGTCTCTCAATCAAGCCAGAAGATATCTACTATCATTTGACATTGACGCTTGTTGTGTTTTCCAATAGCGGGGAACAACGGGTCCATTAAGGATGGAATATGAGCCATGAGGGTGGTATGTGAATGAATAGTAGAGCAGATTGAAGATGATGACGTTTGTGATGTTGGTTGAGCGGTAGAGTTTGTAAGATATGTCATAGAGCAAAATTGGCAGAGGCTGCGATTTAGGTTGAACTAAGCCTGTTGATTGGGTAAAATCTAGGCCTGCAAATCTGAATGGTGGTTGAGTTCAAACTGAGCTTGAAAGTGAAATGGCTGCTTTAATAGTCAAAGAAGGTGTAGTAGTGGATACTATATTAGCGGGATTTAATTATTTTTCTTTTTAATGCATTTCTCTGCCACATAAATGTGGACAGGAAATTACACAGTCTTTCCTGTTCAGGCATGACTGTAAATGTCGTAAGGGGGAATAACTCTTACGACGTGTGTGGGATTCGAACCCACACTCCCTAAGTATGAAGTTTGAATAATTTTTGTTATTAGTTGTTAAATGTTTATTATTTGTATTAGGATTTATTGTATGTGTATGTATGTTTCATTTGTTTGTTTGTGGTGATGGGTTTTTGTATTTATGCTAAATTTATTTTAAGTTGGTTCATTAATTTTTTTATTTTTATTAATTTAATTTTTATTATTAATTTGATTTTTAAATTTATTTCCTAATACATTTTTACCTTTATTCACTGGTACTGGATTGCTTAGTTTTATCCCTGCATGCAGATATTGTTATTCCAGGAAGAACCTGACTCGTGGAGCAGTGGTTAAATCGTCAACCTTTCAATCGAAGGGTTCAAACGCCGTATAAATATAAATAAAAAATACGTTGTAATTTCATATCGTAATAATGTATATCGCATAATTAATAGTAGTAATAATAATAATAATAATAATTTTTTTTTTTCTACGAAGGAGGTTGGAATCTTTTATAGACCGTACCGGAAATTTCTCGCTTAACCTCTCTCTCTTTCCGGCGTGTGTGGGACTCCGTTAAATGGTTATCCATTTATCGTATACCCTTTAAACCTACCTCCTTGGGTTCTGCCTGAACGCTGGCCCGGAACTGTTTATCACATTACTTCAGGACAGGTCCTTCACCCTAGACAGCTACTGCCTCATCTTCGTCCAGGTCTAGCTTCTTAGTGCGTAGAACCCGCTGCACATAATGTGATACACAATTCCAAACTCCCTCCACAGCCATCATTACTTCCACAGCGACATCGGGTTAGAAATGGGCTCACACCTCTCGCTACAGCTCTGTTCTTTCTGGAGCCCAGCTTTCACATATGAAAAAGGTGTGCTCAGCGTCATCCTGCACACCTGGGCAGTACAAACACACCGCCTAGCCCACCCTTCGCATTCTGTTCAGGTAGGATCTGAAGTAGCCGTGCCCGGAAAGAAACTGCGCGAGGTAATAGTCCAGCTCCCCGTGTGGCCGCTCCGCCCATGACCCATTCGCCCTCTCTTCTACCTTGATTACTGCCAGATCACCTTCCCCCCGCCTGTTGTACTCCGATTACCGCTCCTGTGCCAGTAGCGCAATCGAAGTAGCTCCAGCCATCACCAGGGCAGCCAGCTCGGAGCCTATCTTGTAGGCAGACGCCACCCTCAGGGCTGCCCTTCGTTGGACCTGGCCCGGCCTCTTCCTGTACATTTCCTTGGCTTCATATTCCAAACATCATGTGCCCACACCTCGGATCTGTACAGCAAGACGACTGGACCGATGACATAAGGAGCCTCCTCTTCTCGGCCCTGGATTCTCCCACGTTGGCCATCAGCCGGCTCATCGATCTCGCTCGAATCTCCTCGAAGAACCTGAGGCTACAGTCCACTAGCACTCCGAGGTATTTTGCCGCCGCAGCGGAAGCACAGTGGCTATCCTCCTCCTAGTCGGGACCACGATCTCCGTTCTGCTTAGAGCCAGAGACAGCCTTCACTCTGCCATCCATGCACCGATGCGCCGCATAGCTTGATTGAGCTTGAGCTGCGTCAGCTCTACACTCCTTGCCTCAACCAAGCAGTGCCTCGTCGTCGGCATACCCGACGACAATTGTCTCGTCGGGCATATCCAAACGCAGCAAGCCGTCAAAGGCAGCGTTCCAGAGATCTGGTCCGGGGACAGACCTCCGCGCTGCCCCTGCAGTAACCCTCATGCTCCTTGCCCGGATGAATAGAGATTGTTGGTTGAAATAATGCAGGTTGTTCGTTGAATCAATGCAGATTGTTTGGTTGAATTGTAAGTTAAAAAAAAAAAAAATAGTGTGTAATTTTTTTTATTAATATACAAAAAAAAAAAAATAAGGAGAAAATTTAAATATACATACAAGTACATAATTCTTAAACTTCTTAAAATTTATAATACTATAGTTTTACATTTATATAACGTTAGTTGAAAAATAAAATAAATTTTAAAATAATAAAAAATTTGCTCGCTAACTATAATAAATAAAAAACTAATTGTAAAATAAAGCATTTATTGTCTTTTTAATTAATTAAAATAAAATTTATATAAAAAAAAAAAAAAGAGAATGGAAGGTTGGAGAAATTCGTAATTCTTTAATTAGGTTCGAGACTAATTACAAAAAAGATAAGGAAACCCGTAAAACAAAAATTTATTTTAAAAACAAATTAGATCAGTTAGAGGTCAACTGGGAGAAGTTCAAACCAAATCACGAGACAATAATTCTTGATGCAGATGAAGTCTGTGCAGAATATTTTAATAAACAAGTCTTTGGCGAAGTTGAAAATTTTGTATTTGACTTCAGAAATACTTTAGAAGAAGACTGTTTCAGCATCCATTCAAAAGATATATGGAACAAGATACAAAAGGAAATTTACAACATTGAAAATATCACAATACCTAGATGGATTGAAACTACATCCAATTCGGTGGAGATTCATGGCTTCTGCGACGGCTCACAACACGCTTATGCTGCAGTATTATACGTTAAAACGCGAAATCAAAAGGGACATACAAAAATTAAATTATTAACCTCAAAAGCGAAAGTCACTCCTGTGAAACAGATATCAATACCACGCATTGAATTATGTGGAGCTGTATTATTATGTAAGTTATACCAAACCATAAAAAACGCCATGAAATTCGAAAAAATTAAATTTTATGCATGGACGGATTCAACAATTGTATTGGCATGGTTACGAAGTCATCCCGGTAATCATAAAACTTTTGTAGCAAATCGCATTACACAAATACAAGATATGAGTGAAATTGAAATGTGGAGCCATGTTCCAACAAACAGTAATCCAGCCGATCTAGCATCTAGAGGACTTTATCCAATTGAACTACTCAAAGCAGATTTATGGTGGAATGGACCTGATTGGCTTTTACATGAAGAACAAGATTGGCCAAAAATTACCACAGTTAAACGATACATTATTGGAAACAAAAAAGTTTAAGGTATACTTAAGTGCCAACTCTAAACCATGCATTATTGATCAATTATTCAATAAGTATTCAACATTACAAAAATTGGTAAGGGTCACAGCATACATTATGCGTGTAAGAAATATTATAAAAAAGATCAAATTGCATTCAAATCATTTGACTATACCGGAATTAGAGCAAGCTGAAAAATTTCTAATTAGTCACATGCAACAAAATAACTTCACACATGAAATAAAAAATTTAAGGGCTGGAATACCAGCTGGTGAAAGACTAAATAATCTTCATCCATTCATAGATGCAGATAACATTCTTAGAGTTGGCGGACGGTTGCATCACGCAAGCATTCCATGGGAAGAAAAACATCCGATTATCATAACCGATAAACATCCTTTAACTTCATTAATAATAAATAACATGCACAAAATAACATTACATGGAAGTACTCAATTAATGATCGGTATGATTAGAAGAAAATATTGGTTGCTAAACGAGAGAAATGAAGTCAAACGTCACATATATAAATGTGTCATATGTTTTAGGCAAAAGGCTCAACAATCTCAACAATTAATGGGCACTCTACCATCACCACGGTTAAATATGGCAAGACCTTTCCAACATACTGGGGTAGATTATTGCGGCCCTATTGAAATAAAAACATTAAAAATTCGAAATGCCAAAAGCATGAAAGCATTTTCATCAATTTTCATCTGCCTGGTCACTAAAGCGATACACATAGAGGTAGTGTCGGAATTAACATCACATGCCTTTTTAGCAGCTCTAAAACGCTTTGTAGGCGTGGGCTTTGTACTGACTTATACTCTGATAATGGTACAAACTTTGCTAGATCTAGATATATTTTAGAAGATGATTATGTAAAATACCTAAAACAAATAATGAAAGAAACCCCAGAGTTAGCGGCAAACGAAAACATAAAATAATTTTATACCACCAATGTCTCCTAATTTCGGTGGATTATGGGAGGCAGGTGTAAAATCGGCTAAATACCATTTAAAAAGTATATTACATAACAATAAATTAACTTTTGAAGAATTTGTAACAACAACAGTGCAAATAGAAGCATGCCTCAATTCGCGTCCACTATGTCAGTTAACAGATGATCCGGAAGATCTTTCCAGCTTTAACTTCAGGTCATTTCTTAATCGGAGGCCCTTCATTATTGGTACCACAACCGTCAATATTAGACAATCACGAACATTGTTTGAAAAGATGGCAATTTATGCAACAACTTGTTCAATCATTTTGGAAAAGATGGCACTCGAAATATTTACACACATTACAACATAGACCAAAATGGCAATATCCTTCAAAAAATTTGGAAATAGGAAACTTAGTATTGATAAAAGATGAAAATCTACCACCGTGTAAATGGTTACTGGCAAGAATACTGGACACACATTCTGGAATAGATGAATTAATACGAGTTGTAATACTTAAAACTAAAGATTCCACATATAAAAGAGCTGTTTCCAAAATTTGTTTACTACCAATTCTAGATAACCATTCAAACCTACCATAAAATAATAGGCAACCTAATACAAAAATTAATAACTTAATAAACAACTTAACATATAATATAAATGAACCTAATCTAAAGTTATTTAACTAACTTAATATAAAATAATAATAAATTCGATAACCTAATACAAATTTGAAAATAAATTAACTAACTTAATATAAAATAGTTATATATATATGTAAAACTTACAGTTCAATTAACAATGGTAAATCCAATAATCAATCCAAATATTGTAAATTTTCTCTAAGCAAGCAACTTCACAATTCAGCATAAATTAATTCACTTACAGTTCAAATGTTATAACCTAAAAATTTCAAGTAACATTTAGTACACAGTAATAATATAATATATACATGTATAAATATTAGATTATAATATATTATTTAATATGAAATATCAAACCAAATGCGAGATATCAACTTTATTTTGGCATCAATGTCGGGAGACAAGGCCGGGAGTATGTTCCAGAATCACAAGCAACATCAACCTAAAATAAAATAAAAAAAAACACAAAGAACTTTATTCTTTTAAGCATTTTATAAAGTTATACTTATCTAAATGAACTGGAGCATCACAGCAACATCATCTGGAATTTCATCTAAAACCTATAATAGAAATGTATTAGAAATTGAATATATTAAAAATTAATTTTAAAATTTATAACAAATAAATATGAACTTACTTGTGCTTATTTTAGAAATCTCTGTAAATGTCAAAATAATATAAAGCTTTTGGATAAAAAAAAATAAATAATTTAATTATAATAAACTATTGTTAAAAAGCTTTCTAAGAAAGAAATTGATTTATATAATTATGTAATAAGAAATTAAAAACGAGAATCGAATTAAACTTACTCACTTTTTTTGTTATATACCATCATTATATACAAGAATAGTAAAACATATGATGATAGGTACTTTTTCTTTGTATATAAGAAAGGTAAATGAACTCAAACCGTAATCTAATTTTAATTTAAGTTAGCATAATAGTATACAGTAATATAATTTTAATTCTAATTAAGTTAATATAGTAGTTTTAAGGATCATTCGTATTTAAGCAGTAGAAAGAAGAGGAGCAAAATTTGATTACAAATTAAATTAAAATAAAAATAAAAAACCTTTTTGGAACAACATATTTTTGGCGTACTTATTAACTATTAAGTATTTTTTGTGGAAGAACAACTTTTGCGTACCTTCATAATTAGGCGTACTATTAAACACATCGCGCATCGAAACAGAAAACACAGTGCTCGTTTTTGCTGCAGTCCTTTGCTAAATGACCCTCTCCGCCACACCTCCGACAGAAGCGACTCTTGTCGGGTCCCTTGCACGTCCGCGCTATATAGCCAAAAGCAAAACACATGAAGCAACGTTCCAGGTCGACTCTTCTCCGGACTTTGCAGCTAACCCAGCCGATTTTGATCTTACCCAGACCAATGAGCTTACGTACCACTCGTTCGCCAATATCTATAATAGCGTATTTGTGACTCCTGCCATTCTGCTTAGTCAGGCCTACCCGGAAGTCATGTGCCTCCGGGATGTTTCGCCTTATTGCTGCTTCCAGTTCCGCCTCTATAGCAAGGCAGTCCAGCCCACGAATCTCCAGAAAGCATCTAAGTTCAAGAAAGTACTGGTCAGCCTTATCACCCAAGATTCCTTGATCTGCTTTCCGGAAGACTTCTCCACCCTTGGTAGCACGGCTAAGCCCTATGAGAACCCCTCCAGTCTTCGTCTGCCGTATCGCCTTGACGTTTGTCCCCGAATCCTCCGATTTCACGATAGCCCGTGTATCCGCCAGGACGTCGGCATATTAGGGACCGTCGCTGGACCTAACCAGCACTGCCTCGGGCTCGATCTTTGGCCCCCGATTCCAAACTCTTCTCTGCCCCGCCGCCTTAATACCCTCCACAGCCTTGGCACGGTTCACGTTTCGGTGCCCCTGCCGCTTTAGCGCTGACTGCAGCCTTCCCTTCGCCGACTGCAGTCTTTTCCGTTTCTTTTTGCGGTGGACCTGCTTTCAGTCCCAGCCTTTATCCTGAGTTTCGGCTGGGGTCTGCTCGTCAGCCCTCTGCCACTTATCATCCACCCTCTCAACTGGACTAGGAGCTGGGCGCTTCGTATTCGCCGAGCTGGCCAGTACTTTGCCCGTTGCCTCGGCTTCAGCAACTTCGGCTTCCACCTTCTTCCAGCTTGATCTGCAATGCACGATAACGTGCAGCCGCTCCTCAAGCTCAGGTACTCCTAATTTTATTTTGTTGGAGATGTTTTTTTGCATATCCAACGCACCCTTCATCGCCTGAACTATTTGTTCATTTTGTTCTTCATTTTGTTCATGAAAGCCCGCCTAGGCGAACTTTCTAAGGCGGGTGTGTCCTCTACATCTGACTCCACCGTAGTCGTCTCTCCTGGATCAGAGTAAATCTCCACCGGCGGCCGTCTTGGCGTCTGAATTCCCGGTTTCATCACCGGCGACCTCGGCGTTTTCCCACTGCTTGTGAATGGGTGCATGCCAATCCTCCTCTCTTCTCTTCTCTCCACGCATTGACATCTTCGTATTATAATCCTTGCTACCAGCTAGTGCTCTGGGCACGGGTCTCATGACACCACTGGATTAGGGGTTTGGATTTTAGTCGCCTTTTACGATAAGCAAACCTTACTGCGGGAATATTCTGTACCCCTTTCCTGCGGAGGAGGGGTATAGAATATTATAATAATAATAGTAATAATAATTTTTTTTTTCTACGAAGGAGGTTCGAATCTTTTATAGACCGTACTGGAAATTTCTCTTTTACTCTCTCTCTTTTCCCTGCGTGTGTGGGACTCCGTTAAATGGTTATCCATTTGTCGTATACCCACTAAACCTACCCCATTGCGTTCCGCCTGAACGATGGCCCGGGACCGTTTATCACATTACTTCAGGCCAGGTCTTTACATTTCTCTAGATAACTTATACTTATACTAAAACTAATACAAATATAAAGTTATGTTAATGTTATTATTATTCTTAAAGCCAATATTATTTATTTCACTTATTTTTCTATATAGCTCTAGATTATTCCTATTATGTTCTAGATTATTCCTTGTCCAGATCGTTCTATTTGCAACAGCTAATATATTCTAGATTATTTCAGATTATTCTATTTACTCCTTTTTCAGATTGTTCTATTTACAACATTTTTATTGTTTATTTTATTTATTTATAATGTTTATAAACCTAACTTACTATGATTTCAAATACAATGATAAATATACTATGAAATAGAAAGAGAATGGCATTTATTATTTTTATAAAAAAAAAATAGTGTTAAGTGTCATTATTATTCAATTACTATTAAAAATTTAAATTATTGCAATATTATTAAACTGTTGGTTTCTAGAAATAATTTTAAAATTTAATCAAAAGAAAAGAAAAATCAAGAATAAAAAAAAATTAAAAAACTTCTATACCAAAAAAAATTAGAAATTTATAAACAGAAGTGAAAAAAAAAACCAAATATTCATGGTATAAGTTACCGTTCATAGCTGTTAGTGCAATACAAAATTAATATTAGAAACAACACTTATTGATGTTATTTTAATATAGCAGTAATATAATCCAAAAAATTTTTGTTCACGTTTCATACGTCTCACAGCAAATTTCAAAATAAAAAACAAACTTTACATTAACCCCTTCTTAAGACTGTTCGTCCCAAACAGTAGGTGGACCTCGATCTTGTTCTTCGAAGTAATTATCTATCCAAGTGAACTATTTTAAATTTACCATGACTACCGCGTTGTATTCTATATACTACGTCGTTGACTCTATTAATTACTTTGTAAGGGCCTTCCCAGTGCTGATCTAGTTTAGGACTTCGACTTTTCGTCTTTCTGGGTTGTACAACCAAATCGAATCGTTTTCTTGAAATCCTGATGAGTTCGCCATTAAATCGTATTTTCAATTTCGTTTTGGCAGCTTCGTGTACGTCTGCCAACATTCTAAACTTCTAGTTGGAGCTGATGATGGCGTTCCAAATTTTAGATCCCCTGGTAGTCGGATATAGACGGTGTTTGATCTGTACTTACATGTATGGCTGAACAGTAAGACATTAAGAAAACTGGCATGGGGCGATCCCAATCCTTTGATGACTTGCGACCACTTTCTTGAAATACTCCCAAATCTACTAATCCAATTATTTGCTATTGCTTGTGACCCTTTACTGAAATAATCCATTATCACTAGTATATATAGGTTGCCACAATCACTGATCGGGAAAGGTCCTGCCACATCAATAGCAATTCTTTCAATTGGAGCGCCTATCAAATATTGTTGAAATTGGCCTAGACTTCTTGTACTGGGATCTTTATTTGTAGCATATTGGGTGCATTTACGGCACCAAGCTTCCACATCTTCTTTCATTTATAATCAATACAATCTTTGGTGGATTTTATCTAAAGTTTTATTTACGCCAAGATGTCCTCCGGATTTTCCATTAAGCATTTCTTCCAGAACTTCACATATCTTTGGTTTTGATATTACTAATTGCATTCTTGTTTCTTTTCAATCCACTGATTCTCATTTCTGTTTTAATAAACCTTGATCAAGTACTAAAGAATTCCATTGTGCCCAATAACTTTTTGTTATTTCACTTTTATCAGATATATCGTTCCATTGAGGTCTTTGTGAAGCTTGTTTCCATTGTAGAATTGAAGATATATCATCGTCTTCCTTTGTGCTCGTTGCAATTTGTTTATCTTCCATCCATCAATTGCTTCAACACTTACTCGTTGAACTTCAATTTAATTTTTCTGTTCTATTTTTGAGCAGTGTTTACAATCAATATTGCACGCACGGTCGTCTTGATAATGCATCTGCGTTATTATGGATGTGACCTTTCCTATGTTGAATAATAAAATCGTACTCCTGTAGTTGTTCTATCCAACGAGCAATTTGTCCTTGCGTGTTATTGAATTTTAACAGCCGATTAAGTGCGGCATGGTCCGTGCAAATAATAAATTTTCTCCTGTATAGATATTTGTGAAAGTGTTTTATAGCACAAATAACTGCTAGCAATCCTTTTCGAGTAGTGCAATAATTTCTTTGAAATTTGTACATCGATTTACTGTAAAATGGTATTTCTTCACCATTTTCTTCCTGCACAGCACCAATTCCGTAGATATTTGCATCCGTATCTAGAATAAATGCGGTATTTAATTTAGGACAACCCAACACCTACAGTGACACAATTCATCTTTTAGTTGTTTAAAACTTTCTTCACAAGCTTCTGACCATATGAACTGCTGCTGCTTAATCTTTCAAAAGTTGCCGGAGCATTACAGAGTCCAAAGGGCATTACTTTCAATTGCCAAAGACCGATGCCAACGGAAAATGCAGTTTTCTCTCTATCATCCGGATGTATCTCCACTTGCCAATTCAGAAAGTGTATCCAATGTGTCGTCTATGCGTGGCAAGGGACAACTGTTCTTCTTGGTGGCATCATTCAAACGGCGATAATCCACACAAAATCTCGTGCTTCCATCCTTTTTCTTTAGGAGCACCACTGAGGAAGTCCACGGGCTCTTAGATTTTTCTATTGTGCCCTCATATTTCATTAACTTTATCATTTCAGCTACTTCAGAGTGCTTTGCTAAAGGTAATCTTCGTGGTAGTTGGCGAATAGGTATGAAATCTCCTGTATTAATTCTATCTTGTTCTAAATTTGTTTTTCCACTTCTTTCAGTTTGTCCCCAAAATCTTCCAGCAGTTTAACGCCTTTCTCATATTGACATTTGTTCAACAAATTCGAAGGCATTAGTTGATTTATCAATGCCTCGCTAAATAGTTTGCTCTCAGCTTTCTTCTTATTAGAATTGTAATATAAAATACACAAGTAATGTATAAGTTTTCCCAATCACCCGTATGAATTGCCGAATTGTCGGTATTATACAGGTCGTCAACCTTTCGTTGAATTTGCATTCTTTACTAAAATTAATATGAATGCATTGACCGACCTGATTAAGATAAACTTGATATATTTTAATTATTATATTAATGCATTCTATGCAATGCATTGAGTAATCATAATAAACCATATCTGATACTCTCTTTGTTTATTGTAGTTATGCTATATTATGCTATGCTTTACTTAATGTATCAATTAGCGATAAGAATGTAAATGGTATTGATTAACAAATAATATCGTTTTATGATTTATAATCATATAAAACGATAATCATAATTTTATATGATAGTGTGGAGACCAGAGCTGATTTATGCAAATCAGGTCTGGTCTCCACACTATCATCAAGATATTGTTAGAATTGAAGCAATACAAAGAAATTTTCTAGGGTTCGCCTTAAGAAATCTAAATTGAGCTAACCTCCTTATATTGCTTCCATATTTCAATCGTCTCAAACTACTTGACATGAATACTTTAGAATGTAGATGAACAGTTATGGGTATTGTTTTTACTACATTAACAACATATTAATTGACTCAATCAACACACGAACACGTTTTAGGTCCGAAAACACATTTTCGATTAGTTACCATAGGACTAATTACGGCAAATACGAGCCGATTAATGGAATGTTGATGAATGTGAATCAATACAGAACTATAATAAGTATAAACATGAGTAAAGATGTAATAAAAAAATCACTATTCAAAACAATTCCGTAATTGTTCAACTATTTTGCTGTAAAAATTTTGTGAAATTTGATATAAGAACATTTAACAAAACATTTAATAAGAACATTTAACAAATAATAAGAACATTTAACAAAAACACTAGTAATTAAATAATATATAAATAAAAATTAAATAAAAATAGTAATAAATTAAGTAACAAAAAAAAAAAAACTTTAGTAATTAAATAAATAACTTAATTAAATAACTAAATAATGGGCGGATCAAAATCAAAAATAGATAGTAATGGTGAAGTTAACAATAATATCATCATCGATATATTACAAGACAACAATGAAAGTCTCAGAATAATGCTGATAATCATCACGGCAGTAAAAGTATTGGAAGCCGTCAATATTATCTATCAATATATCAGAAAGAACATAAAGCGGAGATACCAATTACGAGTGTCGCAGTTGGAATAAAGAAAAAAGATAAGTTATATTTTAAAATAAATTTCAGAAAATATGTACGAAAATTAATAAAGTTGAAATGAAAATTGCACAAAAAACAAACTAATTAATTAAGAATGATATTTGAAAGTTAAAATAAATGACTAAAGTTTTTTTTATGTATACCTAATTAAATTTTATCAAATTTTAAATTAATAATATAATAATAACATTACAATATAATTACTACAAATAAAATTTTAAAGAAGGAAAAAAATAGGTACCAACTATCAAAATCCCGACATATCAAAATCCTGACACATCAAAATCCTGACACATCAAAATCCTGACACATCAAAATACCGACGTTCAAAGTCCCTCGAGATTTTGAGTAATCTCGAGATTTTGAACATCGAGATTTTGAAAGTCGGGATTTTGACCATCATCCAATTTTTATATCTTTGTTTTGCAAAATTTGTATTATTTTTTTTTACATGTATATGTAGGATGTAGGATATGTAGGATTTTTTTGTTTCTTTTAAATGACTATATTATTAATTAATCAAGCAAATTTATCTTTTATAAATTATTATATATATATATAAATTTTATATGAAACAAAAAATTTTATTTTAAATTTTACCATAATTATAATTCTTAATTTTTTTTAATTCTTCAATAAATGTTATATTTTAAATTATAAATATTATGAGTAGGTTCTTTGCTCAAAAATTAGTATTGTCATTGTTTTGAAATCAAATGCCTTTTTATGAAAGACTGATAGTAGCAAAACACGAATTTCTAAAATCCACAAAGACTGTATTAAAGAGGAACAGGTCTAAAAACCCGATAACATTAAATAAAAACAAGTAAATGTAACAGTAAGTCGATAATACCCTACACCTGAATAATTCGCACTAAATTAAAAATCCATGAGTTTTTTTGGCAGCTGCTTGAACTTCTTCCCTTTTCTGTCTTATTCACCTTGAATTTCAGGAACGTAAAAGAGGCATCCTCTTGGGATATGCTTGACACCGTTGTAAAAAATTTTAAGTTTCTATCTTTATTAATTTCGAAGATTGTTAGTCCTTGGGAGGTGTGTGTCAGGTACCCGAATTGACACTCCAATTCATCGAATCCATCTCAGGAACATAAAGAAAACATGCCAGAACACCATTGTACTAAATTTAAAGGTTCTACTTTTGTTGGTTTTGGAGATATGCTCGTTGCTCTTGTGCTCGTCCGGAAGTTTCCAAAATACGAACCCATGGTTCAAATTCTTTCAAATGTCAGTTTCCAATTTTACAGAAAAGAAAACATAACAGAACACCTTTGTACTAAAAATAAAAATTCTATCTTTGTTGGTTGTGGAGATATACTCGTTTGCTCTGGGGCTCGTCCGGAAGCTTCCAAAATGCGAACCTATGGACCAAATCCTCTCAAATTTTAGAGACTTAAATAAAACATGAAAGAACACCACTCTGTCAAATTTGAAGGTTATATCTTTATTGGTTTTGGAGATAATATCATTTGCTCTGATGCTCGTTCGGAAGCTTCCAAAATCCAAACCCATTGACCAAATCTTTCATAATTTCAGAGACATAAATCGAACGGGAAGGAACATCATTGTACAAAATTTGAAGGTTCTATCTTTGTTGGTTTTGGAGATAATCTCGTTTGCTCCGGAATCATTCGGAAGATTCCAGAATCCGAACCCATGGACCGATTTTGTCCAGATTCGAACTTAGCCTTCCTTTCGTAATTAGTAACCTACTATATAAATTTAATCAAGATAGCTTTATTAGTTTTTGAGTTATCGTGTGAACGGACGGACGGACGGACATCGTTAAATCGACTCAGGAGGTGATCCTGATTCAGAATATATATACATGTCCATATCTAACTCGCTTCCTTTTGGTGGTTACAAACACCATACCAAAGTTAATATATCCTATACTTTAGGTGTAGGGTATAACAAGATAAGAATTAGTAAATGTTACAATAGATTATTACTTGAAATACAAATACTCGTATTATGGGAAAAAACTAATAATAAAAAAAATTTGTTAGAACCTTTTTTTTTCGAGGAATAGGCTAAAAAGGATTTACAAAATATTAGGTTGTGAAACAAAAATATCAGATAACATCCTCTCTATAATTAGTAGATCTGTCGATGAAAATTCTGAAAATTCTAAATCATGGCCCTATCTAACCCTTAATGGTGATCTATTAAGTTTACAATCTTTTATAGATTCAGTAAATCTTTTGGAGGAAATGGCATCAACAGCTGCCCTAATATCTTTGTGAAAATCATTCGTATTGTCAAAATTGGAAGGAAAAGCCAGAGAGTTAATAACAGAGGAAGACACATCAGGTAAAATAATGTAAACTTTAAAAAGGAAAATTAAAACGGAAAATTCTAAAATAATCGAAGGTAGATTGCAAGCTCTAAAAGCTGACAGACTTGTACTACAAGACTTTGTTAAACAAGCTGAAAATGTTAGGAGATCTCTAGTTATGGAAGGGATCAGTGCTAACAAAGCAGTTGAGTTGTCGATTGAGAAAACAATCGACATGCGTAGAGCTTCAGCTCGCTCTGATTTGGCGATATCAGCTCTAGCAGCTTCCAAATTTGAAGATCCAAAGAAAGTTGTTGCAAAATTTATAGTAGAGACAAACACAGAAAACAAAGAAAAACAAGTTTTGCCTTTTAGCCCAACTTGGTTAAATCCAAATAAGGGTTAAATCCAAAAAGGTAATTTTAAGAATAATAATAAAAGAGGTAATTTTAGTAATAGAACAAATAATTTTAATAATAACAACAACAACTTTAATGAAAACAAATTTCGAAATAAACGAGCTAATTTTAATAGGAATAGGAATAATAACTATAGGAATAATTTCAATAATAATAGACAATTTAATAACCAACAATACAGAAATAACAATAATAGGAATTATGGTAATGTAAGGTACATGGAAAACTCTACAGCCCCTCACTGGCATGGGCAGAGGGGGGTAGAAAAACAACCCAGATAGGAGAAACAGTAAATAAACAAATCAAAAATCCTAAAACTAAACTTTTCAAACTACGTTTCAAGCGTAACTAAATTAATTATGTCCAAATTAAATTTTCTAATAGATACTCAAGCGGATATTTCTCTGATAAAAATTTCATCAATTAATAATATTTTCAATTTAAATAAAAATAATATAATAAAAATTAAAGGCATTACTAATAATTATATTGAGTCTTTGGGTACGGTATATACTAAAATTTATATACAAAATTATGAACTAACATGTGAATTGCATGTTGCACCAGACAATTTTGATATACCAGCTGATGGTATTGTAATAAATTTGATGTTGTATATATATATTATACTATTATATATATATATATACTTACTATTTATACTATTTTAATTTACATTATCTTAATACTAAAATTATCAAAGACAATAATTTATAACAATTTATTGCTTTGTTACACAGAAATTATTTGGGACAAAAATGCAATATAATATATTGACCTAGTACTTCTATAATACAATTTTCATATGTGATAATTAACCAAAATATTACCAAAAATATAATTGCATACAAAAATGAATCATTCACAAATCATAACGTTTAAAAATCTAAACGAAAGATGTAATTTGATCTTCTTCTTTATTGAATATATTGTATGTAATGAATATATATGATATATGATATTGTACGATACAAACAGATGTTTGCAATTGAAAGTGTGACCACACAAAATGTTAGGCAGCAATTTTATGTTATTTAATTTTAATTTTAATTTAAAATTATTTTGGTAATCTTGAATCTACAGTTATGGAAATGATTTTGTGAGCAAGTCAAGATATACTACAGCATACTTGGTAAAGATTTCATAAAATTCTATAAATAAATATTGATTACGACGATATGATGAGAGTTTGAATAACTTTTTCAACTTCATTATATTTAAACTTATTATTGACAAAGATTGCAGATCCACCTCCTCATCTTTCATTTATACAGTTAAATATGACATTAAAGTTTTGTATGTTATATGTATTAACCTCATTTTCAAAAATCCACACTTCCGTAAGAACCACAATATCAGTATCTTTATAACTATGAATTAATGCTTCAAATTCCAGTAATTTTTTATGTCTTATGCTACAAATGTTTAAGTATAAAATATTTAAGCTTTCTATATTTATTTTATTTGATTCTGAATTCATAAAACTTGTATTATTAATCATCACCCATTAGTCCTTCCTGGTTGATAAGTTTGTTGTTTGTTTCAGTTATTTCATCATAACAAATATCGTTCTAGTCATAAAAATAAGTAAAGTATAATATCACGTTATTATATATTCAGTGTTCACGAAAGCGTGAGAGAACGTATATACTGTTTTCTCAATCTTTTTTTTGTTCATTCTAACTATTGGCGGAGTCATTTGATCAATGTAGATGCTTTTTTTGTTATCTTGAAATGGATTTTTCTTTGTTTCTTAGTAGGTTTAATGTTTTCCTTTAATCCAGTTACCTTGATTGGTATTTCTCTTTACTTCTGTGTTTTTATTGCTAACTTTATTCTCAATAGTAATACTCCTAATATTTTTACTAGACGACATGTCTTGTTTACTATTAATTTCCCTACTACTATCGTTAATATTATTAGTATTGTTGTTATAACTGGAACTAATATTTACGCCATATTTAAAGTTTTCACAAGAAGAACTTTTGCTTTTTTGTTTCTTGTCCAAATTTTAGGAATGTAACGAAATATATTTATTGTTTTTTCTTTACTTTTGACATTATTAATGGGCTTAGTACTATTTTTGATATCGCAACTAATTTCTTTGTTACGAGTAACATGATCTATTGAATTTTTATAGGTTTTCTATAATAGATTCTTTTTCTTTTTTATTATTTATATTAATAACGGCATTTTCATTTTCTGCATATTTGGTACTAATAAAATTTACTTCCTTAACAAATTTCTGTGGTTGGTAGTAACCATTCATTTTTTTCTTTGACATAATTTCGGTTGAAAGGCCGGACAAAGCTTACTGAATGTTTTATGATTAACATCCACATTTAATCTTAATTTTTCATTGTATTTTAGACAATTTATGCATTTAATAATCTCATAATTTTTACAGTCGCTGGTCTTATGATGTTGGTGACATTTTAAGCATGTTTTCCTATTCATGCAATCTGCCGATTTATGGTTAAATATCTTACATTTGTAGCAACTCATAGCATGTTCAGCATCGAATACTTAGCATCTTTCCCATTCAGTACAGACTTTTTCATTTTGCAATATTTTAGGAAAGCTCTCCTGATCGACTTGAATCACTGCGTTATACATTTCTTTGTTAAATTTGTTGACAGTGTGTACCATTATAACCTTAAGGTCCGACATTTCCATAAAAGGATTTTACTTTTTCAATTTTTCAACGATTTCCGCGTCATTGAATTTATAATTCATATTAACAATCTCAAAATTTGGTTTTATATCAATTGGTATTTTAATTTCATAATTATCATTCATTTTCTTTTCCAACTTTAATTTTATTTTATCACGTTCTTCTACAGCATGAGTTTCAATTAAAATTGTTCCATTTGTTCTATTTTCAATATTCTTAATTTTCTGATTTTTTGGATCAACATTTTTATTGAAATCAGTTTTTGCTTACCTTTCGGTTTTACAATCAATGCCAATTCTTTTTTCATTTTCATTTCACAATTTTTTGAATTTTCTATAACATCGGCAAATGATACTGTTTCACCCACTTTTAATTCTTTATTGTTAACCACATTATTTAATGTATTACTTATCTCATAATTTTTTTTATTAAATTTAAAAATTGTTCATTAGCTTCTTAACTTTGGTTTTTCAAGACTTCTATATATTTAGCCATCTTATTTAACTCCTTCTGTTGGTTGGTTTTTATTTCATCTAATCGCCTCATATAATTGGTTTCAATAGCTTTTAATAACAGTTTCAAACTCTTGATTATAACTTCTTTTAAGTACTCATTGTTTTTCGATACCGCAGTTTCCATATTCTGTAAAACTAAATCAACATTTTGTATGTATTGAATACAATCTTCACAAATAAATTTTATTTTTATACCCGTATGAACTATGTTCAAGGGTATAATAAATTTGCCATTACGTTTGTGACACCTTAAAGGAGTCGAGCTAGATATAGTGTCAAAGGTATGGATCGGCTCAGAATCGAATTCTGAGTCGATTAAGCCATGTATGTCCGTCCGTCCGTCCGCACGATAACTCAAAAAATAAAGGAGCTAGGGGGCTGAAATTTTTTTTACGTCACTTTTGCAAAATTGTTAGTTTTGCTATTTAAATCCAACATTTTCGGTCGGCGGGTTCGAGTAGCTGCCATACAACTTCTATCTTTATATAGAAATAATTCAGTATCTATTCAAGCTAGGTTTCTGAAATTTTGCAAATGATGATCAAGTTTTATGGGAACAACTTTTGTAAAATTTGGTTGTGGTGGTGCGGCGGGTTCGGATAGCTGCCATACAACTTCTCCGTTTAAATGAGAATAACTCGGTGTTTATTGAAGCTAGAAATCTGAAATTTAGTAAAGAGGTGCCTAGTTACATGCCAATAACTTTTGTAAAATTTGGTTGGTCTAGAGCAGCCGGTTCAGGCTTCTTGCACCTCTTGGAACCTAATGAAGCTAGGCGTCTGAAATCTTGCAAATGATGATCAAGTTTTATGGCAACAACTTCTGCAAAATTTGGTTGTGGTGGTGCGACGGGTTCGGATAGCTGCCATACAACTTCTTTTTTTAAATGAAAATAACTCAGTGGTCGTCCGCACGATAACTCAAAAAATAGAGGAGCTAGGAGGCTGAAATTTTTTTTACGTCACTTTTGCAAAATTGTTAGTTTTGCTATTTAAATCCAATATTTTCGGTCGGCGGGTTCGAGTAGCTGCCATACAACTTCTATCTTTATATAGAAATAACTCAGTATCTATTCAATCTAGGTATCTGAAATTTTGCAAATGATGATCGAGTTTTATGGCAACAACTTCTGTAAAATTTGGTTGTGATGATATCACAGGTTCGGATAGTTGCCATACAACTTCTCTTTTTAAATGAAAATAACTCAGTGTCTATTGAAACTAGCTATCTGAAATTTAGTGAAAAAGTGTCGAGTTGCATGACAAAAACTTTTGTAAAATTTGATTGGTCTAAAGCAGCCGGTTCAGGCTTTTTGCATTTCTTGGAACATAATGAAGCTAGGCGCAATAGATTCGGGTAGCTATCATACAACTCCACAATTTACATAAATATATCTCTGTAGTTCGGTACAAAACATCTGAATGTTTTTAAAAGATCATCAAGTTTTATAGAAACAGGATATATTACGTTCATACGGGTATCCCAGAGTTGACACAGTCTATTCTACTGCACTCTTCCTCGTTTTATTTGCAAATAACAAATTTATTGTCGATTGATCTAATCCTGAACATTTCAAAGTCTCGTGATAAATTTTTTTGCAAATTCCAGAACATGCTATACCGATTTCTCCCTTCATTTTCAATTTGCACTTTTCGTATGACAAAATGGAAGTAAAAAAGCGCTGACTCTGATTTTATTATTTTCAATTAAAAAGAAAAGAAAAGTATATTTGTTGCTATTTTATAGTTATAATTTTCCGATTAAAAATACACGTCCTATACCGGACAAAGTCGCGCTCTCCGCGGAGAAATAACTCTAATGTTATTTTCTTCTTAACCATAAATTTACTCATTTTCATATTAATTGCGCATTTTCTTTTTCTAAATACTTTGCATAGGATTTCATTATTGTTTTTCAATATTTTTATTTTGGGAAGGTTCCAATTTTTTCTCAGAAGATTGAGTTTTACTTTCACTAATTTTGTTTTTATTCGCATTTTCTTTTCATTACAATCTTCCTCAGAAGATTGAATTTTATTATCAGATTTTTATTTTCATTTTTATTTAAAGTAATTGGGTTTTTTTTTATCTTCATCTTTTTAATACGGTCTTTGTCGCTTATACAAATTCATGCCTTCCTACTATTCAGTTTTTATACATGGACCTAGAACTTTAAAAACAATTATGAAATTTATTTGAGTAAGTAATAAATTTATTTATATTTTTCATTTAGACATACATAGTTAAAAAAAAATTTTATTTTTACGCTCATATGATTTAAGACAAGTTTAGATTTAGTTTATTGTTATTAAAAAAAATATAAACCATGTATTTAGTTAGGAAAAAAAAAAATTTAAAATATGTTGATTATAATAATTATATATATATATATATATATGTTTTTGAGCACTTTTGTATATATGTTTGGTTCATTAATTTTAAATTGAATTTTCCTTTATATCATGTTTCAGAATAATTTTTAGTATCATAAAAGAAATGAGGTAAAGACAATATATAAGAACATAAGTTAATGGTATTTTAGTTCGAGCTATAATTTAATTTAAGTTTTATTATAAGGTTGTTTAGTATTTTTAGAGGTAAATTTATTTATAATAATTATATAGTAATGCAAAAAAAAAAATTTTTTTTTCTTTAATGCAATTAAGTAAATAGTTAGTAAAATTTAGCTACTTATTAAAAATTTAGTCTTTTATGTAGGTTTAATATTTTAGTTCATATTTTAATTTTTAATGTAACACAATTTTAATTTAGTTTAATTCATAATAATGTCAAATTTAATTTAATTTTTCTTACATATACATATCTTATAGAAAAATTTAACAAAAAAAAACTGTCACTTATCTTCTTTCTAGTTGTTAATTCAATATATAAATTTTGTTTTAATTTATAATAATAAAAACGTCTGTATTCTTCAGCATCCAGTATAAAAAGAGGATGAAATTAATTCATTTATTTGACACTTTGACAATTACATTAATGACAATTCATATGACAATACTTGGGGGTGCATTTTTTATAAAAAGAAAAACTACTAAACTAAAAACTAAATACCTAATCCACATCCACCTAATCCACATTTACTTCTAAATTTTCAACACCCTCACTTGTTAAAGTTTTTGTACAATAAAATTTAATTTTATATAATAAAATGATATACAATAAAATACCAATTTTAAAATAAATTAATAAACTTAGCATATTCAAAGATTAAATAATGTTAACACAATTTAATCATTTAAAAAATTCATTTAAGATTAATTATTTAATTCATTAAATTTAAGTTAACTTACAAAAAAAAATTTTTAATTATTGATCATCCAAAAAAAATTTTAATTTAAAAATTAAATAAGAATCTAATTAAATAGATAGGGCAACAGTTGACTGTCTTTTACTGCACCAAGAAACAGCACCATTTTCGAAAATGAAAATGTATCCAGTACATGACCTTCCCTTACCCAAATAAGATGCCCAATTAGCATCAGTATATCCAATAATTTCTTTTTGACTAAAAGCGAAGAATTTTAATTTGAGATTAATATTACCTTTTAAATAGCGTAGAATCCTTTTGACTGCTTGCCAATGAGCTGTTCCATAACATGAATTGTATCTACTCACATCACCCACTGAAAATGCTATGTCAAGTCTTGAGCCTTGCACTAAATATAATAAAGCTCCTACAGCTTGTTGATATGGAACATTTTTGACACAGTTGCTAACTTCTAGAGTTTTTGGTAACATTTCTTTAGAAAGTCTGTTGTTAGGATCGGATGGAATACTTAAGTGATTACACTCTGTCATGTTAAATCTTCTGAGAATAATTTTCATGTAGTTTGCTTGATCGATATAATAATTTTCTTCATTATCGCTGGTAATTCGTAGCCTAATAAAGGTTTTTTTTCTCCCAAATCTTTCATCTTGAACTTTATCGACAATAATATTTTTAATTTTTCTTTTATGTTATAATCTTTCCAAACATAAACAGCTGTAATTAATATTATGTTTTCTACTGAGCGTAATATAGATATGCACGGATCAACTCTGGATCTTATTAAGCCAAATTTAATAAATGTTTCATTCAGTTTTGAATTGCACTGTCTACTGCTTTGCTTGAGACCAAACATAGCTTTATGTAAGCGATATACCTTCTTCGTCCCGTCCTCGTACCCTTCAGATTGCTCTACATAAATTTCTTCACTTAGATTACGCTGCAAAAAACCTAGTACTATGTCAAGTTGATCAATTTTCATTTTATGTTTGGCTGCTAATGCTATAAGAATTCTGATTGAATTATATCGTATGACTGGAGCATATGTTTCATAATAATCGAGATCTGCAATCTGCAACTAATCTAGCTTTAAATTTAATAGTTTGATTTTGCTCATCTTCTTTAATTTTAAACACCCATTCAGTTTTGATAATGTGTCAATCTTTTGTTAATTCAACCAACGACCAAGCATTATTTGCTTTAAATGAATTTAGTTCAATATCCATTGCCCTTTTCCACTTGTCATAATTTCACTTTCATATACATCTTTTAAAGTTATTGATTCATTAAAGTAATCCTCTTGCGTTAGATAAACATAATTAAACCTGTCAATAGGATTTTTAACTCCGGAAGATTTTCTTGGCTCAATTTCATTATTATCATCTTGGTTTTTGTTTGTATGTTAACTGTTAATTGATGAACAATTCCTGATACCGTTAAAAAATTTTCAAATTGCTTGTTTGTGCACTCAATAGCGACGAGCGATTTAAAATTTTTAAATTTTTCAAAAACTTCACCTTTATACTTCAAGAAATAAACATACCCGTTTTTGAAGAAGTCATCTACAAAAGTTAAAAAAAATTTATTATTTCCAATGGAAGTAGTATCCATAGCACCACAAATTTCTGAATGAATGATTTCTAACAAATTATTGCTTTTGCTCTCTGAAAGTTTAAATGGTTTTTTGCTCTGCTTAGCTTTAATGCATATTTCACATAATTTATCAATACTGAGATACTATCAACGTAAAATGTGATTTTATCTGATGGTTCTTGTTTAATTGATAAAATGTTTGTTTCATCATTTGCACTAAATGTATTCGATTTATTTGGTTTAATTTTGTTATACTTTTCTGATTTTTTTATTAGATTAAAACCCTTAGCCCTGATGTAACACTTTTACCATACTCAAAGCATTTAATTGACCTATTTGGTTTTGCTACAAATGCCTTTTGTTTTTGATTAACTTAGCTTTGCCATTTCACACAAACGGGATCTAATTGCGTCTGTTGTTATCTTTTTCCACTAGCTTCTATACCCATTATAAAAGGGCCATATTCTTCAGGCAACTCTTTTAATAGAACTGATCCAATCATTTCTTCATTTATTTTCAAACCAATTGCTCTGCGTTTAAGATTTTTGCAATAAAATAACCCATGTTTTCACACGATTCTTAACTGTACGTTGTTAACTGTTTCAATAACCCTATACGTCTATCCCTATACGTCATCCTCAAACATATTTTGCAGTTTACCCTGATATCATATGCGCTGTCACAATCTTGTACATGAACATATAAGGATGTTTCTATTATAAGAAGTATTTTATGCATTGCCTTGCTGAATTTTCATGGATTTTTTTCTTTTATTGCACCATCTTCAGCCTTTATACAATTCGATAATTCCTCTACACCTAAAAGAGATTTAACAGTAAAAGTCCATGTCTGATAATTTTCGGATCCCACAATTTATCTATGGTTACCTTTTCTAAAGCAGCAATCAGAAATAATAAAAATATTTTAATAAATATTATTTTTACCTTAAACAATACCAAATTGTATAAAAGAAATATCTCGGCCCATAACCAGTTGTTAATTCAATATGTAAATTAATTTTGTTTTAATTTATAATAATAAAAACGTCTGTATTCTTCAGCATCCGGTATAAAAAGATGATGAAATTAATTCATTTATTTGACACTTTGACAATTATATTAATGACAATTCATATGACAATAATTGGGGGTGCTTTTTTTATAAAAAGAAAAACTAATACCTGCTAATACCTATAATCCACTTTTACTTTTAAATTTTCAACATTTCTTTATTCAACCTGCAGCATTCTAACTTGTTATCTCCGCTTGATGTTCTTCCTATGATGTTGATTTAATTATGTTGATTAATTCTAATACTACAATGATGATTAGTAATTTTTTTTAAATTCATTTCTCTGCCACATAAATGTGGACAGGAAATTACACAGTCTTTCCTGTTCAGAAGTGACTGTAAATATATAAGGGGAATAGGTATAGGGGGAATAACTCTTACGACGTGTGTGGGATTCGAACCCACACTCCCTCGGTGTTTACAGCGTATTTTATACGGTCTTACCCACTAGGCCACCGAGGCCCCTGATTAATTATGATTGTTCAATGTATTGCATTCAATGTATGATTTGCAATAGTTATAATATTGTATGCATATCAAATTCATATTTATTATGTCGGTCAATTAAAGAATGCTAATTTAACAAAAGGTTGACCACCTATAAAGTTCTTATCTTTATATTTAAGGGAAATTCATTATAATACACTTTAGTTATGTATTTATATTATTTTATATTACACTTTATTCAAATTATGTGCCGAGTATGTCTTTAAATATTAAATCTAACCCTAAACTGTTTTGGAATTTTATGAACTCTGGAAGAAATTGTGATCAATATACTACTTTTATGAATTATAATAATAATAGTAGCTGTGATTCGACAATTATTTCCGAATGGTTTCGTGATTTTTTTTCAGCAAGCTATTCCCTATCGGTTTTCAAACCTGATAAAGTAAATTTTTCCCACTTAAACAATTTTTCTAAAACAACGCTTAGAAATATTACTATTGATCCTAATTTAGTACTATGTTATTTGAACAAAAGATCCAGCCATTGGTGCAGTGGTTGACGCACCGCTTCTCATTCATAAGGGAATGAGTTCGATTCCCGGCTGGGTACAATAATTATAATAAAAAAAATATTCATATATGGCAATATGTAAATACTTTATATATCATTATATCACATACACCCCATATTCCTACCAGGAAATAGGGGTTATAGCTACCTGGCACATTTATGTACCACGGTACCTGAATTTAAATAAATAAATAAATTTGAACAAATTGTATGATAATTCTAGTCCCGATACTGAATACTGATGGTATTCCCAATCTATTTTTAAAAAATTGTTTTATACTTTTAGCAAGCCCACTTTCTAAGTTTTTTAAGTAAGTAAAAGTAATTAAGTAAAATTACTTCCTTAGATGATTCGAATGCATTACAAGATGAATATTCAGAATATCTAGCCAGTGTTAGTAGTGGTTAAAACACCGACCTTTCATAGGAAAGGTCTAGGGTTCAAACCCCGGCTGGGTCATATAAATTAATAAAATATTATATATATATTTTTCTTATAATATATAATAATTAGTAGAATATAATTAAATTAAAAATAAGTACATATATACATATGTACTATAAATTATAATTCTTATCATATTGTAATAGCTATATAATTATAACAAGTAAGTTTGAAATTTTATTAAAAATAAAATTTAAGGACTGGCGAAATATTTTCTAGTATGGTTTGAACTTTGTCACATATTTTAATTAATACACAAATAGACCTCTTATTTAGAGCGGTTATTTATATAATATAATGGAACGGTTATTTTCGAATACTTCTATTTTCAGCAATCAGATTTCAAATTCCTAACAAATTTTTAAGAAAAAAAAAATATTTGATTTGAATGAAAAAAGTGCAATATTATTGAATTTGTGATAAATAAATAATATACATAGATATGTATCATAATATTAATTTTGATGCAAACTTCAACATATAATTTTGTGAATTGCATGAAAATTATTTTGTACATATATTATAAATTTTAAAAATCTACCTTTAAATTTTATTCTTAAAAAAATTTCAAAAATACATACATATGTATGTATGTACTTGTTTTTTACTGGTTTACAATTCAATTCAAATTTTAAAATAAAACGAGGAAGAGTGCAGTAGAGTAGACTCTGTCAACTCTGGGATACCCGTATGAACGTAATATATCCTATTATAAAACTTGATCATCTTTGAAAAACATTCAGATGTTTTAGTACCGAACTACAGAGATATATTTATGTAAATTGTGGAGCTGTATGACAGCTACCCGAATCTATTACGCCTAGCTTCATTAAGTTCCAAGAAATGCAAGAAGCCTAAACCGGCTGCATTAGATCAATCAAATTTTACAAAAGTTTTTGGCATGCAACTCGACACTTGTTTACTAAATTTCAGATAGCTAGATTCAATAGACACTGAGTTATTTTCATGTAAAAAGAGAAGTTGTATGGCAACTACCCGAACCTGTCATATCATCACAACCAAATTTTACAGAAGTTATTGCCATAAAACTGGATTATCATTCGCAAAATTTCAGATACCTAGATTGAATAGACACTGGGTTATTTCCATTTAAAGAAAGAAGTTGTATGGCAGCTACTCGAACCCGGCGGCCGAAAATGCTGGAGTTAAATAGCAAAACTAACAATTTCGCAAAAGTGACGTCTACAAAATGTCAGCCTTCTAGCTCCTTTATATTTTGAGTTATCGTACGGAAGGACACTGAGTTATTTTCATTTAAAAAGGGAAGTTGTATGGCAGCTACCCGAACCCGTCGCACCACCACAACCAAATTTTGCAGAAGTTGTTGCCATAAAACTTGATCATCATTCGCAAAATTGCAGATACCTAGATTGAACAGACACTGGGTTATTTTCATTTAAAGAAAAACGTTGTATGACAGCTACTCGAACCCGGGGGCCGAAAATGCTGGAGTTAAATAGCAAAACTAACAATTTTACAAAAGTGACGTAAAACAAGTTTCAGCCTCCTAGCTCCTCTATTTTTTGAGTTATCGTGCGGACGGACGGACGGACGTACATGCCATAATCGACTCAGAATTCGATTCTGAGCGGATCCATACCTTTGACACTATATCTAGCTCGGCTCCTTTAAGGTGTCACAAACGTAATGGCAAATTTATTATACCCTTGAACATAGTTCATAAGGGTATAATGAGAGAGAATACAGTTGCCTTTGTCAACTCTTAGATACCCGTACGAACGGTTAGTATGTTCACAGCCTGTCACTCTGCTTACAATATTATTTTTTTAATATTTTAGTATTTTAAAATAATTTGAATGAATTTTATAATTTCAAGAACTATGGATTGTACATATATTTAAACTATATATATGTTTATACATTCTTCAAAAGCAGATTCTAACCTTTCACATAACGATTATCAATCCAAAACTTTTTCAAATATTCTATAGTACCATTTAATACTAAGCGGTAAATGTATATTAAATTTACTTAGTACAAAATAATAAATATAATTTTAAATATTATATTATATTAATGCGCACATAGTATATTTATATTGTTATAAGTATATCGCCATACATTGCAATATTTCTTTAAAAATATTTCCATTCATAGAATAATTTCATACAAGTACAATAGAATACATATGTGTATGTAAATACGGCGCTATATGATATACATCTATACTCTTATCATTCATTCATCAGTGACATATACGATATGTAAATAAACATGATATTATATAAGTATGTATGTATATCAATATCATATATGTAAATAAAAATTCTTCAAGCATGTTGTTTATTTATTTAAATTTTTTTGTACTACGCCATTATGTCCTCAACAATTTCAAAAATTATCGAGTAAAACAAAATGCAAAAAATTAAAGAAATTTGTTAGAAAATTTGAAAAAATCAAGCAACACTTTAGTCAATTATAAAGTAACCCTATATTATTAAAAAAAGTTGTTAACAGAAATAAGAGTATAATGTTGAAGCTTTAATTTTTATGTATTACTTCAAAAAAATGTTAACAGGCGTTCAAGTTACAGGTGTTTAAAAATAGGAAATTTTCAGTTTTTGATCCCTTACAGCTCCCAAACGGGGGGTGATATAAAAAAAATGTCTGAAATGGCTCATACTTATTTTGAAAGATCTAACTTCTGTCAAAAATGGCTCTATTTCTAAAAAATTATGGAGATCTAAAAGTTAGTTGTTCGGGAGCTACCCGAAGTTTTCTTAACCAGAAATTTTCTCTCTTTTTCCTCTCAAGTCCCGAAGGGGACTCAACCAAAAAAAATAGGGAACCTACAAATTGCTCTCAGAATATTTTGTGTAAATTTCAAGATTCTAGCTTTCTTAGTTTTTGATTTAGCGTGCTGACGGACGAGCGGACGGACGGACATGGCTTAATCGACTCAGAATTTGATTCTGAGCCGATCCATACCTTTGAAGGTGTATCTAGCTCGCTTATTTCGAGTTATTACAAACGGAGGAGTAATTTTACACGGGTATAAATACAAACCATTTTTCATATTATATTACATACCCCAATGGAAACGACGAATTTTTATTAGAATAATTACGAATACTCATTCTAATAATAGCAAATTTTTATATACAATACTTTATTTATTTTTTATATACAATATTTTAGCTTTTATTTTTACAAAATGTACTTTCATACACAATTTGTCTGTAACTGAAAAAACCTCACACAATTTTCATTGCAGATACATCATATACCTAATACTTAAATATTATATTCATATTCATTCTTTACACAAAACAAAAAAAAAAAAGAAACATAACAAAACAAAAATTGTAGATAAATACACCCTAAACATTACATAGCTACATATAAATACATATCTATACTATTCATATCAAGCTACATGTATAATAGCAATAGCGTATATTGTATAGAAATATAAAAAAGAAAACAAAACAAAAAATACGTATAGCTATAGATATAGATATAGATATCTAACACTACTTAGCTCTATAAATACATTTGTATATCATTCATATTCAAATTTCCAACTATATGTATAGCAATAGCATATATTATATAGAAACATAAAAATATGGGGCTACAGAAAAATTAAAAATTTTTCTCGGGTCGTCTCTCTAAATTGTCGGATGGTAAAATATATTGGTTAATTAAAAAAATAATATAAAATAAACTATAAACTTTAAAATTATAATTCATAAATATAATAATACTATAGTGAATTTGCTTGCAAATTATTTAAAAAATTATTAAATAAACATATTAAAACATATTTAAAAACATATTATTTAAAGTAATAATAAAAAAATAAATAAAAAAATTTTTAAAAAAAACAGCTTTTTTGAACTAAAAAGTAGAAAATAAATTTTTAATAGCAAATTTTTCTGTAATTTTCTAAACTAAATTGTTACAATCGAGATTTCTTTGAAAAAGTTTATTTCAACATGTCAAATATATATATAAATATAAGTATATATAAGTTTTAAAGTCTGTGAAATTAATATAAAAGCTGGAGACAAAATTTAAAAATATAAGTTTATAGTTATGCGTTTGTTGCCTCCAGCTTTTATTTTAATTTCACAGACTTTAAAACTTATATATACTTATATTTATATATATATTTGACATATTGAAATAAGCTTTTTCAAAGAAATCTCGATTGTAACAATATAGTTTAGAAAATTACAGAAAAATTTGCTATTAAAAATTTATTTTCTACTTTTTAGTTCAAAAAACCTGTTTTTTAAAAAAATTTTTTTATTTATTTTATTTTATACTTTTTAGTAACGACAAATATAAGTATTAAATTAATATTTTTTTTTTCTTGTTTAATTTTGAATTTCTACAGTTCCCCTTACAGTCTATAATTATATTATTACCTGTTATAATATAGAATATATTGAATTTTTTATTATTAATTTATTGTAGCAAAATTTTTAAAAAATTAAGATTCAAAATTTAAATAAAAATATTGCAATTTTATAATGTTCTTTATTTCCACTTAAAATGCGACCCTTTAAAAACTTTGATTTATACACTGCCTTGTTTTTTCTTTCTTTTCATAACATAACATTTTAATAAATTTTTTTTTTATCTGTTATGTACGGAAATATCAAACGTATGTTTCTTTCTTTTAAAATCATAACATTTTAATAGTTCTGTTTTTCTATCTGTTATATGGGTAAATATCAGATGTACACAATATATACATAAGAAATAGCCTTTAAAAATATTTAAAAACAATCAAAGTAACATTTTTTGTTCTCTTTTTTTCTATTCGTTTTTATTTTTCCTCCAGTATTACATTTTACTTTTTTTCTGTTATTTAGGTACGCTAAGAACTTATTTTTTTTTTTTAATATTAAATTTATGCATACAGTCTATTTAAAAAATAGAAATTATTAGCTATAGAACATTCTGAATTTTTTTTGTTCGTTTATGTTAACCGTCCATTCATATGCATACATAAAATTTTTTTTTGGTCGTTTATGTTTACCTTCCAGTCATATAAATATAACTGTTGCCTACATATGAAAAAATAATAAATCTATAACTACATACATAAATAGCCATAAATTCATTCATATACATATGTATCTATATTATGAGCTGAACTTCTAAGTGTTGCATTATATCATAATGCGGCAAAATTTTTAAAAAATTAAGAAAACGTCGCATAGTTAAATTCAAAATTTAAATAAAAATATTGCAATTTTATAATGTTCTTTATTTCCAGTTAAAATGCGACCCTTTAAAAACTTTGATTTATACACTGCCTTGTTTTGTCTTTCTTTTCATAGCATATCATTTTAATAGTTCTTTTCTTCTTTCTGTTATTGGGTAAATATCAGATGTACAAATATACATAAGAAATAGACTTGAAAAATATTTAAAAACAATCAAAGGTCGCGTTCAGGAGAATCTAGCGCTATACTGAATTGTAGCGGTGTAGAATTTAGCGCTGCATGTTTGTACTGAACGATTTGCAGCAAAATTAAATGACATTTAATTTTGTGTGACATTTCGTATATTTTTATTTTATTTAAATCGTATTTTTGTTTTTTAAATCTTATAATTTTCATCTCCCAATTTATCAATTTTTAAAAAAATGCTTGAAATCCAAAATTTCTTTCAAAATTTTGTAAACAAAAATTTTTGGCATTAAATGTAAACACATAAATGTCAATAAAAAGTCGCTACATAATATAGCGTAAAATTTTCTTGCTGCAAAATTCATGTAGCGCTACATTGTAGCGCTAAATAAAAAAATCGTTCAGTAGAAAATTTTATCGAGCGCTGCAGTTTTTTTGTAGCGCTAGATAGTACTGAACGCGACCAAAGTAACATTTTTTGTTCTCTTTTTTTTCTATTCGTTTTTATTTTTCTTCCAGTATAACATTTATTTTTTTTTCTGTTATTTAGGTACGCTAAGAACTTATTTTTTTTTTTTAATATTAAATTTATGCATACAGTCTATTTAAAAAAAATAGAAATTTTTAGATATAGAACATTCTGAATTTTTTTTTTGTTCGTTTATGTTAACCGTCCATTCATATGCAAACATAAAATTTTTTTGTTCGTTTATGTTTACCGTCCATTCATATAAATATAACTGTTGCCTACATATTAAAAAATAATAAATCGGTGAATCAACTAAATAATAATAGTTGGGAATTTGGGAATTTGGTGTGACTGTGTTAGCAGATTTTGAATAGTACAGCACACATAAAAATATGCATACCATTTTTGTACATGTTTGTACCTACATATGTAGTAAAAAAATTTGGTTTTAAAATTATGTAATTGAGAATATATTAAATTGCTTACTTCTAAATGCTAATGTTTTTGAATTTAAAAAAAATTATTTTGCTTTTTTTAGACGTTGTAGATATATATGTATGTATGTACATAACAGATATTTTATGATTAATTCATAATTATTGTTATTGAAAAGAAAATAATTGTTGTTATTTACTATTTTTAAAAAAGACTGGATTTCTTATTTTTAATATATTCTTTTTGTTGTTTAATGATTTTACATAATTGGAAATATATTCTTATTTTTATACTTCAGAAAAAGGCATTAGTGGTGCAGATCATCATTCCCTAATAGATCTTAATTTAAAGGTAGCTCCCAATTTAGATATCAATGTTGGGGCCATAATATGCGATTTTAATATGTTAAGAGTTTCGAAAGAAAAGCAGTATTTTAATTATAATTAAGAAAGGAAAAACACATATTTATATAAATATTATAAATAAACACATTACTTTTATAAATAAAAATGTATACTAAAAATCAATTGATTTGATGAAAAAAAAACTTAAATTTAACACTTGCTTACTAAATTTTAAGTATAATTAAGTAATTAAATGCATATTAAATTTTACACTGTGTTCTCAAGTGCGACACATTAATTTGTTTACACATTCATGTCTTTCAAATTCATCCCTTTCAAACCAAAAATATTTTCGAAGCACATATTATTACATATTTTGAAGTATGTACCTATGTATATGTACGTATACAATGCAATGGGCTACATAAAAAACTATAGCCTTTTATAGAAAAAAAAACATTTATATATCACGTATACGTATTGGCATTGGTATTGGTGAGTTTAGTAAATTTAGATAAAATGCTTTATTTTGGTTCTGTAATAATTCTGTTAAAAATTCTGTTATATCTTTGTATGAAAATTTAATTTTGAAATTAAGATACTTTCTCTAATGTTTTTCGATATTATTATTTTAAAATCATGTATTGTCATCGGGATCTGATCTAATGAAGAAAATTTCAAGTCTCTAGCTCAACGGGAAGTGTGTTTAAAATGGCTTCTAAGATTCCATCCTTTACCCAACCAAGTAATTAAAAAGTTGTTAAAAAGGGTAAAACCTTAAATACAAAATATTGAGAGTTAAAAATACATAAATTGTTTTTTGAATATTTATGCAAGTGTCAAGTTTCAAATTAAATAAAAACAATTAACAATAATAATAGACACTCGATTCAAGGTTAATAAACAGCGCTGCGATAGGAGTCGGGTATCGTGTACGCGTACGCGCATTCATTTAATTTTAATTTTAATTTGATTATTTACAAAAAATTTTTATTTTTAAAATTTTTATTTTTAATTTTTTTAATACCTTTTACATTAAGAATAGTTTAAATTTCATTTAATTTGAGATATGATAGGATTGAATATATAAATTAAGTAATCTAATAGTTGATAAAACATGGCAGAGTGCAGTAGCTGTAAAAATACAATAAGGGGTGAATCTGGATTGAGATGTGTTGGAGTGTGTGGCAAGATTTATCATGCTGCTAGCAAATGCAGTGGGCTGGATCAGTTCAGTGTGCATGTATTGGGCGCAGGTGGAATGTTAAGATTAATGTGTGATTACTGCTTGGTATATATTCATAATGTTTATATGGTCCTAAAAGAAATTCATGATTCCACAAAAGAAAACGAAAGTTACCTGCAGGAATATAGAAATGAGTTTGAGGTATCGCTAAAAAAACTAGGATGAAATAAAAAGCTTGCTTCAAGCTATAGAACATAGGTACATGGAAAGAATAATATCGCTCAAGTTGGCCCAAGAAAGCTTTCAAAGAAGAATGGCTGAAATGATAAACATGAATGGATGAATGTAAGAAATAAGTGTCGAAACTATAAAAATTACATCGAAAGATGTAAAAAAAGATGAACAGGTTGCATCATATTCAGATATAGTAAAGAAAGATCCAATGGTGGTTATAAAACCAAAAAAAACGCAAGGGTCGCAAGTGACTAAGAATGCTGTCAAAAAAATTATAAATGCGGTAAACTTTAAGATAGGTGGAATAGTAGAAAAGAAGGATCGGAAAATAGCGATATATTGTGAAGATCAACTGCTAATCTTGAAACTGCTGCAAAAGAACTAATTAAAGAAGATATGATGTAATGATACCCAAAGAAATAAGGCCAAAAATTTTAATTGTTCGTATGTCCGAAAACTACGAAAAAGAGGAGCTTGTTAACAAGGTTGCTAAACAAAATAATATTAAATATTGCAGAGATATTAGATATATACGAGGATACAAAACCAACAGAACCCAAAATGAATACAATGCAATTATTGAGGTAAGTGTTGAAGATTTTAAAAAAATAATGGAATTAGGTAGAATAAAAATTGCATGGGACAGTTGTAGAGAATATGAAAGCTTTGATGTGCGTAGATGTGTGAATTGCCTGGGTTTTGGACACAAAAAAGAAAATTGCACTGTTGAAAGAAAAACATGTAGGAAATGTGGAGAAAATTGCTTGATAAAGATTTGTACGGCAGATGAGTTCAAATGTGTTATATGTAAAAAGGCAAATGAAGTGTTGAACCTTGGTTTAAATATATCGCTCAATGTGCTAGATACAGAATGTCCGAGCTTGTTAAGAAACATAAAAATAGAAAGAAAGAAAATATTCTTGCAGCAACCAAGTAATGTGGAATGTTTATGTATAAATAGTCAAGGAGTAGTAAATAATTTTACAGAAATAGAAAATTTAATTTGTAATGGAAAAGTTGATGTATTATGTTGTACTGAACGCATCTAATAAGCGACGATGAATTTTCACAAATAGAAATTAACGGTTATAACATTCTAAGAGTGGATAGTCACTCTAGACATACTGATACTTTATTGTAAAGATAACTGGAATGCCAGTCTCATTAATAAATATTGTCTAAGGAAGGAAATTTGGATGTTACATGTTAGGTTAAGCTGTAGAAATTATTCTTTCCATACTATAGGTCTATATAGAGCCGTGAATTACATTCACGTATATAGAGCTATATACGCGAATGTAAATGATGAATTTTTTAATGAACTAAATGCATATATTATTAAATTAAATGAAACAAAACAAGACATAATAATAATGGGTGACTTCAATATAAATTGGCTTAAAAATGATAGTTGTAAGATTAAAATAAAAGACATATTTGAAAAAAAATTTTTTAAACAAATAGTTAAAGGATACGCACGGATCACACAGGAGTCAAAATCATTGATAGATTGGGTGGTAACAAACCGGCTTGAGAAGGTTTCTGCTAGTGTGGAACATAATGCAAAAATTAGTCACCATGAAACTCTAAAAATAACATTAAAACTGAGTAGGAAAAAAGAATCACACAAAAATAAAAAAATTAAAACGATTAAATATAATGTTGATATGTTTAGAGGAAAGATTGCTGTAAATGACATAATGACAATTTATTATTCTGATGTAAATGCAAAAGCAAGTAAGTTCAGTACATCCTTACATGAAATTATTAACCAATTTGCAGTTACTAAAAATAGTGGTAAACATCCTATAAACAAATGGTACAACAATGAACTAGAATTGATGAAAAGGCAAAGAAATCGGCAACACAAAATATCAGTGTGGATTAATAATAATGAAGAATGGGAAAAATACAGGATCCTACAAAATATGTATAAAAAAAAAATAAACATTTGCAAGAACACCTTTATTAAAAATAAAGTAAATAATTCGGATGACCAGAAACAATATGGCGAAACATAAAGACGCATGTGTTAAACAAGAAATTTAAGGAGATTAAGGAAGATACTTTTGAAAATGAAAAAGTAAAGAATGAACTTATTATGGCAAACAAATTCAACAACTATTTTATAGAAAGTATTAAAGAAATTAACATGAAAATACCTTATAAAGAATGTGAAAATATAATTGAAGAATGTGAACATATTTTTAAATTTAGAAGCAAAGAATTGATTGAATGAAAAAATACGTTAAACTCTTTGAATAAAATAACGCATCACTATTTTGTTAATTCACAAATGATCATTGATTCATTTATTTATTTATTTATTTATTTACTTAATTCAAGTATTTGTATATTACATTTAGATAATTATACTTAATCTAAAATTAATATTAAAGTTATACAAAGCAAAATTTATTTTATAAAAAAAAAAAAAATGGTTATTTACTTATATTTAATATTTCACAAAATTTTTACAACAAAAATAGTGAAGAACAATTATGGAATTATTTTGAATAGTGATTTTTTGATCACATCTTTACTCTTGTTTATATTTATTATAGTTTTGTATTGATTCACATTTATCAACATTCTATTAATCGACTCATATTTGCCGTAATTAGTCCTATGATATCTAATCGAAAATGTGTTTTCGGACCTGAAACGTGTTCGTGTGTTGATTGTGTTAATTAATTGTTAATGTAGTGTGAATCTATATAGTTATGAAATACCTGAGTAATAAAAACAATACCCATGACTGTTCGTCTGCATGCTAAAGTATTCATGTCAAGTAATTTGAGACGATTGACATATGGAGGCAATATAAGGAGATCAGCCCAATTTAGGTTTCTTAAGGCGAACCTTAGAAAATTTCTTTGTATTGCTTCAATTCTAGCAATATATTGATGATAGTGTGGAGACCAGACCTGATTTGCATACTCCAGAATAAGACGAACTAAAGTCGTGTAAAGAGATTTTATAATATATGGGTCATTAAATTCTCTAGAGTCTAGACCATCTTTTTACAAAACCTAGCATTGAGTTTGCTTTACTAATGATCTTGCTAATATGTGTATTAAAAGTAAGTTTACAATCAAAAGTTACACCAAGATCATTAAATTCAGTGACTCTTTTTATTATGTTGTTATTAAAAGTGTAATTATTTGTGATTAAGTTTAGGGAACACGTAAATGAAATGACGGCACATTTATCAATGTTTAAAATAAGATTGTTACATTTACACCAGTTCATAAAGTTATTAAGATCTTTTTGGAAAGAGTCTGCATCATTCATTGAGCACACTTCTTTAAAGATTTTCATGTCGTCCGCGTAAATTTTTATGGAACTGTTCTGAATAATCTTAGTAACATCATTTATTGAGATAATAAACAACAATGGTGCAAGATGACTACCCTGTGGTACTCCAGAATTAGCAACAAAAGATGCTGAAATTGCTGTTCTGAAAAGAACACTATAGCTACGGTTATTTAAGTATGAATCAATCCAGTTAATTAAGGAATAAGGAAAACCATATTATTTTAATTTATAGAGTATTACACTATCAGGTAGAAGATCAAACGCTTTACTTAAGTCTGTGTAAATCATGTCAGTTTGGCGCTCAACTTCTATTGTTTTCAAAATAGTTGAAACTATTTCTGTAAGGTTAGTTACAGTTGATCTCTTTTTTACAAACCCATGTTGATCATTCACTATAAATTCAGAACAATAATCATAACTTGCATCAAAGACCATAAGCTCAAACACTTTCGGCAAACTAGAAAGTTTAGCAATAGGCCTATAATTCACGACATTACTTTTTGAGTCTTTTTTATGAACTGTTTCCATATTCTGTAAAACTAAATCAACATTTTGTATGTATTGAATACAATCTTCACAAATAAATTTTATTTTTTTATTTGCAAATAACAAATTTATTGTCGATTGATCTAATCCTGAACATTTCAAAGCCTCGTGATAAATTTTTTTGCAAATTCCAGAACATGCTATACCGATTTCTCCCTTCATTTTCAATTTGCACTTTTCTTATGACGCCATTTCCAATTTTATTTAAAATAAAATTGAAAATGGAAGTAAACAAGGTAGAATGTAAGCCAACGGTTTTTAAAAGCGCACATTTCCAAAACTCAATACAAACTGTTTAGAAGTGTGACTTACACAAAAATTTGAAAATTTCACCTAATTAGAAAAAATGTGGAAATAGGACATTTTTGAAATTTTGAGGGGCCGTAATTCCGGAATCCTATATAACTAAGAAAAGCCGTTAACACACGTAAAAATATATTATTGAACCTTTAATTTTCATGCTTTGCCGAAGAAAAATTTGTACAGGTGCCTAAGTTACAGGTGTCTAAAAACACCAAATTTTCAATTTTTGAGACGTAATAACTCTTAAAGAGGGGGTGCTACCAAAAAATTTTCTGAGGAAACTTATACTAATTCTAAAAGTTCTTTCTTGTCTTAAAATTTCTGGTTCCTATCTAAAGGCGTGCCGGAGTTATGAAAAACGAAATTTCATGCAAAATGTGGTTTTCACATAACGGTAAATTGAAATAGTAAATTACAAAATATTACATAATTTTGATATGGTTTTATATAGATAATAAAATTTTCGATCTTCTGGCGGTTTTAGATTGCAAAACTATTACGCAAAGCCTGAGATATATACATCTGAAAATGGGGCTTTTTCGCAATTTTGAAGAGCTGCAACTTTGGAACCCTTTACAACTTAAATAAACCTTTAACACACGTAAAAATATATTACTGTAGCTTTAATTTTTATATCTTGCAGAAGTAAAATGTGTACAGGTTCCTAAGTTACAGGTGTTTAAGAATAACAAATTTTCAATTTTTAAGCCCTAATAGATCATAAACAGGGGGTGGTCCAAAAAAATTTTCTGAGCAAACTTATACTAATTCTAAAAGTTCTTTCTTGCCTCAAAATTTCAAGCCTCTATCTAGAAGCATGCCGGAGTTATGAAAGTAGAAAAACCATGCAAAATTTGGTTTTCACATAACGGTAAATTTAAGTACTAAATTTAAAGAAATTGTATAATTTTCATATTAATTTAGAAAGATAAATGAAATACCTGTCGAATGACGTTTTCAGATTGAAAAAATCCTAAGTCGAACATAAGATATTTGCATTTAAAAATAGGGCTTTTTCAAAGTTTGAGGGGCTGTAGCTCCGTAACAGGAGGGGCTACATGAAAAAGTTGTTCCACAAAATTATTTTTTTTATGAGACCTACCTATGGTTAAAATTTTTTTTCTCTATCTTTAATGGTGTAGAAGTTTTGTGAGCAGATGGACGGACGGACGGACAGAGTGAAACTAATAAGCACATTTTTTCAAAAATTTTTTCTGACTCTGATTTTATTATTTTCAATTAAAAGGAAAAGAAAAGTATATTTGTTGCTATTTTATAGTTATAATTTTCCGATTAAAAATACACGTCCTATACCGGACAAAGTCGCGCTCTCCGCGGAGAAATAACTCTAATGTTATTTTCTTCTTAACCATAAGTTTACTCATTTTCATATTAATTGCGCATTTTCTTTTTCTAAATACTTTGCATAGGATTTCATTATTGTTTTTCAATATTTTTATTTTGGGAAGGTTCCAATTTTTTCTCAGAAGATTGAGTTTTACTTTCATTAATTTTGTTTTTATTCGCATTTTCTTCTTCCTCAGAAGATTGAATTTTATTATCAGATTTTTATTTTCATTTTTATTTAAAGTAATTGGGTTTTTTTTTATCTTCATCTTTTTAATACCGTCTTTGTCGCTTATACAAATTCATGCCTTCCTACTATTCAGTTTTTATACATGGACCTAGGACTTTAAAAACAATGATGAAATTTATTTGAGTAAGTAATAAATTTATTTATATTTTTCATTTAGACATACATAGTTAAAAAAAAATTTTATTTTTACGCTCATATGATTTAAGACAAGTTTAGATTTAGTTTATTGTTATTAAAAAAAATATAAACCATGTATTTGTTAGGAAAAAAAAAAAATTTAAAATATGTTGATTATAATAATTATATATATATATATATGTTTTTGAGCACTTTTGTATATATGTTTGGTTCATTAATTTTAAATTGAATTTTCCTTTATATCATGTTTCAGAATAATTTTTAGTATCATAAAAGAAATGAGGTAAAGACAATATATAAGAACATAAGTTAATGGTATTTTAGTTCGAGCTATAATTTAATTTAAGTTTTATTATAAGGTTGTTTAGTATTTTTAGAGGTAAATTTATTTATAATAATTATATAGTAATGCAAAAAAAAAAATTTTTTTTTCTTTAATGCAATTAAGTAAATAGTTAGTAAAATTTAGCTACTTATTAAAAATTTAGTCTTTTATGTAGGTTTAATATTTTAGTTCATATTTTAATTTTTAATGTAACACAATTTTAATTTAGTTTAATTCATAATAATGTCAAATTTAATTTAATTTTTCTTACATATACATATCTTATAGAAAAATTTAACAAAAAAAAACTGTCACTTATCTTTTTTCTAGTTGTTAATTCAATATATAAATTTTGTTTTAATTTATAATAATAAAAACGTCTGTATTCTTCAGCATCCGGTATAAAAAGATGATGAAATTAATTCATTTATTTGACACTTTGACAATTATATTAATGACAATTCATATGACAATAATTGGGGGTGCTTTTTTTATAAAAAGAAAAACTAATACCTGCTAATACCTATAATCCACTTTTACTTTTAAATTTTCAACATTTCTTTATTCAACCTGCAGCATTCTAACTTGTTATCTCCGCTTGATGTTCTTCCTATGATGTTGATTTAATTATGTTCATCAATTCTAATACTACAATGATGATTAGTAATTTTTTTTAAATTCATTTCTCTGCCACATAAATGTGGACAGGAAATTACACAGTTTTTCCTGTTCAGAAGTGACTGTAAATGTATAAGGGGAATATGTATAGGGGGAATAACTCTTACGACGTGTGTGGGATTCGAACCCACACTCCCTCGGTGTTTACAGCGTATTTTATACGGTCTTACCCACTAGGCCACCGAGGCCCCTGATTAATTATGATTGTTCAATGTATTGCATTCAATGTATGATTTGCAATAGTTATAATATTGTATGCATATCAAATTCATATTTATTATGTCGGTCAATTAAAGAATGCTAATTTAACAAAAGGTTGACCACCTATAAAGTTCTTATCTTTATATTTAAGGGAAATTCATTATAATACACTTTAGTTATGTATTTATATTATTTTATATTACACTTTATTCAAATTATGTGCCGAGTATGTCTTTAAATATTAAATCTAACCCTAAACTGTTTTGGAATTTTATGAACTCTGGAAGAAATTGTGATCAATATACTACTTTTATGAATTATAATAATAATAGTAGCTGTGATTCGACAATTATTTCCGAATGGTTTCGTGATTTTTTTTCAGCAAGCTATTCCCTATCGGTTTTCAAACCTGATAAAGTAAATTTTTCCCACTTAAACAATTTTTCTAAAACAACGCTTAGAAATATTACTATTGATCCTAATTTAGTACTATGTTATTTGAACAAAAGATCCAGCCATTGGTGCAGTGGTTGACGCACCGCTTCTCATTCATAAGGGAATGAGTTCGATTCCCGGCTGGGTACAATAATTATAATAAAAAAAATATTCATATATGGCAATATGTAAATACTTTATATATCATTATATCACATACACCCCATATTCCTACCAGGAAATAGGGGTTATAGCTACCTGGCACATTTATGTACCACGGTACCTGAATTTAAATAAATAAATAAATTTGAACAAATTGTATGATAATTCTAGTCCCGATACTGAATACTGATGGTATTCCCAGTAAGTAAAATTACTTCCTTAGATGATTCGAATGCATTACAAGATGAATATTCAGAATATCCAGTCAGTGTTAGTAGTGGTTAAAACACCGACCTTTCATAGGAAAGGTCTAGGGTTCAAACCCCGGCTGGGTCATATAAATTAATAAAATATTATATATATATTTTTCTTATAATATATAATAATTAGTAGAATATAATTAAATTAAAAATAAGTACATATATACATATGTACTATAAATTATAATTCTTATCATATTGTAATAGCTATATAATTATAACAAGTAAGTTTGAAATTTTATTAAAAATACAATTTAAGGACTGGCGAAATATTTTCTAGTATGGTTTGAACTTTGTCACATATTTTAATTAATATACAAATAGACCTCTTATTTAGAGCGGTTATTTATATAATATAATGGAACGGTTATTTTCGAATACTTCTATTTTCAGCAATCAGATTTCAAATTCCTAACAAATTTTTAAGAAAAAAAAAATATTTGATTTGAATGAAAAAAGTGCAATATTATTGAATTTGTGATAAATAAATAATATACATAGATAGATATGTATCGTAATATTAATTTTGATGCAAACTTCAACATATAATTTTGTGAATTGCATGAAAATTATTTTGTACATTTATTATAAATTTTAAAAATCTACCCTTAAATTTTATTCTTAAAAAAATTTCAAAAATACATACATACATATGTATGTATGTACTTGTTTTTTACTGGTTTACAATTCAATTCAATTTTTAAAATAATGAGAAAGAATACAGTTGCCTTTGTCAACTCTTAGATACCCTTACGGACGGTTAGTATGTTCACAGCCTGTCACTCTGCTTACAATATTATTTTTTTAATATTTTAGTATTTTAAAATAATTTGAATGAATTTTATAATTTCAAGAACTATGGATTGTACATATATTTAACTATATGTTTATACATTCTTCAAAAGCAGATTCTAACCTTTCACATAACGATTATCAATCCAAAACTTTTTCAAATATTCTATAGTACCATTTAATACTAAGCGGTAAATGTATATTAAATTTACTTAGTACAAAATAGTAAATATAATTTTAAATATTATATTATATTAATGCGCACATAGTATATTTATATTGTTATAAGTATATCGCCATACATTGCAATATTTCTTTAAAAATATTTCCATTCATAGAATAATTTCATACAAGTACAATAGAATACATATGTGTATGTAAATACGGCGCTATATGATATACATCTATACTCTTATCATTCATTCATCAGTGACATATACGATATGTAAATAAACATGATATTATATAAGTATGTATGTATATTAATATCATATATGTAAATAAAAATTCTTCAAGCATGTTGTTTATTTATTTAAATTTTTTTGTACTACGCCATTATGTCCTCAACAATTTCAAAAATTATCGAGTAAAACAAAATGCAAAAAATTAAAGAAATTTGTTAGAAAATTTGAAAAAATCAAGCAACACTTTAGTCAATTATAAAGTAACCCTATATTATTAAAAAAAGTTGTTAACAGAAATAAGAGTATAATGTTGAAGCTTTAATTTTTATGTATTACTTCAAAAAAATGTTAACAGGTGTTCAAGTTACAGGTGTTTTGAAAATAGGAAATTTTCAGTTTTTGACCCCTTACAGCTCCCAAACGGGGGGTGATATAAAAAAAATGTTTGAAATGGCTCATAGTTATTTTGAAAGATCTAACTTCTGTTAATTTTCAAATTTCCAACTTAAACCGTTTAGAAAATAGAAGGGTTAAAGGATTTTGCAATAATTCAGTTTCGCATAACGGTAAATTAAGACACCCTATAACACAAGTATATATTTATTATATACATGTTTGTAGAGCTCATAATAGCACATATCGTTTGGAACTTTCAAATTGAAGATATACCTTATAGAGCTTGTGTTATAACAATTTAAATATATAGATTTTTCGAACTTTGGGGAGCTGTAGCTCCTTAACGGATGGTGCTACAGAAAAATTAATATTATCATAAAATTAATATTTTTATGATATCTATCAGCAGTTAAAACTTAATGGCTCTATTTCTAAAAAATTATGGAGATCTAAAAGTTAGTTGTTCGGGAGCTACCCGAAGTTTTCTCAACCAGAAATTTTCTCTCTTTTTCTCTCAAGTCCCGAAGGGGACTCAACCAAAAAAAATAGGGAACCTACAAATTGCTCTCAGAATATTTTGTGTAAATTTCAAGATTCTAGCTTTCTTAGTTTTTGATTTAGCGTGCTGACGGACGAACGGACGGACGGACATGGCTTAATCGACTCAGAATTTGATTCTGACCCGATCCATACCTTTGAAGGTATATCTAGCTCGCTTATTTCGAGTTATTACAAACGGAGGAGTAATTTTACACGGGTATAAATACAAACCATTTTTCATATTATATTACATACCCCAATGGAAACGACGAATTTTTATTAGAATAATTACGAATACTCATTCTAATAATAGCAAATTTTTATATACAATACTTTATTTATTTTTTATATAAAATATTTTAGCTTTTATTTTTACAAAATGTACTTTCATACACAATTTGTCTGTAACCGAAAAAACCTCACACAATTTTCATTTTAGATACATCATATACCTAATACTTAAATATTATATTCATATTCATTCTTTACACAAAAGAAAAAAAAAAAGAAACATAACAAAACAAAAATATTTAGATAAATACACCCTAAACATTACATAGCTACATATAAATACATATCTATACTATTCATATCAAGCTACATGTATAATAGCAATAGCGTATATTGTATAGAAACATAAAAAAGAAAACAAAACAAAAAATACGTATAGCTATAGATATAGATATCTAACACTACTTAGCTCTATAAATACATTTGTATATCATTCATATTCAAATTTCAAACTATATGTATAGCAATAGCATATATTATATAGAAACATAAAAATATGGGGCTACAGAAAAATTAAAAATTTTTCTCGAGTCGTCTCTCTAAATTGTCGGATGGTAAAATATATTGGTTAATTAAAAAAATAATATAAAATAAACTATAAACTTTAAAATTATAATTCATAAATATAATAATACTATAGTGAATTTGCTTGCACATTATTTAAAAAATTATTAAATAAACATATGAAAACATATTTAAAAACATATTATTTAAAGTAATAATAAAAAAGGGTAAAACCTTAAATACAAAATATTGAGAGTTAAAAATACATAAATTCTTTTTTGAATATTTATGCAAGTGTCAAGTTTCAAATTAAATAAAAACAATTAACAATAATAATAGACACTCGATTCAAGGTTAATAAACAGTGCTGCGATAGGAGTCGGGAATCATGTACGCGTACGCGCATTCATTTAATTTTAATTTTAATTTGATTATTTACAAAAAAATTTTATTTTTAAAATTTTTATTTTTAATTTTTTTAATACCTTTTAACTTAAGAATAGTTTAAATTTCATTTAATTTGAGATATGATAGGATTGAATATATAAATTAAGTAATCTAATAGTTGATAAAACATGGCAGAGTGCAGTAGCTGTAAAAATACAATAAGGGGTGAATCTGGATTGAGATGTGTTGGAGTGTGTGGCAAGATTTATCATGCTGCTAGCAAATGCAGTGGGTTGGATCAGTTCAGTGTGCATGTATTGGGCGCAGGTGGAATGTTAAGATTAATGTGTGATTACTGCTTGGTATATATTCATAATGTTTATATGGTCCTAAAAGAAATTCATGATTCCACAAAAGAAAACGAAAGTTACCTGCAGGAATATAGAAATGAGTTTGAGGTATCGCTAAAAAAAACTAGGATGAAATAAAAAGCTTGCTTCAAGCTATAGAACATAGGTACATGGAAAGAATAATATCGCTCAAGTTGGCACAAGAAAGCTTTCAAAGAAGAATGGCTGAAATGATAAACATGAATGGATGAATGTAAAAAATAAGTGTCGAAACTATAAAAATTACATCGAAAGATGTAAAAAAAGATAAACAGGTTGCATCATATTCAGATTAGTAAAGAAAGATCCAATGGTGGTTATAAAACCAAAAAAAACGCAAGGGTCGCAAGTCACTAAGAATGCTGTCAAAAAAATTATAAATGCGGTAAACTTTAAGATAGGTGGAATAGTAGAAAAGAAGGATGGGAAAATAGCGATATATTGTGAAGATCAACTGCTAATCTTGAAACTGCTGCAAAAGAACTAATGAAAGAAGATTATGATGTAATGATACCCAAAGAAATAAGGCCAAAAATTTTAATTGTTCGTATGTCCGAAAACTACGAAAAAGAGGAGCTTGTTAACAAGGTTGCTAAACAAAATAATATTAAATATTGCAGAGATATTAGATATATACGAGGATACAAAACCAACAGAACCCAAAATGAATACAATGCAATTATTGAGGTAAGTGATGAAGATTTTAAAAAAATAATGGAATTAGGTAGAATAAAAATTGCATGGGACAGTTGTAGAGAATATGAAAGCTTTGATGTGCGTAGATGTGTGAATTGCCTGGGTTTTGGACACAAAAAAGAAAATTGCACTGTTGAAAGAAAAACATGTAGGAAATGTGGAGAAAATTGCTTGATAAAGATTTGTACGGCAGATGAGTTCAAATATTTATGTATAAATAGTCAAGGAGTAGTAAATAATTTTACAGAAATAGGAAATTTAATTTGTAATGGAAAAGTTGATGTATTATGTTGTACTGAACGCATCTAATAAGCGACGATGAATTTTCACTAATTGAAATTAACGGTTATAACATTCTAAGTGTGGATAGTCACTCTAGACATACTGATACTTTATTGTAAAGATAACTGGAATGCCAGTCTCATTAATAAATATTGTCTAAGGAAGGAAATTTGTATGTTACATGTTAGGTTAAGCTGTAGAAATTATTCTTTCCATACTATAGGTCTATATAGAGCCGTGAATTACATTCACGTATATAGAGCTATATACGCGGATGTAAATGATGAATTTTTTAATGAACTAAATGCATATATTATTAAATTAAATGAAACAAAACAAGACATAATAATAATGGGTGACTTCAATATAAATTGGCTTAAAAATGATAGTTGTAAGATTAAAATAAAAGACATATTTGAAAAAAAATTTTTTAAACAAATAGTTAAAGGATACGCACAGATCACACAGGAGTCAAAATCATTGATAGATTGGGTGGTAACAAACCGGCTTGAGAAGGTTTCTGCTGGTGTGGAACATAATGCAAAAATTAGTCACCATGAAACTCTAAAAATAACATTAAAACTGAGTAAGAAAAAAGAATCACACAAAAATAAAAAAATTAAAAGGATTAAATATAATGTTGATATGTTTAAAGGAAAGATTGCTGTAAATGACATAATGACAATTTATTATTCTGATGTAAATGCAAAAGCAAGTAAGTTCAGTACATCCTTACATGAAATTATTAACCAATTTGCAGTTACTAAAAATAGTGGTAAACATCCTATAAACAAATGGTACAACAATGAACTAGAATTTATTTTATTTTATTTTATTTTATTTTACAAAACCTAAGCAAGGTCGTTACAAAAAAAATTCTTAAAATTAATGCTTATAATTAAAATTAAACAAAACAATGACTTAAAACTACATTTATAGTAACTTAAAACCTAAAAAAAGTTAATTTATTGTTATTGTTATTATTAATTTTTTATTTAAACTACATTAACAACTTTATTTTAACAAAAAAAATTGAAATATGATATCAGTACAGATATGTACATATATATAATGACAATCAATTTAAAATTTTATGTAATAACTTATGTAGCAAATTAAACGTAAATAAATATCTTATTATTACGTAGAAGTAAAATTAAAAAAAAAAAAAATGAACATTTTTTTTTTATTAACAGTACTTGAAAGCATTAAATTACGATTTATAAAATGTACAAAAAAAAAAAAAAATGATCTAAATGAAAAACATTAATTGTATTATAATGCAATACAATAAATGTGCAATGTTTAAAATTATATCATAATTAAAAAAAAAAAAAAAAAAAATTTAAAAAAAATTTTTTTTTTGCTTAAGTAAGAATTAATTGTCTAAGGTCATTAAATTGGAAAAATGTAGTTGTAAAATGTGTTTGAACGTATTTCTGGAGATAGATGTAGAATAGAGATGACTAATTTTGTTAAAAGTAGTACAATAGAATTGATGAAAAGGCAAAGAAATCGGCAATACAAAATATCAGTGTGGATTAATAATAATGAAGAATGGGAAAAATACAGGATCCTACAAAATATGTATAAAAAAAAATAAACATTTGCAAGAACACCTTTATTAAAAATAAAGTAAATAATTCGGATGACCAGAAACAATATGGCGAAACATAAAGACGCATGTGTTAAACAAGAAATTTAAGAAGATTAAGGAAGATACTTTTGAAAATGAAAAAGTAAATAATGAACTTATTATGGCAAACAAATTCAACAACTATTTTATAGAAAGTATTAAAGAAATTAACATGAAAATACCTTATAAAGAATGTGAAAATATAATTGAAGATTGTGAACATATTTTTAAATTTAGAAGCAAAGAATTGATTGAATGAAAAAATACGTTAAACTCTTTGAATAAAATAACGCATCACTATTTTGTTAATGCACAAATGATCATTGATTCATTTATTTATTTATTTATTTATTTACTTAATTCAAGTATTTGTATATTACATTTAGATAATTATACTTAATCTAAAATTAATATTAAAGTTATACAAAGCAAAATTTATTTTATAAAAAAAAAAAAAAATGGTTATTTACTTATATTTAATATTTCACAAAATTTTTACAACAAAAATAGTGAAGAACAATTATGGAATTATTTTGAATAGTGATTTTTTGATCACATCTTTACTCTTGTTTATATTTATTATAGTTTTGTATTGATTCACATTTATCAACATTCTATTAATCGACTCATATTTGCCGTAATTAGTCCTATGATATTTAATCGAAAATGAGTTTTCGGACCTGAAACGTGTTCGTGTGTTGATTGTGTTAATTAATATGTTGTTAATGTAGTGTGAATCTATATAGTTATGAAATACCTGAGTAATAAAAACAATACCCATGACTGTTCGTCTGCATGCTAAAGTATTCATGTCAAGTAATTTGAGATGATTGACATATGGAGGCAATGTAAGGAGATCAGCCCAATTTAGGTTTCTTAAGGCGAACCTTAGAAAATTTCTTTGTATTGCTTCAATTCTAGCAATATGTTGATGATAGTGTGGATACCAGACCTGATTTGCATACTCCAGAATAGGACGAACTAAAGTCGTGTAAAGAGATTTTATAATATATGGGTCATTAAATTCTCTGGAGTCTAGACCATCTTTTTACCAAACCTAGCATTGAGTTTGCTTTACTAATGATCTTGCTAATATGTGTATTAAAAGTAAGTTTACAATCAAAAGTTACACCAAGATCATTAAATTCAGTGACTCTTTTTATTATGTTGTTATTAAAAGTGTAATTATTTGTGATTAAGTTTAGGGAACGCGTAAATGAAATGACGGCACATTTATCAATGTTTAAAATAAGATTGTTACATTTACACCAGTTCATAAAGTTATTAAGATCTTTTTGGAAAGAGTCTGCATCATTCATTGAGCACACTTCTTTAAAGATTTTCATGTCGTCCGCGTAAATTTTTATGGAACTGTTCTGATTAATCTTAGTAACATCATTTATTGAGATAATAAACAACAATGGTGCAAGATGACTACTCTGTGGTACTCCAGAATTAGCAACAAAAGATGCTGAAATTGCTGTTCTGAAAAGAACACTATAGCTACGGTTATTTAAGTATGAATCAATCCAGTTAATTAAGAAATAAGGAAAACCATATTTTTTTAATTTATAGAGTATTACACTATCAGGTAGAAGATCAAACGCTTTACTTAAGTCTGTGTAAACCATGTCAGTTTGGCGCTCAACTTCCATTGTTTTCAAAATAGTTGAAGCTATTTCTGTAAGGTTAGTTACAGTTGATCTCTGTTTTACAAACCCATGTTGATCATTCACTATAAATTCAGAACAATAATCATAAATTGCATCAAAGACCATAAGCTCAAACACTTTCGGCAAACTAGAAAGTCTAGCAATAGGCCTATAATTCACGACATTACTTTTTGAGTCTTTTTTATGAACTGGCCTTATGTACGATTTTTTCCATAACTTAGGGAACACCCCAGAAGCAAAAGATTTATTAAAAAGGAGTGCTATAGGATTAGATAGGGAATCGGCGCAACGCTTTAAAATAATTTCGGGGAGGTTATCTGGTCCAGGAGCAGAGTTATCACCCAATTTAGTTAGATAAAGCTGTATTGCGGCTGGTGTAAAATTAATATTTTGAAGAGGTAAACTTGGAAACTCTTCCAAATGGTTAAAATTGGATTCATCAATATCGAAAGAAGAAGTAGAATAACTACCGGCGAAAAAATCTTTAAAATAATTAGATATAACAATTGAGTCGTTAGAATTCTGATCTTTGTAAGACATATAATTTGGATATTGATCGGATTTACGTTTTGAATTTACAAGCTTCCAAAAAGATTTAGGATCTGTACGAAGTTGCGAAGCAATTTTATTAATGTAAGCTTCATATTTAAGACTTAGTAAGGATTTGAATGCGGTAAATAAATTTAGAAAATTTGAATAAGAAATATTATCCTTCTTTTTTAATATGCATTCCACGCTTTATTTTTTTTTATTTCTAAGAGTTTTACATACCATGGTTTGATTGAATTGATATTTCTATCACGAACTCGAGGAACATACAAGTCAAATCCATGGTAAATTACTTTGTAAAATTTATCAATCGTTTTATTTAAATGATATATGTCTAGTAAAGAATTAAAGTCAATTGAAAGAAAAAAATTGTTAAGCATATAAAAATTAGTTTTGGAAAAATTAAATTTATATGAGATATTTAATGACGATTTATTTAAACAATTATAATGAAATTGAAAACTGAAAGGGGGATGATGACAAGCAATTTTTGAAAGAGGTGTTGCTGTCAATATTCTAGTTACATTTACCCAATCAGAAGTAAAAAGAAGGTCTAATTGTTTGTTTAATAGATTTTTAGTTGAAGAAACTTGTTGAAGTCCGCATGCAAGCAAACTATCTATAACTGTTGATTCGACATTAGAGGTTAAATTAGTCGGAATGTAGAAACATTCCTCGTCATGAAGTTGCCAATTAATATTTGGCAAATTAAGATCTCCACATATTATGAGTTCATTTAATACATTTAATTTATTATTCAAAGAATCAAGAACTGAGCACACATTTTGGTAAACTTTTATATTACTATTTGGAGGAATGTAGCAACATAGAATATAAAGATTTAAAACATTTAAATCACTTTTAACTGCTATTACATTACAGTTTATTAAATCAGGTATTTGTGCCTGTGAAGAGTTAAAGTTATTCTTAACTAATATAAGAACACCTCCACCTTTAAGAATCAATGAATTATTTAAAATATCAATATCATTTTGATATCTATCTTTCCTATAAACTAAGTAGGAATTGTCAAATAATTCAAGAGAATTAATAGAAGGAGATAATCAAGTCTCAGTAAGCATAAATATATTCGAGTTTAGTACTTTGGAATTACTAAAAACTTGTGTTGTTTTAGTGCGTAATCCTTTTACATTTTGATAATATAATGAGAGATTACTTGTCCTATCTTTATGCTTTATTGTCCTATCTTTATGCTTTATTTGATCTAATTGGCGTAAACCTTCTAACAATCATAAATGCATCATTAGCAAGTGGATGTTTTCCTGAAAATTGGAAAGAAACGATTGTAATTCTTGTGGAAAATGTAAAGGGTACAAACAAATGTGAGGAGTTCCGGCCGATAAACACCATTATGCTGGAATCAAAAATTATTGAAAAAATTATGATTAGTCAGTTTGAGGAACATTTAAAAAATGTTCCTCAAACATAGATAACATAGATTAGATGTTTTATCATCTAATTTATGAATATCAATCGGGTTTTAGAGAGAATCACAGTTGTGAAGCACTGTTAAATTTAATAATCAGTAACTGGAAAATGGATGTTCATGATGGAAAAATTATAATAGCTGTTTTTATAGACCTCCAACGAGCATTTGAAACTGTGGACCGTCATATTTTATTGAAGAAAATAAAATGTTATGGGGTGAAGGAAAAAGAACTTAAATGGTTTCAATCATACTTGGAAAACAGATTCCAAAGAACAAAAATTAAAGGTGTTGTCTCTGATGCAATTAAAGTATCACTAGGAGTATCTCAGGGTAGTATCTTGGGTGTCCTCTTATTTATTGTATACTTAAACGACATGTACAAAATTGTCTCAATATCTAAACTTGTCCTGTTTGCAGACGATGCATTGTTATATGTAGCTTGTGACACTGTTGAAGAATGCCTAAATGCAATAAAGGCTGATCTAAATCATCTCAGTCTTTGGCTCAATAGAAATAAATTTAAATTAAATGTTAAAAAACGAAATATATGAAAATAAATAATATTCAAGAAGTTGATCTAAAAATTGCAGAAGAAAGAATTGAAGAGGTAAAGGAAATTAAGTATTTGGGTAAAAGTAAATTGGTGAAAGAAAATATCTTATCTACACAATTATTAGCCGACATTAGCTTTTGGTTAAATATGACGCTAAGATCGGTTAACCTTTTTAATTTGAAGTTTCACAGCACTAATTGTGGTACGTTTGAACGACTTAATAGAATGATGTCTGTATGCAATATACACAAATCCCAAATTAACTATCAATCGATGGTTAGTTTTGATTTGTAATTTCATGCATTTTGTTAATAATAAGTAAAAACTATGATTTTAATGTCATATGTATTTTTCAATTAATAATTTTTATTTTTTGTAATAAATTCATATCTTTAATTTATTGTTTTTTTTCCTTACAAAATTTTATTTTTTATTAAATTTACAATGTAGTACATATTAATTATTACATTAAATATCATAAAATATTTTGTTAATCTTTATTTTATATAATTATTATTTAAATTTATAAATTTTTTTTTTGAATGAATTATATTGTAACATGCTTGTGTTAAGCTTGAATTAAATTAATAAATAAAAATATAAAAATCTATGTTCTTCGCTTGTGTCCTATCATTTTACTTCTTGTTCAAGATTTTTTCAAAAGCTCATATTAATTCGAATAGATAATTTCTGCGAATTTTGGAACCTATCATATCCTACATAAGCTAATTTTGCAAGTAACGTGTTAATCAGGAAAAGGAATACAGGCAGATCGAGAAGATTATTATTTTTCAAGAATAATGCTACCCCAGACAAACATATCCAAAAATTTATTGAAATTGTAAAAAGTGGATAGTAATAGATCTGTTCGCGTACTTTTATTTGCAAAAATTTACAAATAAGAGGACAATTGAAATATAAAAGAATAATTAAAAAAATTACTCACTTTAAACCATTGTTCTTATTTAAAAAAAAAGTACGCCCACAACACAAAACAATTACATTTACAAAGAATTTAGAAGATTATAATAAATGTCATAAATTGTCATTTTGTTCTGTTTACCTAATTCAAATGATTAAACGAAAGAAATTAGAAATTTTTTTTAATTCAAAAATGTAAAATACATAAAAAATGTATCTTTAAATATTTATGTGGAGGACGAAAATCTAATGCTATTAAATGATATTATCGTTCTTCGTTTAACTGTTTTTGTTTAATTTCCTTTGTTCATTTTCCTTTGAAAATTGCAACAACAGCAAAAAATAATCGTCATTAAATTCTTTTTTTCAAAAATACAAATTTTATTTGTAAAAATTTTAAAAAGAGAATCTCATTTTTCTGTTATTTTGGATTTTTTTTTAAATAAAACTCAAATTCTCTCAATACGAGAACACGTTTTTGCTAAAATTTACATAAATATTCTAAAATTTTTCTAAATTTTTTCACAAAACCGTAAATAAAATTTCAGTTATCCCTATACATTATGCAATATACTCAATCATAAACAAATTCATTTGGGTGACATTTAAAATTTAATTTTAAAACTATACATAATATGTATATGTATATAGTGTTGCTTTATTTTCTTATACCTTTGTCCTATACACTTTGGTTGTGAAACAAAGGAAAATAGATTGTGACTACTTTTTCAATTAGCATTAGTAAACAGTGAATATAAAAGAGGTACTCTCTTGAATTTTAAGCGAACTTTACGTAACTAAGAAAACCCATTAAAACATGTAAACTTAAGAAGTTGAAGCTTTAATTTTTGCATTTTATTTTGGAAAAATTTGTACAGGTGTCTAAGTTACAGGTGTTTAAAAATACCAACATTTAAATTTTTGAGCCCTAATAGTCTTTAAACGGGAGGTGGCAGAAAACTCTTACGCATAACTGGATATATACATTTCAAAATTTGGCCTTATTGAAATTGTGAGGGGCTCTAATTCAGTAACCCTGCAAAACTAAGAGAAACTGTTAACACACTTAAACATATTTTACTAGAGCTTTAATTTGTATGTCCTATTCAAAAAATTTTGTACAGGTGTCTAAGTTACAAGTGTCCAAAAATAGTAAATTTTCAATTGTTGAGCCCTGATAGCTCTTAAACAGGGCTTTGTACAAAAAAAATTGAAAAAACTTACTTTCTAAAAGTTCTGTCTTGTCTCAAAATCTCAAGTTCTTAATATATGTCGGAATTTTTGTTTTCTTTTCTTTTGGTTGTGGGTCGGGAAAACATTGAAAGCTTCTACAAAAAGTGGGACGAAGCATATATGTGGAGTCTTCACCCGAACTCAGCCCTTTCCCAGTTTATGCAATTAAAACTAGTCGTGAAAACTAACTATCAATTTTTTTTTCATATATTGGTTGCCAGAAAATTCCGTGTTGAGATTTTCGTTTAGCGATGAATGTCAGTAACCGGGTATGGCCCTGCTTTTACTGCTAGTTCTAGTGGCTTCTTTCTCTTCAGCCTTCTGCGTATTTCATCGGAATGTAGGAGTTGACCGACTTGTACATTTATATGCCAGTCATATATGAATTACCTAAGTAAACATATTAAAACATATGGAACTTAAATAATGACACCCAAATTTATTAAAACTAATTTACCAAATTAAGTTCATTCATTAAAAATTTATGTTATATAATTTTGCATCAGCAAAATTACATATATCTTACTAATTGGAACTTGATAATTATATTAACCAGAATTGTTTTTATAATTTTAATTACATACATATGATTGTCTTTATTATTAAACATTAATTAAGTTAAAATAAGTATAAGCAAATGTTCTCAATAAAAATTAAATTAAAAAAATTGTTCAATGGAATTTGGCATAAGCAAATTCCATTTTTATTGTAAATTTAAAATAAAATTTTGTAATCGAATTTAGCATTAGCAATTTGGAATATATAAATAATGAGTATTTTTCAAATATTTTGTCAGATATCTTAAGTCAGAATTAAGAATAAAACATTAATTGATAAAAGATTAGTTTTGTTGTTTTTTGTTCATTTTTATTTAAATAACTTGCTTGGGGCAATCGGTAGGATAGCGACACAGTGTTCAATAGTTTTATAAATTAAAAACCGTCGTTAAACACAAGTGATCGTTTTTACAATTTATTGGTATCATTATTATTAATTTATACTTATATAACTTTTTTTTTTATTTCCCTAATTCGATAGTGAATTAAAATAAACTAATATTTTATTAATTAATTAATGACCACAGAGTCATATTTATTCAAAACAAAACAAAGACTTAATTTAAAATGTTAAAGACTAATCAAAAAAAAAAAAAATGTGTTTAACTTTTAATGAAATTCTTAGAGACGCTCGTTCTGTTCCCATATGTAGAAATATGTTCCCATAAGTAGAAACTCTTCGAAATATGGTAACTGACCCACCAGAAAGAAATTTTGTGACTAGGATATTATTCACCAAAATACAAGGAGAAGCAAAATCAATTCGTCGACTCAACGAAGCAAATGGAAGCAAATTAAAACCTAACTTATAAAATCATTCGGGGTACAAAAGAGTTATCTGCAATTAAAGGAAGAAGCAGAGAAAGTATCATCCAAACCGGTTAGTCAAATTTATCAAAAACTGAATAATATATTAGATAAATTAAATTTTAAATATAAATTGGATTGTAATAAACCTAATAATTTTATTTTATTTTATTTTAATTACCAAAACAAGGTATGTACATATTTAAAAAAAAGACCAAAAAATAACAGACATTAAAACATTGAATTGAAAATATGATTGCAATTCTTAATAACTAAATTAATATGTATAATATTAAAAATATATTTCAGACTTAAAAAATAGAAGTTATACAATACAAAATTTGATTACCTACATAAAAACTTGAATTCTTAAGTAAACTTTATAATTCTTAATGATATGTAAGTATGTAAACAATGAACAGTACTAATAAAAAGAAAAAAAAAAGAAAAATAAAACTTGATAACATAATCAAAATATGCTTTAAATACTTAATGTAGAATTATGAATGTACGAACATAATTATGAAATTAAATTACAAAAACTTTTTTGTGAAAATTAATACAAAAAAAAAAAATTATACATTTGAATAAATTTATGAAAAGTATGTTTATGCAAAGTGTTTTTGAAGGTATTTCTATATATATAAATATATATATCTATTTATATATAAAGTGTTTTTGAAGGTATTTCTGAAAATTGTTGAAGAATAGAGATAACTGATTTTATTGAATGTAATACAACATCTGTTTATCAGTTCATTTCTTCCGTATTCTGTACTGTGTTTATATTCCAATAAAAATTTCGTGTATCTTGTTTGTCTAACTCTATCATTAAGTCTAAATTTATAATTAAGAGATTGTATAGCAATATTATTATTTAGAATGTCAAAAGTAACACATGATGAAAATATTTGTCTACGTGAGGACAAGGGGAAATGAAGAAATGTTTAAGAATTTAAGTCTTGTTGTGTAGCTAGGAAGATTTAAAAAGTCTGAAAGGTTATATTGGTTACTTAATGCAAATAGAAGAAACTGTTTTTGAACTGACTCAGTTTTGTTAGAATGAACCTGAAAAGCTGGATCCCATATAATGCTACCGTATTCTAATATAGAACGAACTAGCGAACAATATAGAGTTTTTGTCACAGCTAAGTCACTAAATTCTCTAGCTCTTCTCTTAATGAAACCTAACATTTTATTTGCTCTTGAAATTAAGTGGTCATAGTGCAGATTAAAGGTAAGTTTATTATCAAGTAGAATACCAAGATCTACTAAAATAATACTAAAAACCCTTTCAAGTATTAGATTATCTATTCTGTAGTCATACAGTAAAGAAGAACGTTTACGGGTAAAACTGATAACCTTGCAATTCTCTATATTGAGTTCTAATTTGTTGGTTGTACATCAATCATATAATGATGATAACCTTGATTGAAGTAAAGCTGCATCAGAACTGTCATTTACGACTTGATATATTTTTAGGTCGTCAGCAAAATCTATGTGCGGTATGGGGTTGAAATATTCTAAAAGATTTGAAATAAATATATTGAATAAAAGTGGCCCTAAATGGCTACCTTGAGGTACAACAGAAGTAACCTCGATTATATTGGACAATATTCCTTGATATTTAATGTTTTGTGTCCTTTCTAATAAATAAGAGTTAAGCCATGCAAGAAAAGAACCCGATATACCAAAAGTTGTAAGTTTGTTTAGCAAAGTGTAGTGATCTACACGATCGAATGCTTTACTAAAATCAGTGTAAATTGCATCAACTTGATATCCTTTGTCCATTTTATTCAGGATTTCAGATGTGTATAACATAAGGTTCGTTGTAGTGGAACGATCTTTTCTGAAACCGTGTTGTTGTTCGTTAAGTTTGGCATTTATTACAGGAGTAATTTTATCGACAACAATTTTTTCGAATAATTTTGGAATAGTCGATAGGATGGCTATACCTCGATAGTTTTCTACTGATGATCTTTCACCTTTGTTGTAGATGGGAGTTAAATAAGAGAAATTCCAGACATGTGGGAAAATACCGTTCGAAAGCGATTTATTTAAAATGAAATGAAGAGGAGTAATTAGATAATGAGCACAGCTATATAAGAAGAGTGGAGGGATTAGGTCAGGTCCGGTATCCTTCTTTATATCAAGGCTCATAATAGCTTCATAAATGTCTAGCTTCATAAATGGAAAGATACAGATCTGTAATTAACAAATTTGAGCTATTAGATAAAGGAATATCAGAGATATCAAATTGTTCTTTTGAACGATAAACTTTTTGAAAACTGTCGGAAAAAAAGTTACAAATTGTTTTCGGGCAAGAGGAAAAAGTATTGTCCTTGGACATTGAATTAGGGTAGCCGAATATTTTTCGTTTTATGTTGACAAATTCGAAAAATTTTTTGGGATCACTAATTAATTTGTTGCCTATACTAATGACATAGTTTTCATAGGCTGTATGAGCTTTCAGTTTGAATTCATTTTCAAGTAGTTTGTACGAATTCAATAAGTTACCGTTTAATGCTATTGTGTGTTTAATTTTCTTGTATATTTTATTGCGCTGATTACGCAAAGTCCTAAGTTTTCTATCTAACCATAGTTCCATTGTTTTGTTTTTCTTACGGATTTTAGACAAAAACATTTATAATTTCAAAAATTTTTAAATAAAAAATAGAGATTATTGAGTCGATATCCTGTTGTGCTAACAGTTCGTCCCAGTTAGTAAATGATAAAGCATTATTAATGCTTTGGTAGTCAGCATTACGGAAATTATATACAATTTCATTATTGTAAGTTTTGCTCGAGAGTGGAATGAAAGTATAAAACTCAAAGAGAATTGCGTTATGATGATTAGTGTTAGTAAAAAAAGTATCTGCATCATCAGCGAGCTTTACCACCACTCTGTCATATGCATTTGAAAATGCAAGATCTAACCATTTATTATTGTTTTTGGGATAACTAATAATCTGCTGTAAATCATTGCCATAAAACTCACTTATAAGACCGAAATCAATCTCGTCCTGGAAGTTATTTGGTAATAACAAATCGTCAGAATCATCAACAACAAAAGAAAGAGCCGGGCGATTGAAATCGCCAAAGACGAAAATCGAGTCCTCCTCATGCATATTTAAAATAATATTATGATATACACTATAAAATTCAGAATAAGAGGTATTGTCAAAGTTCGGAAGGAAATAAACAATACCTAGGTATAAATTACTACCACTACAGTTATGATAAAAAAATTTAATGTTATTTATCTGGTTAGTATTTTGAGAGGTTTCTATTTTATTTATCGAGTTAGATAAAGAGATGAGATTTGCTCAGATTTATTTTCATTTGAGATATAATTACTATTATTATTATTTATTATTATTATTTATTATTATTATTTATTATTATTATTAATATTAATTATTTTTTAAAGAGGATAACCATATTTGTGGTTGATGATCGGTGTTAATTGTAAATTTTACACCATATAAGTATGGATGAAAATATTTCGTTGCCCAAACTATGGCTAGAAGCTCCTTCTCAATTGCTGAGTACCTCATCTCATGTTCCTTAAGGGTTTGACTAGCAAAACATATAAGATGTCCTTCTTGTGAAACGACACTTCCTATAGCAATATTTGAAGCGTCAGTTGTAAACGTAAATTTTTTATTAAAGTTTGGATATTTTAAAACGGGGTAATTAGTAATGAGATTTTTTAGCTTTTGGAAAGGTTGAAAGTAATTTGGTCATTTAATTTTTTTATCCTTTTTTAAATAGTAAGCCATTGGTTTGGCGAATGAGGCATAATCTTTTATAATTTTCCTATAATAGCCGATTATGCCTAAAAAGCTTTTAATTTGATTTCTAATAGTTAGTAATTTTAATTCTTTAATAATATCAATTTTTTTTTCATTAAGTTGAATTCCTTCAGACGTTATTATGTGGCCTATTCAGTATTGTTTGAAAAAAAATTGCATTTATCTATTTTAATTTTTTTGTTAAATTCTCTAAGTTTTTCGCAAACTAGTTTTATAGCTTGAAGATGTTCTTATAACGACATAGAGAATACAAGTAGATAAACGACACAAACTTTATCAATTAAGTTTCCTAGTACATAGTTGATCATACATTGGAAAGTAGCTGGGGCATTTTTTAGCCCAAAAGTAAATTCGTAGTGTCCTTATGGAGTGGAAAAGGCTGTTTTGGCTCTATCTTTTTCATCAACTAATAATTGTAGAAACCCTTTTGCCAAATCCAATGTACTAAAATACTGAGCTCTTTTAATATATTTAATTTCTTCATTATTTAAATGTTCGACTTTTAATTTTTCTATCAATGCGATATTATTTATTTTTAGACTTTCAAGTTCATATATTTCATTAAATGGGCAAGCATTGTTGAATTTTACAACATTTCCATTAATTTCTACGGTTTGATTTTCAAGATTAATTTTATATCCCATAGGTGTCAAAATATTTTGTCCAAGAATTGCGGTAAAATTTTTTATTCTTGAAATCCAATACTTTCCAAGTTATAGTGGAATTTTCTTTTTAAATTCTAAAGGATATTTTGTTATAGTTTCGTAATATATTTTGTCACAACCAGATAAAGTTACTAAATTTGTAGCGTTTTGTATTTTAATTAACTTATTTTTTATCTTTGTTTATAATACATGTTACGGCGCCAGTATCGGTTAGACAATATATTTTTTTGCCGTTAATGTTTTTTTTTTGTTTTGCGAGGGTAGGTGGGAATCATCGAAAGACATTATAAAGGAGTGAAAACTCCTTACGAGTACGAGTCCTCTTTGAGTATATGGGACTTTAACCCACTAAACACCAACTCCCTTTTTTGACCAAACAATAGGTTATACGTCCTTTAGTACTCGTGTACTGCCTGATCAGAGGAAGTATAGTTAAGGAATGAAAATTGATTTCAAATTGGCAGGCGTATAGGCGAACAAAGTTGTTAATTATCACCTTGAATCTTTGAAAGTTGTAAATGTAATCTGGAAAACACCATTTCTGGGGAACACATGAGGTGGGAGATGGTTCCACAAGCAGGATGTTCGTACTACAAACGAGTTTCCATAAGCCGAATTATGCCATCTGCGAATTTGAACTACATAGGGGTGGCCAGCAAAAGCTCTCCTTGTTTCTCTTTGGAATGCTTTGAGAAGAGGCATCAAACTTTTAATCTCATTAGAGCAAGAATCCAACACTATAAAGTATCTATAAAACAGCGTAAGTGTTCCTGTTAGGCGCCGTAGACCGAGTGGAGAGAGCGTAGAGGTGACATTAGGATAATTTATTAGACGAATTACTCTATTTATTATTATTATTATATTTCACTAAGTAATGAATTCTCATTGGTGTTATTAGATGATGTATTTGATTTTGAATCCAAAGCATCATTAGTTACTTTATTAGTGAATTCCACCGTTTGAGAGGTTATAGGTTTAAACAAAAAGGAATTATGAAATGAACTGTAGCTGAATGTTTGAGTCCAAATGTCCTTTGAATTTTGACTTAGATACATTTGGTTGTATCTAAACGTATCGAAAGATGTATCCAAACTAGCATTAACTTAACCCCCATATTTGCTATTTCCTTTTTAAGTGAACCTATTTGATCAGTCATTTATCTGCAATATCTGAAGGTTGACTATTTAGCTTTGAATCAAAAAGTTTCTGTAGCTGTAAGTTAATAGATGACATTAACTCACTAGGCAACGTATTTAAGGATTCATTTAATCTATTTAGTGCGGAGAGAAATTCATCATTTTTAGAAACCATATTCTGCTTCAGTTGATCTTTTTGTTTGTCAGATGTACTGCTCAGTATCATATTCAGTGACTCGTAGTCTTTTGCCATTTCATTAAAAGAGTTATATTTTATAATGTCATAAAATTTAGCTGCAAGTTTTGTGTACTCATGTTTAATGTTATTGAAAGATGTTTTGACTTCGTTCAATAACATATTTATACTGGAATCCAAGCATGATTCACAAACAAACTACTGAGCCAAGAACGTGTAATACCACCCTCTAGGAGCATTTAGGTAGATTCCGTGGAAGTGTTTCTTGCAAAAACTATTGCATGTTACAAATTCAGTTTTTGCATCGAAAACTGTACATATAGAGCTGTCACATTTATTTGTATTCATGTTGGTTTATTTTTTCTTTTTTAAATTGTGTCAAAAAATAAAAAATTTTATTTTTAATTATAAAAATTTAAAATATTGTAACAGCAAATATTGCATTTGTTATATTTAACACAAAAACACAGCACAGTTTTCTAGTTTTTTTTTTAAAGTAAAAAAAAATGAGTTCAAGTTCTTTTATAATTCTTTTATTTTTGATGTATTTAACTTTTTTTTTTAATTGCTTTTTTTTTTAATTACTTGGTTATTATTTTTTGTTTTTTGTTTTTATTTTTTTATTATTCTTTTACTTAAGTTATGACTATATAGGTAAAAAATTAAAGAAATTAAAAAAATTTAAAATTTAAAATTAGTACATCTTCTCAATTAAGAGCGTCAGAAATGTGAATGAATTTTAAACCAGAATACAATGAGATAAGTATTCTAGAGAAATTTCTTACCAAAATAAACTGAAATGACGAAATTTATTTAGGTACGAACCAAAAATATAAGTAATCTAGAAGATGCCTATAACAAACTTCTCCAAACTGGCATTACTTACAGTGAAGATTCCAATTATAAAAAAAATAATAAAAATAACTATGATAAATTGAATAACAGAAATTTTAATTTTAATCAAAATATTCAAAAAAAACCATATTTTGGAAATACTAATTCTAAGACCTATAAAAATTGTAACAACTGCAATCAGAAAACGTCCAATTTTGGGAATTTTAATAATAGTAACTTTAAAAGACCTAATTACGAAAGAAGTAATAATAGGTTTAATAACAGAAATAATTTTAGTCAAAGGATAAGAAATACTTCATTTAATTATCCCGAACCAATGGAAGTTGATAATAATGTTATCAGTATAAATAAAAATTCTTCCTTACAAAATCCACAAATAATTAAAACAAACATTATCAAAGATTCTCCAGTATACCCATAAGAAATATAACCGATAAGGAATTAAAAACTGTTGAAAATATTTTGCAAACTTTTTTTTTTATATGTGGTGGTTATTAATGCTTAATATTAATATTTATTAATTGTTTAATATTGATTCTTAATCTTTTAATATTAATTAGTATTATTTAATATTATTTAAGTGCTAATTATTAATTATTTATGGATAATTGCACTCAATATTAAAATTTAATTAACTTTGGTTAATTTTTAATTTATTCTTTGTCTGTCAAATTGTGAAGAAAAGTGAGGGGAGAGACGAAAAGAAAAAATTTTTTTTTCTCTTTCGTTTTTGCTTCTTTAAATACTTGAAAAATGTAAATTTATAGTATATAATATAAACAAAATAAATAATATTAGTATATAATTTAGTAATAGTATAAAAATCTATAATGGCCTTAGAAGCCGATGGTTCAATAATATTGCATTACATTTATATAAATAAATAAATACTTGAATCTTTTGTTTTTTGTATTTCCTTTTTTTTTTTTTTGTTTATATAGTTTCCAACCAATTGTTGTTATTAATCATTTCCAATTTTTGCGTAACTTTTTGCAATGTTCGTGGTCTGCAGTCGAATTTTCTTGCCGTCCAAAGCCACCTCAATTCAGTAAAACCAGCAATATTAGTATTATGTGAGATCCAGGTGATTGGCCAAGACGACAACTTTATCGTTTACAAATACTCGTCTGTCTCTCATTTTGTGTCCCATAGAGGGATCGCTTTTTGTATCAGAAATGATGTCGCTTACAGCGTTAGCCATAAATATAAGTGTTCCAACCAAATGTTCCACTACATCAAAATCAGTCAGTCAAAAATTTAATTGGGAAACAAGTTGAGCTTTTCGCTTCATTATTCCATTTTACTCAATTTTTTCAAAATCCCACTAGAATTCCCGACCGTGGAGACCAGGTTGGTCATCTCCTGGACTTGGTTCTAACTTCACACCCTGAGAAATATAAGGTATCAGTTAGCTCTCCTCTTGGTTGTTCCGATCACTGCTTTATAAATACTAGCTTCGAGCTGAGCACTCACATCAGACAAAGGATTGTCCCAAAAAAACTAGTATGGCGTTATATCGATGCTAATTGGGAAGGTTTAAATGAATTTTTTAAAGCTTTTGATTGGTCTTTGTGCTTTTGCAACAGAAATATTGGCTTTGCAACCAATGCGATTAGTCAAATAATTCTTCTAGGAATGAGAGTCTACATACCTCACTCTATGGAAAGTATTAAAAGGCCACCCAAATCCTGGTTTAATCGCATTTGTGCAAATGCAATATTTAAAAAGAAGGAAGCTTTTCAAACTTACAAGAGTGATAGGACTGAGGCTAATAGGGCGAGATATATCGGAATCAGAAACTGGTGTAGGAGAGTTATCAACAAGAAAAAGTTCTTGCAAAACAGACGGGTGAGAAGGCAACTTTTGCATCTTCTCAAAAATAGCAAATCCTTTTCGACCTTTGCTAAGAACTTTAACGGTAAAAGTAGCGGTTCTCCGTTGCTGCCTTTGGTTGATAACAATGACGAAATTGTATCCGATCCCAAAGAAAAGCAGATTTATTTGCCAAAAATTTCGCCTCTAGTTCAACATTGCCCCAGTCAACACGAACACCATGCATTCTTCCCGAGGTTAACTGCTTCTTAGGTTGAATTTCCTTCAGAACTCGTGCAGTTCTTAAAGCTCTCAAAAATTTAGATACAAAAAAGTCAGCCAGTCCAGATGGTATTACTGCCACATTTCTTAAAAATACCTTTTCTACTAATCGAATTATTTAGAAATGAAAGACGAATTAAACTATACAAATGTACTATAAAAGCAAAAAATTTTAATTATGAAGATGAAGCCGTTGCTATTATTTCAAAAATACATTTGGAAACAAATTATAGAGGAATTGTAGAAAATTGTAGAGAATTGTTAAAAGAAATTATTCACAAGTATATAAATAATTGTAAAACTTGCAACTTAGCCAAATATGATCGAAATCCTTTATAAAATAAATTATAAATAAGCGACACACCTAACAAACCGAATGAAATAATTCACGGAGATGTATTTTATTACAATAATTTAACATTTTTGACAACAATTGATAAATTTTTGAAACATATGTTAATACAACATTCACCTGACAGAAATTCACTAAGAATAATAGAGCTTTTTAGAAGTAGTTTTTAAATTTTAGGTAGACCCAAGAAATTAGTACTAGATAACGAGTTGAATGGTCTAAATATCCGTGATTTTTGTTGAAATGAAACATAATACTTCATTTCATTTCCCCAAGATCTCATACTGGTAACGCTGATATTGAGAGAGTTCATGGAACTTTAATAGAACATTTAAGAATTTTCGAAATCAAAAAGCCTGGGTTAAGAGTTTTAGATTCAATTTAATTTATTTAAAAAAAAAACAAAATAATAATTTTTGTTTTAACACTTTCGTTTTTCTTTTACACTTAACTTATATGCTACAATTTAATCAACAACTAATTTCACAATTTAAATATACTTTAATTTAATTTATTTAATATAATTTTTATTTCTTAATTTAATTAATTTTAAATGTTTAATACGGAGCTTCGGTGAGTTTGAAATCCAGAACAGAACTTAATTTAATTTGTTTATTTCCTGATATTCATATTATGAGTTTTGCTTACGGAAACTAATTGAACAATATTTTGTGGGAACAATAAAAGTTCGAATATTAGGAATTTTGTGTGTGAAAATATAATAAAGTTCCAGATGCTGAATTTGCAGGAACGTGTACATAGATTTATTGAAAGTAAATCAATGGGATAATAATTTAGATTATTATTATTTTTTTTATTTATTTATTTAAATAAGTCTTTATTCTCCAACAATATACAATAATATAGTTCATTAATAAGTACAATAATATTGTATGAGAGAATAGTTAATTACATTTAAAAATTATAGAAATTTGTGTTCAATACCATTTCACAATAAACTAAATACTTAAAAATATACTAATACGCTATTGTGGGGTTATTGTATTATATTATATATTATCATCAGTTAAAAATACATAATCCAAATTAATAATAAAAAGGTAAAAAAAAAAAAAAACAAGTACAACTTTTATATAATATTATTTAATATCAATTAATTAATTAAATATAAAGAGTAGATAAAAAAACAAAGCTTAAGATTTATAAAGCCAAAAAAATAAGCAAAAGAAAATAGTACAAAACTCAATTAAAATCATGTAGTAGAAAAGGAAGAAATGAATGAATGTAAGTAATATATCAATTTTAATGTGTTCATCATGATAAAACATAAGAAGTAGGAATAAAACAAGATTCGAAATGTTTCGATAAAGTGTGCACAAAACATGACAAAGTTTACTTAGGAGAAAAATAAAAAGAAAATTTAAATCATAAATTTTAATAGATCTTCGATTTCATTGTATTTGAATTCTAGCAACCAAGCTTTAACTTTATTTAAAAATTTGTTTTGATTTCTTATATTTTTTATTGGTTCAGGTAGCTTGTTAAATAAACGTCAAGATACCACAGTATATGAGTTTCGCAAATTTATTGTTCGGAAAGTTGGAACGTTAACTAAACTATCATTATTTCTCAGATTATATCTCGAGAAGATCTGCTCTTTAAGTAGCCTGCTCTATTATAAAATATTTTTAAAACTTTGTAATAATATAAATGCCTAACAGGTAGGATTTTATTTTTTTTATTTTTATTTATTAAACCAAAGCAAGGTTTTTACATAAAAAATCTTACAGCTAAAAAAATTAAAGCTAACAAAATAAACATTTTTGATTACTAAGCTAAAAATTTACAATGAAAATTTTATAATTTGCACTATATATTAAATTTGAAAACAAAAAAAAAAAAAATGCTTACAGAACAAAAACACAGTATGACTGTAAAATTAAGTGGAATGTATAATATGAACTTGAACTTGAATTAAATATATTATTATTATTATTATTATTTTTTTTTTTTTTTTTTTTTAAATGTTTACAAAGTAATTAGGTAATTTAAGTAATTTAGTCATTTATGAATTTCTGTGTTAATTTATGTTTAAAAGAATTTCTTGATATGTCTGGTGAAAAAAGATGACTGTGTTTGTTTAATTTCAGTAAACAAAGCAAAGCTAGGATGTAGTCGACTTTTTTTATTTATTTTTCTTATTGCGCACTTTTGAATAACAAGTATTGGTTTAATTTTATTTAGATATGCTCCCTCCCAACCAGATATCCCATATTGAATTTTCGAATGGAATATTCCGTAGTAGAGTTGTTTCATTAACTTTTTAGAACAAACTTGGCTCAAACGATAAAAATTCCGTAATGTAGTGCGCAGATATTTTTTAAATTCTAAAAGTGTTCGGCCTAATTCATACCACAATCTAGAGTAATACCTAAATATTTGAATTTTTTCACTATCTCGATACTAAAGTAGTTAATGCTACAGACTTCGTTATCACAAAAGGAAGTTACTTTAAGATTTGAGGTACACAAAGCATTAATTAATTTAAACTTTTTACACTCAGAAGAGTGAAATAACATATTTAAATCAGGCAGATTCTTGTGAGAAAGGTTGAAAAACATGATCTTGGTTTTGTTACTAATAATCAATTTATGTTAAGTAAACCAATATATCTGAGTACAAAAAAACCCTTATTAATAGCACTAACCATATCTAATGGAGAATCTGATGTGTATATACACCCCAAATCATCAGCAAACGCTGTCAAATTACTATGGAAAGGCTGGTTAAATAACGAGTTTATATATATTAAGAAAAGGATTGGACCCAAAACCGAACCATGGGGTACCCCATGTTTTAATGCTTTAAGATTGCTAAATTGGTTTTCAACTAAGACTTTTTGAGTACGATTGTCCAAATAGGATCTAAACCAGTCAAGTTTTAGGAATAAGATGTCATATAAAATTAATTGAAAAGATTTTATTTTGTGGGAACATTAAAATCTTTAATAGCAGGAAATTTGTATATGGGAAAGTAATAATATTTCTATAATAATGTGCAAATGCTGAATTGACAAGAATGTTTTAGATTTATTGAAAATAATTAACTATTTATTTTATTGAAAATAAATCTATGGGATAATAATTATATTTAAAATAATGCTTTTTTATTGTTAGTGGTATCATTACCCTTTATAACATCCCCACCATTACTCTGCGGCTCCGACGAAGTATTTATTATGATTTTCTTATGCTTTTTGTATAAACATTTTATTATTAAAAATACAATAATTATAAAAACATAAGAAAAATATTGATAGATATATTTATTACATGATTTTCATATTTTTTGTTTACAATTTCGTTAATATGTTTTCTATTATTTTTTATATTTTTAACATGAAGTTCTTAAAATTTTATATAATTCAAAGTTTTATTTTCAATTATACTTGTAGTATAGAAAGGTAAAATTATTTTATCATTAATTATAGTATAAAAATTTTTTCTTTTATTTTAATTTTACAATTTTCGTATCTTATTAAATTTTTACCTGTTATAGTAATATTAAAATTATTACAATTGTGTTGTATATTTGTTTTTTCAATATTTTTGGTTATAATTATACCTTGTATTATTTCTTTAACTTCTTTATTAAGAAATTTTTGCACAATGTGTTTTTCAAATTTAAATATTGTATTGATACATTCATTTTCTATAAATTATTATCGACATTTGAATTGCAACAAATATTAGTGTCGGCTATAAGAACGTTATAATTTTCTAATAGTGTTATTATTTTTATTTGGTATAGGTTTAATGTGAATTTCAGAAAGCGGTCTTGCACTATATTCTGAAATTAATAATATAATAGCAATTTGTTCTAAATAAAATTTTACAGTAATTTTAATATCTTGAATGCTTTCAAAATCGGAAAGCATATTGAGTTCTTTTTCTGTCAAAATGTTTTTTGATAGTATGCCTAATTTACTTGTCAGTATTACTTGTTCTATATCGTCAACGTGAGTTTTGAGTATATCATAATTGATTTGATACATATATTGTATATATTTTATTTCGTCTTCTATTTGTTTGCATTTTGCATATTTGTTTGCGTTATTTGTTTGCATATTAAAATAATTTAGGTATTCCGAAATTGTATTTTGTTGAATTTTATTTTGCTTTGTGATATTTTTGATTTGATCAGAAATTTGATTGTTAATTAGTATTTGTTTATTATTCTCGTTAATGAGGGATATGGAGTTCCTAGATAATGCTTCAATTTGCTCGTTAATAGCTTGTTCATCATTGTAGTCCATTGTACCGATAAGGTATTTTAGTCCAGTTCCTAATCCGTTTAATTACCGATAAGTTATTTAGTTAGTTACATTGTACCGATAAGGTATTTTAGTCAGTTCCTAATCCGTTTTGACTTCTTGTATATCTTTTATGTGGTTTAAGATTATCTATCTTTTTATCTAGTAGATCGAAATTATGTTTAATTGTATTGCACATAGGGTGACTAAAATTTGGTTGTATTAGTTCAATATTTTTGCGTATTAGTACTCTAGTGTTTTCGTATTCTGTTATGTTTATGATATGTATTACCTTTTTAAAGTCTCTGAAAATTTTTCTATTACCTAGATTTATTGTAATAAAACCATTGTTGTTATCAATGTTTTGTACTTCTAGTTTTTGTGATAATATTAAAGGTATGAATATTATAATTAAGAGGGCGATTTTGAACATTGTTATCTGAAATGAAGTATCTATTTTTTATTGTATTTTTTTATTATTATTAATTTGTAGTTTGATTTAGATTTCGTTTTTTCTTTTTTACTTTTATTGTTTTTCTTTGACAGATCGGTTATTATTACCTTGAAATTTTTTTTTGGGTTTGACGTGAGAATTATAATACTTTAGACCAGTATCTTTATTAGTTATATGGTTTTCATCTAATATTTCTATTTCCATTTTTCTGAATTTCGAGTGGCTTTTTCCCCCTCGCGGATCTTTTACAAAGTATAAACCGGGAGATATTTCAATATCGGTTCTATTTTTATTAAGAGCATTTATTGTTTTGCCGGTAAAGTATGAGTAAAAATTTTAATTAAATGTTTATATAAAAAAAGTTGTTAAAGCTGGACTAAAATTTGGTGAATTATTATTATCTTATAATTTTTATTAACAAAAGTTTTATTGATTTTGGAACTTAAGTTTAAACTTGATTTAATGTTTATATAAAAAATTTAAAAAAGTTTTTAAAGCTGGATTAAAATTTGGTGAATTATTTTAAGTGAATTATTTTATTTTGGTGAATTATTAAGCTTATCTTTGAGAAGCTTAATAATTTTTATTAATAAAAGTTTTATTTATTTTGGAACTTAAGTTTAAAGTTGATTTAATAAAAAGTTTTTAAAGCAGGATTAAAAATTGGTGAATTATTATTATCTTTGAGAAGCTTTAAAATTGTGAAATATTCAGATAAATTCAACAAATTCAATATGAAAAGTATTTAAAGTTTTGTTTGAATACTTCATTAAAAAGTGGTTTTAAAAGCTTGATTTCAAATTGGTGAATTATTATGATTTTTGAGAAGCTTTATAGTTAAATTAAAAGTAGTAATATTTTAAATTAGAGTGAAGATATGGAAAGTCTTTTAAAATTTGGCTATGATAAATCTAAGTATTCTCAATACTGTAAAACTTGTGTTCAAAAAGTTATTTTTAGCACATTTCCAAAAAAATTTTGAAAAAATGTATTATTATTAACTGGATTATTATGAACTGGACTTATTAGTTTCACTCTGTCCGTCCGTTCGTCTGTGTGTTTACAAAACTTCTACACCGTTAAAGATAGAGAAGAAATATTTTAACCATGGGTAGGTCTCATAAAAAAAATAATTTTGTGGAGCAACTTTTTCATGTAGCCCCACCCATTACGGAACTACAGCTCCCCAAACTTTGAAAAAGCCCTATTTTTAATTGCATATATCTTATGTTCTGCTCAAGATTTTTTCAATGTGAAAACGCCATTCAACAGGTATTTTTTTTAACTTTGTAAATAAATATCAAAATTATACATTTGTTTTAAATTTAGTATTTAAATTTACCCTTATGTGAAAACCAAATTTTGCATGATTTTTCTACTTTCATAACTCCGGCACGCTTCTAGATAGAGGCTTGTTTTGAGGCAAGAAAGAACTTTTCGAATTAGTATAAGTTTGCTCAGAACATTTTTTCGGACCACCCCCTGTTTATGAGCTATTAGGGCTTAAAAATTGAAAATTTGCTTTTTTTAAACACCTGTAACTTAGACACCTGTACACATTTTACTTCTGCAAGATATAAAAATTAAAGCTACTATAATATATTTTTACGTGTGTTAAAGGTTTATTTTATTTGTAGAGGGTTCCAAAGTTGCAGCTCTTCAAAAGTCCCATTTTCACATGTATATATCTCAGGCTCTGCGTAATAGTTTTGCAATCTAAAACCGCCAGAAGATCTAAAATTTTATTATCTATATAAAACAGTATCAAAATTGTGTAATATTTTGAAATTTACTACATATTTAAATTTACTGTTATGTGAAAACCATATTTTGCATGAAATTTCTTTTTTCATAACTCCGGCACGACTTTAGATAGGAACATGCAATTTTGAGACAAGGAAGAACTTTTAGAATTAGTATAAGTTTCCTCAGAAAATCTTTTGGTAGCGCCCCCTTTTTAAGAGTTATTACGCCTCAAAAATTGAAATTTTGCTATTTTTAGACACCTATAACTTAGGCACCTGTAAAAATTTTTCTTCGGCAAGACATGAAAATTTCAAATTTTTGTGCAAGTCACACTTCTAAACAGTTTGTATTGAGCTTTCGAAATGTGCACTTTTAAAAACCGTTGGTTTACAATCTACCTTGTTATAAGTAAAAAACAATTTGCATTTCATAATAAAAGTTTGTTTTGTTTTTTCATTAAAAACTATATTAATAATTTTAATTATAAATTTCTTTAAATTAAGACTGCATTAGTTTTATAATGTCTACAATAATTACAATAAAGTTTATATAAATTAATTTAATTTACAATGACCCCATGTAAGGGTATGAATTTTATCATTTAATATATATATCTTATTACCTAAAGAACTTAAACCTATTTTATTTAAGTTTTGGGTGTAAATTATATGTAAATATGATTTAAAATTGTTCATTTCTCTATATATAATTTTATTTTTTAATAGACAGTCTATAATTATTTAAATTTAGACCATTTACAACATATTTTTCCACACCTTTTGCCTTTTTTACCTGTTCACCCTGAAACGATTCAAGGTAATACATTTTTGATCTTAAAACAATTCTACAGTTGAATTCATCTTTAAATAATCCAAGTTTTTTTTTATTTAATAAAGGGAATTGGTATGGATTTTCAGGGGTATAATCAGAAGCATCAAAATGTATGGCTAAATCTTTATGTATATCAGAATAAAAATCATCTGTTTGTATAGTATAAATGAAACTGTTGGTATCAGTATAATATAAAGAAACTCTTTCACCATATTTTGGTTTAATATAATTATAGTGAAAATCATACATTAGAATTTTGGATTGTTCTAACACACAGAAACCTAAATATATCGGTTGGTTATAAAGAACTTGGGATTTATTCAGTTGAATTGCAATTAAATTTTCAGTAAATTTAGATGAACTATGGTAATTAGGTTTTGCTATTAGAGCTCGAGCACCCAAATGTCTCCCTTCATTTTTGCATGAAGTGGTAATTTTCACATTGACTCTCTTGTCAACATTCTCCATAGTTTTTCCGAAAACAGCATTATTCATTAATTTAAAAAAGTTTTTCTCAAAATTATTTAATGCATTAGTTCTGTGCATGTTATTTAAATCAATGTACTTTTTCAACCAATCAGATTGCTGAAATTTTAGAGCTCTATGAACTTTTTGAAGTACTATACCATTTCGAAGGCATTGTTTTAAATTTCGGTAATGAATAACATATTTATGTTTATTATTTAGATCAAGCAATAATTTTGGTATTTTGCTACCGATCGGAATTTTATTTTCTGCACAAAACGGAAAATCATTATGCAGATCATGAAGATTCTGTGGATATTCTAAATCTACTTCTAAAACATACTCTATTTCCGATTATCTGGAATTTCCACTACATTAATACTATCGGGATTGCCAACCCACTGAAAACTTTTATATGGTACATATTGAGGCATTGCCCAGCCATATAAATTATTTGCATCTAAATAAACAATATATGTTGAATTTTCTTCTTTTTTATAATATTCCCCCATATATTTATTGTTGGCTTTTGAAGGTCTTAAGGAACATTGACTAATACCACCAGGTATTCCTTTTTGGAAAAATTGTACATATTAATATAAGTTAATAACTCTAACTCAACACCTGTATATTTTAACATAGCAGCCCAAGTAAGGCCCGGTGCAGTGTAAAAATTAGCAGGATCTAGTTCATAAATTTTTCTACATATTTTTCGGAAATTTTCAAAGACTGTTATCTGTTAATATTAACACATCAGTTTTTAAGTATATTTTCATGTAATCCGCGAGATTTTTACAATTAAATGTGTGCCATACGGTAGTTGCGTGATTATCGTCAGTATTAGAACAAGCGGTATTTGTCATTCGGTTCTTAAATGCTTCTTGATGTGGTAAACATTCCTCATAAAGTTTTTCTATCGAATCAATGTATTCATACGGGTAAACTCCTTTCCGTCTCATTAATTCAAATTTTTCCTCAGAATCAAATGCTTTTCTGACGTGTTCTAAATTCTCTTTATTTAAATTCCCACATAATGAGTCAAGGCTTGAGGCCATAAATCTGAAACTATCAAGAAAAAGTAAATAAAAATGATTGTTTCCGTCAAGTCTAATTTGTTTGGTAAATGAAATGTAAAGTTCTTTATTTAAAGGTAATACAGCAATATTACCTTTAATTTCATTCAAAGCCCTAAACAACAAATGACAATCGTATATTGGAAAATTATGGAAAAATATAGGAAAAAAAGTAGGTCTATATAATATGTTACATGAAAAATATCCAGGGCCTCTATATCTACTTGAAAATGACAATGATCTCTTACTCTATCAATATAATCTAAAGACTTACTACAAATGTGACAATTCCTCTCTGTTAATTGGTGTAATTCTTCGTCCAATGTTAGATTTGCCATTGATTTCGGTACCATGTGATGATTTTGAAATATATTTGTATAATTATTTACCAATGATGTTATAAACTCCTTAGCACAATCAACTCCTACAAACTCCTCATAACCACTATGTATATTTATAGTTCATGAAGTTTCTGGATTAGGTTTACATGTGGAAATTGGTGATTAAATACTTTCAGCATCAGCATAAATCACAAAAGGAACTTCCGTTTGTTGTTGGTAATTTTTATATATTAGAATGTTGTTGTCTTCAGTAGGAAGTATTGCAAAAATTTTCTTACACTCCTCCTTATGTATAATAAGCTGTTGAGGATCATAGAAATGTTGCAAACAAGAATTACATATATATATTTGATGTTCATGATATGTAATAGAACTCCGTAATACTTCGAGATATGCTTTATATAAACAAAGTGAAAGTTCTCATCTTTTTCAAGTAATAGTAGATTTACGTGATTTAGTTTTTCTTCTTTGGTTATATAAAAAGGTCCAACAATTTGATGTTCTGTATTCTTATACCCCAATTCAAAAACATTAATACTTATATCATCATTAATTTCTTCAAAAATACGTAATTCGCTTAACTTTGCTGGAAATGACATACCCTTAAAACGCAGTTGACGTACATAACCATATTCCAAATCAACAGTTGGGGATGTTATATCACTAATTTTATACGATGATGTTTCATATTCACTAGCTTGTGATGCAAGTCGTTGCATAGCTGATATCATACTCCACTTGAAACAGTATACGTCTTCATTTCGTACATTTATTCAGGCTCTCCTTCGAATAATTGATATTGGGAGAGCGATATATGATAATCCACGGATTGGTTAGTATTTATTTATATTTATTTCAACCCGCAAAATTTGTATTATCGCCCAACCGCTATCTTTTTCATGAAATTCTTCAGCTTGTTGTTGAATCTTCTGTGTTATATTATCATATATAGAAGAAAGATCATCTGCACGAGTAGCAATTTTCACTTACATGAACTATAAAAATAATACATTTGGAATATTTTTATTTCACTTAAAATTAATTAATAAAATAAAAGCGAAAGTCATAAATTAATTTATAATAATAGAAAAATGTTACAAAGCCCTTCACAACTTTTCAAATACTGCAACAATGTTGCACCATATTAGATATTGAATATATTATAATTTAAATTCTATGCTACAAGTTTTAGGTGTGTTTTTAAAATTAAAATGAATAATGATTAAATAAATTAAATTTAATTAAATGCAACAATGTAATGCATAAGTAACAAATGTTTTTTTTTTCATTCTGTTAAAAATTAATTGTTTCATTGAAAATTTCATGTGTTATTGAATTATTATCTACTCACAATTATTTAATTAATATATTTTTTTTTTTTTTTTTATTTTACAACATTGTATTATTAATTTTTTTTTTTTTAATTTTTATATCAAGTTTGCGATGTGTCACGTATTGAAGTCAATGCTGAAAATGCAACTTGTAAGTTGTTGAAAAGATTTATTGTTTTGACAAAGGAATTTATGAATAAATTTAGTTAGTTAGTGGTTGCTATAAATAATAATTCGATGTACATATGTGTCATGCAATTATTTAAGAAATTATATGATAATTGACACAGTTCTATTGCATTAGATATAAACTAAAAATTACTGAGTTTATGCAGTTTTTTTTTTAATTAATCAGAATAAAGAAAATATGCATGCATTATATTTCTAAAACAAATAAATGTAACAGTAAGTCGATGCAACCGACTTATTAATACCCTACACCTGAATAATTCGAATTAAATTAAAAATCCATAAGTGTTTTTGGCAGCTGCTTGAACTTCTTCCCTTTTCTGTCTTATTCAACTCGAATTTCAAGAACGTAAAAGAGGCATCCGCTTGGGATATGCTTGACACCCTTGTATAAAATTTTAAGTTTCTATCTTAATTATTTTCGGAGATTGGTAGTCCTTGGGATGTTTGTGTCAGCTACCCGAATTGCCACTCCAATTCATCGAATCCATCTCAGGAACATAAAGAAAACTTGCCAGAACACCATTCTATTAAATTTAAAGGTTCTACTTTTGTTGGTTTTGGAGATATGCTCGTTGCTCTTGTGCTCGTCCGGAAGTTTCCAAAATACGAACCCATGGTTCAAATTCTTTCAAATGTCAGTTTCCAATTTTACAGAAAAGGAAACATAACAGAACACCTTTGTACTAAAAATAAAAGTTCTATCTTTGTTGGTTGTGGAGATATACTCGTTTGCTCTGGGGCTCGTCCGGAAGCTTCCAAGATTTGAACCCATGGACCAAATCCTCACAAATTTCAGAAACATAAATCAAACATGAAGGAACACCATTCTGCCTAATTTAAAGGTTATATCTTTGTTGCATTTGGAGATAATATCATTTGCTCTGAGGCTCGTTCGGAAGCTTTCAAAATCCGAACCCAAAGACCAAATCCTCTCAAATTTCAGAGGCCTAAATCATACATGAAAGAACACCATTATGCCAAAAGTAAAGGTTATATCTTTATTAGTTTTGGAGATAATCTCATTTGCTCTGGGGCTCGTTCGGAAGCTTCCAAAACCAAGCCCATGGACCAAATCCTCTTAAATTTCAGAGACATAAATCAAACACGAAAGAACACCATTGTACCAAATTCAAAGGTTCTACCTTTGTTCGTATTGGATATAATCTCATTTGCTCTGCGGCTCGTTCGGAAGCTTCCAAAATTCGAATCCACGGTTCAAATTCTTTCAAATTTAAACCCATGGCCAAATCCTCTCAAATTTCAGAGACTTAAATCAAACATGAAAAAACACCATTCGGCCAAATTTAAAGGTTATATATTTGTTGTTTTTGGAGATAATCTCATTTGCTCTGGGGCTCGTTCGGAAGCTTCCAAAATCAACATCCCAATCCACATACTCTTAAATTTTAGAGACATAAATCAAACTGGAAGAAACATCATTATAAAAAATTTAAAGGTTCTATCTTTATTGGTTTTGGAGATAATCTCGTTTGCTCTGGGGCTCGTTCGGAAGTTTCCAAAACCCGAACCCATGGACCAAATCTTCTCACATTTCAGAGACTTAAATAAAACATGAAAGAACACCACCCTGCCAAATTTAAAGGTTATATCTTTGTTGGTTTTGGAGATAATCTCATTTGCTCTGGTGCTCGTTCGGAAGCTTCCAAATCCAAACCCATGGACCAAATCCTCTTAAATTTCAGAGGCCTAAATCATACATGAAAGAACACCATTCTGCCAAAAGTAAAGGTTATATCTTTATTGGTTTTGGAGATAATCTCATTTGCTCTGGGGCTCGTTCGGAAGCTTCCAAATCCAAACCCATGGACCAAATCCTCTTAAATTTCAGAGACATAAATCGAACGGGAAGGAACATCATTGTACAAAATTTAAAGGTTCTATCTTTGTTGGTTTTGGAAATAATCTCATTTGCTCTGGTGCTCGTTCGGAAGCTTCCAAAACCCAAACCCATGGACCAAATCCTCTTAAATTTCAGAGACATAAATCGAACGGGAAGAAACATCATTGTACAAAATTTGAAGGTTCTATCTTTGTTGCTTTTGGAGATAATCTCGTTTGCGGAGATTATCTCCAAAAGCCCGGAATCATTCGGAAGCTTCCAGAATCCGAACCCATGGACGGATTTTGTCCAGATTCGAACTTAGCCTTTCTTTCGTAATTAGTAACCTACTATATAAATTTCATCAAGATAGCATCATTATTTTTTGAGTTATCGTGCATACGGACGGACGGACGGACGGACGGACATCGCTAAATCGACTCCGGCGGTGATCCTGATTCAGAATATATATACATGTCTATACCTAACTCGCTTCCTTTTGGTGGTTACAAACACCATACCAAAGTTAATATACCCTATACTTTAGGTGTAGGGTATAAAAAGTAGTGGGTATTTGCTATAAAACAGTAGGTATATAATATTTTGAAAACTCAAAATAGTTCTTTAATTTACTTTGAAAAACGAATAAATTTAAAATTAAATCCAATTCAAAATATAAATTGAAAATGGTAAGATATTTTTTCAATCAATATTATTTCTGTTATCCTTATTATTTTCAACATTCTAGGTGTTCATTAATGAATTAATAGCATTAGGAAAGGGTGAACAAGAACTTTTAAAAATATTGATGTCCTCGCCATGGACAAGATGTATGAAGTTATAACGTTTAAATTTTTAGATACAAAACGAGGGCAAAAAGCACTACTTTGTGAGGTAAAGGATCCGTTCGATAATGAAAAAATAACGTTTTACATGCCGGACAGATTTAACAAAATAGTGTCAACAGATTCTGAATTAAGCGAATTAAACAAAGTAGGTTTCTATATTAAGTTCTTGGGAAGAGACGAACCCAGATGGAACATGACTCTATTCGAGTTAATACCAATGACGAGTATCGATTCTCAAAAAAAAACTATTGACAAAGACCTTACTATTTAATAAACGAAAAAAAAATTAATTTTAAATTGTAAAATTGTTTGTATTTTATATTTCTCGAAACAAATATTTTTCAGGCTAATCCATTTAAATCAACCCTTGTTTCTGGAGAGCCGATATCCGCTCCCCAAAAGGCCAATATCGGTCCCCTGAGGTCCGGTCCCCTTAAAAGTGGGTCCTTATTCTGGCGACCTCCCTCTCTTGATTCTGGATGGGGTCCCCGAATGTTCGAAATATAGTCCCCAAGGTCCGGTGTCAGTTCTTGAGTGTCCCTTCCTCAGAGGTCCGAAATATAACCCCCAAAGTCTTTGAGGATCCGACATTGGTCCTTGAGGGTCCGACATTGGTCCTTGAGGGTCCGGCATCGGTCTTTGAGGGTTCGGTATCGGTCCTTGAGAGTCCGGTATGGCCCTGTGCTACTGCTAAAGGCTCCCTCCCGTAGGGGTAAAGGACCCTAGGGGATCCCTCTTTTTTTTTCTCTATTTTTAAATTCGTATTAGGTATAAATTAGAGGTTTTCAAGTTATTTTAATATAGTAAGGCACAAAAAGTACAGCAGAAGGCAGTAGTTGATCTACAGTTTATTGTTGGAAATAATAAACAATATTTCTTGAAGGAATTTGCTTTGATAGCTGAAGGGTCCAAAGCTGTTTATGTTTAAGGCACCTTACTCGTTCGAAGAGTTAAATAGTGATGTTAAACAGCATAATGAATTCAATAAAATGCAAATAAATGGGCTTGACTGGGATGATGGATTTATAGAATATTTAGCGATTAAAAATATTTTAAAGGAACATTTAAATTCATTCGATGTCGTTTACGTAAAGGGGTACCAGAAAAAGGAATATTTAGATAAATTTGTTTCCAGTTCAGTAGAAGTTATCAATTTAAATAATGACATTCCATCTCTTCAGAAACTAAGGAATTTCACAACTATTTGCGCTCACCATAACATAACTGAAAATTTAAAAAGATGTGCTGTAAAAATTTGTATGTATTTGTATATGTATTTAATAAAAGAAAATAATTGGTTTTAAAAAATATTTGTTTTATTTTTTGTTAACCAAGATAATTTTTCTGACAGAAACATAGGTATTTCATAAAATAGTCTAGAATAGTTACACTGAGCTATGTGTAAATTCTTTGGAATGCAGAAATCTTCTTGTTCTAATCTTAATTTATTCTTTGCGATACATCTATCAAAATATTTGAATACATATTCTCGTATATTAAGTTCAGCTCCTTTGTTATATGATATCACTGCTGTATAAAATCTAGCATAAGACAAAAACGAGTGTACTCATCTAGCTGCAATGTAAGTTTTTTAGTGTGCTCTGCATGATTAAATGTTAGCGAAAATGCTTTTGAATTTAATTTTGCTTGACTGTTTTTAAAATCATGATAAAATGTATACCATTCCAAATAATTCATTTCGCTTATAACTTTGTTTTGTCGTTGGAAAATTATTGATGCAGCAAAATTTTCAATATTAAATCCAATTTGAATTTTTATTGTTTGTTTTTTATCCAAAAAATAAATATAGCTTAATAAGAGGTTCTGCGGTGGCTCACTTTTTCTGTTTTAAATACTTCTGAATTTGTAGACTGCTTCATTTTTTTTTTGTTTTAACTGATGAATTCTATTTTAGAATTTTCTATTTATAGTTTTTCTTCCACTTTTTTTAAAAATTTTTCGAAATATTCTTTGTATTTTTTTATCGTTTTTAAGTGGGGATGATATGTCGAATAAATTAAGAAAATATTTTATGCTTTTACGGGAACTTCGCATCCATAGATATACATAACAATAATGTCCGCAAACAGATGTTAAATTACTTTGTAAACGCTTATTGTTGAAAACAAAACATGGTGATTGATTTTGTAGAAATTTTATAATCGCATTGTGAAACGGGGGATTTCCAAATGAATCAAAATATTCTGCACACCCTTACACTGGAACAAATATTGCTAACCAATGTGTTCCCTTTTCATTAGAAGTATCGGTATTTACCACCAAAATTTAAAACTTGTTTTGGTAATTTATCAAGATCATAAACGCCTCTAAATATTTTATGTGTTAACTTATTATATTTCAGAACCTTTGCAATTTGAAGTGTATTCATTATCTTGCAAAAGTTAAATACCAATTAGTTGAGTATTTCCTCGAATAAATGCTATCAAAAATTCTGCTTTAAGTTTTCCATTTGTTGAGACTATATTGAATTTTTCAAGCACATTTATTAAGTTATTAATTATGTTTTCGTTATCGATATGTCTAAAAGAGTAATTCTCAATATCTGTTTTTTTTAAATCTCTGACAGGAAATTTATACTTTAATTCTTTTACAATAGTTTTACATTTTTCTTTTATACCAGCCACAGCAATATTTTTTACAAATATTGTATTGTTATCGTCCGTACAGAACGATAAATCTACTAGAGCACATGTCATTTTGAAATTAATAGAGATGGTTCACTAAACTTCCTTTTATATGTTCACGTAGACGTTACGATTTTTATCAGTTTCGATATTAGCATCGAATTCTGCAAATACAATACAAGTTAATAAGTTAATGGAGAGCTCAGTCTTGCTTCAATCTTTACTACTCCCTGGTTTAATAAACTCTGACATGTATCTGTTCCCAAGCCGCCTGGTGATAAATCAAAAGCCGGTATTGTATAACCTTTTGAAAATAATTCTTTTGAAATTTGATGTCCTCTATCAGAATGATGTATATCTGTTCCGCTAAATAATGTTAAATATGCTCGAGAATTACAAGAATTATTCGGTGTAAAACTTGTTTCAATTGCAGAGTATGGTGTAGGCACTCCATTCACATATAATTTAAATTGTGTGAGATTTTGATGGTCGAAATGGTATGGATTTTTTGATCTCTTACCATTGAAATTTTCATTATTAACCATACAAAATACTAGAGCTTTTGGTTTTTGCCCTATAAATATATTATCCAATGATATGTTAGATGTGTTAGCTGGAATTGTAAATGTTTTGATTTAGCGATTTAACGTAACTTCGAGATTTTTTAAATAGCTTTCATCGGCATCGTTAAAGAAAAAAAAAAATCCTGTTTTTCTAGGGCTAAAGCAGGGCATTATTTAAAAGTAATTTAGGACTATTGAAGAAATCTACATGTAATTTTCCCATTAATTCTACTACTGTAGAATTGTTGTATGATTTTTGTCTTAATCTGGAACCAGAATTATTAAAATCATTTACATTTGGTTTATCCAATTCCCAACCAAATGCTTCCAGATGTGTTTGACTGGAATCTGTACCATAATTTAGTAAAGCAGTTAAGTATGCTTTATAATGGTATAAGGAGTCTGAAGGAGTGATGTTTTTTCCGTTTAGAGTTACATTACATTGTTTAATTAAAAAGTGTAATAAATTATTTACAACACTGGGCTGCGGAGCTGCCCTTGCTTCAGTTCCAGTTCCTACTTTATCCTTTGCACTCCAAACTGATCCATCTTTTTTTAATATTTGAAGTTTAAATTTTATATAGATTGAGGATAAATCTCGATATGTATCTCCATTTCCAAGTGAAACAAATTCAATAGTGGACGGTGATGCCTTTAAAGAAGCTAAAGAATTGTATGCTACCTCTTCTGAACGCAAAATACTTGTTTGTACGGGTAATAACGCAAAAAAATCAAGTTCAGATTTCATACATTCCATTTTTAATTGAATATGTCGGAGGTTTTACTTTGTTTTTTTCGTCGTTTCGACTTCAAATGTGTCTTTTTAGAAACTATTTGTCTTTTAATAGCTCTTTGTCTTTTCATAGTTCTTTGTCTTCCACCATACATCGAATGCAGTTGGTTAACTACTGATTTCCCTAAATTTTTTATACCGCCTTTGCTTTGATCAATTACAGCTTCTTTTATGTTTGCACCAGATACTATATCATTAAAAATATTTTTACTTGTGTTTACAGCCTCTTTTTTAATTAAGTCCCAACCTGATGTAAAAACTGGCTTTCAGTAACGAATTAAACTTGCGAATAATTAAACTTCCAAAACCGCGACCTCTTTGTATAGCTGGATAAAATTGTAATAAAGGCCCAATATCGTTGACTCCTCCACCTACTTAGAGGATAACATCTCACGTAAGCTCTTTCCATGTTTGATAGGATACCATATTTGAGTAGTAGTATTTATATTGTTTTTGGGCAATCAATGCTTTTTAAAGTGTAATACAATTTTTGTTGGATAGTAACTGGAAACAAAATTTATTTCATCGCCGTATTGGTTACAAATTTTAATCGCTATTGTTTCAAAACAATTTTTTTCTATGGGTATGTAATGAAAATTTTCAAATTCAATATTTGTAGGTATTCTAGAATTTTCTATGTTGATATCTATGTTTCTATCTAGCTCTATCTATGTTTCTATACATCTAGTGCGGGCACTTTGCTACTTCCAAAAACAAATGATTGAATGATATCTGAATAAATCATCACCATTCCATTCAATTCATCTTTATTATTAGCAACAGCTAATTTGAATAGTTCAGGTAATTTTGTTTTGAAATTTTTTATATTTTTTTTCTGTTGAAATAATTCAGTTAGTAATGTTTTTACATTATAACTTTAATTAACTTTTATATAGAAACTGTCTTCATCGAAAGTCTGCGATATTCGAATTAAATCCCCTCGGTTAGATTCTGACACTTTTTTAAATATTACATCATCATAATTTTTAGGAGTAGAGATATATGTCAAAACTTCATTAAAAAATTCTTTGAAAACTTGATTTCGAATAAACGTGGGACTAGGAGTTATATTTTTAATAAGCGTTGGCAAAAAATTAAACTTCCAATCGTCAGTGTTAAATTATCATTACTAAACAATGTTACATAGCAGTCATCTTAACTATCCATCTTTGTTAACTTCTACTAAAACATAAAATGTTGAACTATTTATATGTTGTCCATTCCGGTGTTGATTAAGTACTTAGTTTTGCACTTCTTAATAAAGGTTTTAGCTTTCGTTTTTTTGTTTCAGGAAACTGTGAAAGTATAGTTGAGGAAAATGAATTACCGGCCGATCTTAGTGTCTTATTTTTTTCAGGAGATGGTACAGCAACAGTAATTACATCACCACTTGGTGTTTCAAACATTCGATAATCAGAGCTTAGAGATGATCTTTCAACTAATTTTTCATCTTTCAACATTTCAGTTTGAGCTAATTTTTTAAATGAATTTTCATCATCCAAATCATAATGTGTTAAATCGATATCCATACTTGAATGTTCTTTTTTAGGATCATATTCAAACACATCATCAGTAACTAATGGTAAAAAATCGGTCTGTGCTGATGTTGATTTGTATTTAGGTAATTCAGTTTCTGTATATGCATTTCGTTTAGAAAAGAATTTTGTTTCAGTGCCTATATCAAATGTAAGATTATTAGCCTTTTCTGGTAATTTTTTTGCGTGTCTTTTGTTAATTCCATATTTCAGGAGATTTTTCCGATATAAGTACCATTTTTGTAATGGTTTTAATTTTTTGTCATATAAAACTTTTTTCATTTTTTGATCTAATAAATCCAAGTTTTTATCATCTTGAAATAATTTACTAAATTTTGAAAATATTTCTGGTGACATAACAATCATTCGCTGCATTATGTCTTACTGAGCAATTTTCCTATTACACCAGGTAATATAGTTCCGATTAAAGTTGGTAAAAATCCACCATGTTGAACTAATATTTTTCGTTTGGCTTTTATACTTTTCTTTGCACAGGCTAGGAATCTTAATTTTTTTTTATGTGTTTTTAATTTAACTTTTTGTGCTGGTGAAATTTTATTATTACAATTTAATATATTGATTGCAATTTCAGCAATAGTTTTTATAATATCATTATTACAATATTTAAGAATATTTTCACGAAATTTTGCACGAAATTTTTGAAAATTATATTTGCACTTTCCTACTACATGTAATATATGTTAGTTTTTCTTCAATCGTTTCATACTTTTGACAGTTGTTCAAATCACTCGTATCACAGAAGCATATGCAATATTATTTTGCAAAAATATTAGTTCTAATACCAAACAAATCGTTAACGTCTTGTATTAAATCCAACACAATATAACCATATGGACTTGAGGTTGATTCATTATATACCCCCAGGAAACCTTTTATATTTTCCGGATATAGTTGTCTAGCAAAAGGAAAAATCTGCTATTTGTCTCCAGGGTTTTTGAAAAGCACTAAATATTTACAATTTAATGTATTACACAATGTATTAAACAATTTAAATATTTACAATATCTCTTGAGAATTTCCCCTGATCAAAAACGTTTTGCATTAACAAAATAATAGATAAATTACCATGGTGCGAATTTTTAGTAAATAGCTCACATACTTGTTTATTTGCAGAATCTAACATTAAATCATCTAAAACAATTAAAATGGGTCTAAGTACACTTTGGGAATACTGGTATATAAGTCTATATCAGGAAAATCTATATTTTTCGGAACAGCAGATATTTCTGGGTTACACCATTTTATTTTTTCAATTTTCGGATAAATCAATGTGTCTATATTTTCAATTAAATTACATACAAATGTTGTTTTTCCACAACCATATGGTACCGCAATCATCATTGTAAATGGATGAATAAAGTTAATCATTTTTGGTCTGTGTCTGATAAGAAACTAAATTTAAAATATAATTGAGAAATTGTATAAAAGCAGCGAACATATTCCTAGTACAGTCATTTTGAATTATGGAAGTAGAGAAGTTCTTAAATATTTATTCCTCCGTCTTATTAGATGATCATAAGAAACTAATATTACATCTACCCACACACATTAAAAATTATTCTGAAGTAAATAAGTACACTTCAATTTATGGTACTCATTTTACCCTTTGTCCATGGACATATGATAATTCTACTTCTGGACCGGACAAATGTGAATGTCATACAATAGAAAATTATAGCATCTCATTGGAAAATTTAATTAAATGGTACCAGAATAATGTCAAGATTACAAGTTGTATCAGAAGTTAATAAAGGTACTAGACGAAAATTTACGCGAAGAAAAATTATTCATACTTGGCAAATTGATTTGGTTGAAATGATTCCATATGCAAAATTCAACAAGGGATATAAATATTTATTAACAGTAATTGATACATTTTCAAAATTTGCGTATGCTGAAAACAAAAGTGCTGATAATGTTTTAATCGCAATGAAAAATATTTTTAACCGAGCTCGTAAAAAACCAAAAATTTTACAATCTGATCAAGGTATGGAATTTTTCAACAAAAAATTTCATAATCTAATGAGCAAAAATAAAATTAACCATTATCATACATATTCAGAACTAAAAGCATCAATTGTAGAACGTTTCAAAAAATCGTACGCTAAAAAACACGATATGGAAATAATTTAGTTTACAATGCACATATAAATGGTTAACTATTCTACCATCATACAATTAAACTTCCACCTAGAAAGATTACAAAGGAAAATGAGAAATTATTATTAAAAACTGTATACAATAAATTAAAAGTATTCCGAAAACAAAATACAAAGTTGTAAATTTTGTTCGTATAAGTAAATTTAAAGGTATATTTGCAAAAGGTTATCAACCTAATTGGTCAACAGAAATATATACCATAGCAAAAATAAAAAAAACTGATCCAATAAAATACAATTTACTCCTAATGTTTACCTTGTAGAAAAAATAATAAGAAAAAAAGGAAATCAAGTTTTGGTTAGATGGCTTGGCTTTGATAAAAAACATGATTCATGGATAAATAAACGAGATATTATTTAATGAGTAAAAATTTATAAACTTTTAGTAAAAACGAGGAAGAATACAGTTGCCTTTGTCAACTCTTAGATACCCGTACGAATCGTTAGTATGTTCACAGCCTGTCACTCTGCTTAGAATATTATTTTTTTAATATTTTAGTATTTTAAAATAATTTGGGTGAATTTTATAATTTCTAGAACTATGAGTTGTACATATATTCAAACTATATGTTTATACATTCTTCAAAAGCAGATTTTAACCTTCCACATAACGATTATCAATCCAAAACTTTTTCAAATATTCTATAGTACCATTTAATACTAAGGGGTAAATGTATATTAAATTTACTAAGTACAAAATAGTAAATATAATTTTAAATATTATATTATATTAATGCGCACATAGTATATTTATATTGTTATAAGTATATTGTCATACATTGCAATATTTCTTTAAAAATATTTCCATTCATAGAATAATTTCTTATAAGTACAATGAAATACATAGGTATATGTATGTAAATACGGCGCTATATCATATACATCTATACTCTTATCATTCATTCGTCAGTAAACATGACATGATCATAAATATCATAAACATGATAATATCATAAACATGATATTATATAAGTATATGTATATGTAAATCAATATCATATAAATAAAAATTCTTCAAGCAACCGTTATGTTGTTTATTTATTTACATTTTTTTGTACTACGCATTATATCCTCAACAATTTCAAATTATCGAGTAAAACAAAATGCAAAAAATTCGTTAAAGAAATTTGTTAGAAAATTTGAAAAAATCAAGTAACACTTTATTTTTAATTTACACAACTAAAGTAACCCTATATTATTAAAAAAAGTTATTAGCAGAAATAAGAGTATAATGTTGAAGCTTTAATTTTTATGTATTACTTCAAAAAAATTGTAACAGGTGTTTAAAAATAGGAAATTTTCAGTTTTTGACCCCTTACAGCTCCTAAATGGGGGATGATACAAAAAAAATTTCTGATATGACTCATACTTATTTTATCAAAGATCTATCTTCTTTCAAAATTTCAAGTTTCCAGCTTAAACCGTTTAGAAGATAGAAGGGTTAAAGGATTTTGCAATAATTCAGTTTCGCATAACGGTAAATTAAGACACGGTGTAGCACAAGTATATATTTATTATATACATGTTTGAAAAGCTCATAATAGCACCTATCGTTTGGATTTTTCAGATTGAAGATATACCTTATAAAACTTGTGTTATAACAATTTAAATATATAGATTTTTGGGGGCTTTGAGGGCTGTAGCCCCTTAATGGGTGGGGCTGCAGAAAAATTAATATTAATATAAAATTAATATTTTTATGATATCTATCAGTAGTTAAAATTTCATGGCTCTATTTCAAAAAAATTGTGGAGATCTAAAAGTTAGTTGTTCGGAAGCTACCCGAAGTTTTGGTCGGAACTCAACCAAAGAAAATAAGGAACCTACAAATTGCCCCGAGAATATTTTGTGTAAATTTCAAGATTCTAGCTTTCTTAGTTTTTGAGTTAGCGTGCTGACGGACGGGCGGACGAACGGACATGGCTTAATGGACTCAGAATCTGATTCTGATCCGATCGATACCATTGAAGGTATATCTAGCTCGCTTATTTCGAGGTGTTACAAACGGAGGAGTAATTTTATTATACCCGATCCTATCGTACGGATATAAATACAATGATGTTATTTGATATTAAAAACAGCTTCCTAAACCCAAGCTTTTTTTTTCATTTTTTTTGTTTACTTTTAACTTGAACTTGATCATGTTTTCAATTTGTATTTCATAATCTCAGCTTATATTATTAACAATATAATTTCAACCGTTAACTCAAAGCTTTTATTAAAGTAAAAACATATTTACCAAAAGTCTAATTTACATTGTATTACGAGAATAACAAAACGTTCCATTTAAAAATTATTTTGTGTGTGTTCAAATCAAGTTTTAAAAACTTTTTTAAAATATTTTTCAGATAAATATTAAATCAAGTTTAAATTTTAGTAATAAACAATTGGTATTTAAAGAAAACTTTAAATTTTTTTCAACTTTAAACTTTTCATATGTTTAGTCTAATTTAGAATATTCAGCACTTTAAATAAAGTATTAGATCATTTCACTAATTTAAAATATCAAAGACATAAATTTTTTTTTACTCATTCCTTATGCTTTAAAAGCATTTTGATCATATTTATAAAAAGTTTATAAGCAATAATTTTGCATAATAAATAAAAAAAAAATTCATTTAAATTATGTTTATAAATAAAATTTATTTAGGTTACTTTTATTTGCTTTTTTTCCTTCCAATATTATAAAAAACTTTTTATTATTTTTATATTAGCTTTTAAACTCTACATTGTCTTAAATATCATTTCAAAACCACATGGCTTTTTATTTACGAAAAAAGAACTAGTCAACAGAATATTTTTATAATAATTTTATTTTTATAGAACCATTCTATATTTAAACCAAGCTTTATTTTAGTATACTAAATTTTTAATGAAGTATTTAAACCATATTTATCTGAATATTTAGCAATTTTAAAGCTTCTCAAAGATAATAATAATTCAACACTTTTTAGTCCAGCTTTAAAAACTTTTTTTATAAACATTAAATCAAGTTTAAACTTAAGTTCCAAAATCAATAAAACTTTTATTAATAAAAATTATTAAGCTTCTCAAAGATAATAATAATTCACCAAATTTTAATCCAGCTAAAAACGTTGGTGTTTAAAAGTTTCACCATTTGCGCCGCCATATATTTACCTGGTAAGCTTTGTTGATTAAAAGCTGCGCCAATTGCACCGCCATATCTTTACCTGGAAAGCTTAAAGCTCCGCCATTTGCACCGCCATATTCTTACTACTTACATTGCTATAATTTTTAGAATTTTTTTCCTCAACGGTGTCCAAATTTACTCGTTCGTCATGTTCAAGTAGTCTAATGTTCTCGTTAATAGTGTTGGGGAGACGTTCGACATCAGCGTTCGAAGTATGGATATTATTTGTGGTATAGTGAATTTCAATATATTGACTTTGAAAAAATTCCCATAGCGGAAGGGCTTTGAACCCTAATTCGTTATCAACTACTATTTTTTTTAAAACTCCCACAATAGATAAATATTGTAGAACGGATCTTTTGAATTCGGTCCAGGTACGGGAATTAATTTCGATTCCTTGATATTTTCGATATTTTTCGAGATTATAAACCTCGCAGTTGTTTATAAATTGGGCTACCCTATCGCATAACTTTGGTAGTATAGTAACTTCAGTTCATTGCATACTTCAGACATTCTGCGGTCATTACTTTTCAAATGCTCTGTTTCTATAATTTCGGCAAGTTGCTCTTCGTCTAATCTTCTAATAATTTGTTAGATTTAATTAACTGTAAAGAAATATCTTACCAAAATAAATTGAAATGACGCAATTTATTTACAAACCAAAAATATAAGTAATCTCGAACATGCCTATAATGAAATTCTCCAAACTGGCATTACTTACGGTCAAGATGCCAATTATAGAAAAAATAATAAAAATAACTATAATAATAAATAACTATTTAAATTTAACAGAAATTTTAATTTTAATCAAAATATTCAAAAAAGCCAAATTTTGGAAATATTAATTCTAATACCTATAAAAATTTTAACAACTGCAATCAGAGAACATCCAATTTTAGGAATTTTCATAATAGTAACTTTTCTAATAAAAGACCTAATTATGAAAGAAGTAATAATAGATTTAATAACAGAAATAATATTAGTCAAAAGATAAGAAATATTTCATTTAATTAACCCGAACCAATGGAAGTTGAAATTCTTCCCTAAAAAATCCACAAATAATTAAAACAAATGTTTTCGAAAATTCTCCAGCATACCCATAATAAATATAACCATTAATGGCATAAAAAATAGATTGTCTAATCGATACTGGCGCCGTAACATCTATTATAAACGAAGATGTTATTCCTAAAAATAAGTTAATTAAAATACAAAACACTACAAAATTAATAAATTACCAAACTATAACAAAATATCCTTTAGAATTTAAAGAAAATTCCACTATAACTTTGAAAGTATTGGATTTCAACAATAAAAATTTTAACGCAATTCTTGGACAAAATATTTTGACACCTATGGGAGATAAAATTAATCTTGAAAATCAAACCATAGAAATTAACGGAAATGTTATTAAAATTCAACAATGCTTGCCCATTTAATGAAATATATGAACTTGAAAGTCTAAAAATAAATAATATCGGACTGATAGAAAAATTAAAAGTCGAACATTTAAGTAATGAACAAATTAAATATCTTAAAAAAATTATTTTTCATAATTCTGATTTATTTTACAAAAAGAGAGAGACCCATTCTCAATATATTTATTCAAAAACATACGGATTTCCAAAAATACATGAAATCGAGGTAGAAAGACAAATAAAGGAAATGTTAGACCAGGATATTATAGCACCTAGTAGATCTCCATATAATTCACCCAACTGGGTGGTTCCTCAAAAATTAGATAATTATGAGAACCGAAAATGGAGAATAGCAGTGGATTAAAGAAAGCTTCATGAAATTTCAATTAACGATAAATTCCCCATACCAAATATTGAATCTCTATTCGATAAACTCGGTAGAGCCCAGAATTTTAGTACATTGGATTTAGCAAAAGGGTTTCATAAAATATTAGTTGATGAAAAAGACAGAGCCAAAACAGCTTTTTCCACTCCATAAGGACAATACGAATTTATTCGTATGCCTTTTGGGCTGAAAAATGCCCCAGCTACTTTCCAACGTATGATCAACTATGTACTAGGAAACTTAATTAATAAAGTTTATGTCGTTGATCTACTTGTATTCTCTATGTCGTTACAAGAACATCTTCAAGCTAAAAAACTAGTTTTCGAAAAACTTAAAGAATTTAACCAAAAAATACAAATAGATAAATGCAATTTTACAAATAGATAAATGCAAATGACTTGGTGTGCTTAAATTTCTTTTAATTACTTCTTGACGCATAAAAACGTGTGTACAATCTTTAAATTCTTTTGGTACAAAAATATTGTTTTGTTTCCTAACCCTGTTGGTTCTGGGTTTGATCTTTCTAATATTGTTTTGCAATTCCTTAGCCAGCGAGTTTGTTAGATTCAAATTAGGTTTGATATCGGATACGACTAATTCTCCTGGTAAACGTAAAGGTTGGCCATAAAACAGGTGAGCAGGTGAAAGGTCTAATTCTACTATGACTGCTGATCGAATACCCAGAAGAATCCATAGTAAATTTTTGTACCAATTTTTAGGATCTTCATAGCTTTTGATGGAATTCTTGAGCTGTATATGGAAACGTTCCACAAAACCATTATATTATGGATGGTATGTCGTAGTACATATTTTATGGATCCCAAGAACTTGAGAAATTTCTTTGAATAGAGAGGATTCGAACTGAGTGCCCTGATCCGTGATAATAGAAACAGGTACCCCAAATCTAGATACCCAAACGTTAATGAAATTTTTTATCACTACTTCCGCGAAGATACCTTTCAATCGTATAGCTGCTGGCCAGTGACTAAATCTATCTCTGAAATCTATCTCTGACACAAAGTCGAGATGCCTAGTTTAGCGTGGTGATTTTTCTGAACTGGATGACAGCACGTGATCCAGTTCAGATCCTGTCGTGAGGGGCTTATGATCTGTAAAAATCATCAAATTTCTGCCCTCTACGGTATGTCGAAAATTCTTTATAGATAAGTAAATTGCCAACAGTTCTCTGTCAAAAGTGGAATAATTCTTTTGAGTTGGATTGAGACGGCGTGAAAAATTTATTGGTTCCCAGCCTTTACAAGTTTTTTGTTGGAGGACTAAACCAACTGCACCTGCGGAAGCATCTACGCTAATGCTAATTTGTCTTTCCGGATCTGGATGTGCCAAAGTAGTAAATTTTTTAATGTTATCAAGAAAAAAAAAAGCTTAAAAAGCTTTTTGGTGCACTTCCAACTAAATAAAATCTACTTTGGTCTTTTTTCGGTTATTACAATACTTTAACAGATCGTACAATGGAATTGACAAGCTAGTGATATTAGGGAGGAATCTATGATAAATCTATTTACCATCCCCAAAAAATGTTGCAATTTCTTGAGCGAATCCGGTGAAGGAAAACTTTTAATCTCATCACTTTTGTCTGATGATGGAGCAATTCCTGTTGGAGTCACAATATGACCTAGAAAATGTAACTCGTTCTTGCCTAACTCACATTTGTCCCTATTAACGTTAATGCCGAACTCATTTAATCTAGAAAAAATGGTATTGAAATGTTTTTTATGTTCCTCTACAGATCTGCTCGCGATCAAAACTTCTTCTAGATATATAAAAACGAAAGTAGCGAGAATCTTCTGCATATAACGTTGGAAAGTTTGAGCCGAGTTTTTAAGCCCAAACGGCATGCGAGTAAATTCAAACAGTCCAAAAAGTGTTGTTACGGTTGTTTTGAAAACATCGGCTTCTGTCAGTGGAATTTGGTGGTAAGCATGAACTAAATCAATTTTCGAAAATATTTTGCAGTTTTTTAAATTTGCGTTAAAATCTTGTATGTTCGACAGAGGATATTTATCGAAAATGGTGATCGTGTTAAGTTGTCTAAAATCATCGCATGATCTCCATTCGTTGGCCACCTTTTTGGGGACCATGTGAAGAGGTGAGGCAACCGAGGAAAAAGACGGTCGACATACACCCATGAATTCGGTATCAAAGAAATTTCGGCCCTGTGTCAATTAGGAAATTTTTTTGAGTGTTGGGCTCTAAAACAAATAGATAGAAGTATTTATTGTCATGCTTCGCCGCCGTTCTCGAAGTGACATTCTCTCGTTTTTTGACTTTTTCGAAATGTTTTTATCACAAGGAAATACATATTACGTAGCCTGTTTACCGTACCGTACCATAGTTTTGTGGTACCAACAAGTTTTAGAATTCATTTTTGAAAAAGCTTTTTGCGTAGAATCAGTACGATTTGCAGAGACCGGATTGTCGACCGATTTCTTGCCCTGGAACGATTACTAATTTCTGAATTCTGTAATCGTTTCTCCAGTCTTTTTAAACAATCCATCACTGTATTGTCAGTTTGGCTAACTCTTGCCACTTTGGCGGAGTGAACCGTCGAAGTATCGTAAATTTGATCAGCTATGCTAAGTAAATCTTCATGAATATGAGAAGTTTCTATAGTGACTATACAGGTTTGAACGTATTGTGGCATTTTGTTAAGCCATAATTTTTTAAGTAAACTTTTAATTATAAGGCTATTATTAGTAGCCAGTGATTCCATCCGCCTGAATATTTCCGATGGTTTAGAATCTCCTAATTCGAACCTGTGTAATAGAGTGTCTAATCGACATTCTTCGGAATCTGTGTTCCTGTCTACTAATAATTTTTTTAATTGTTCGTACCGATTTTCTTTTGGGGGATTTAAAACCATATCAGCAACAACTTCCATGGTAAGCGATATTAACATTTGAAACTTGTGGAAACATTAATGAATCAGACCATTTTTCCTCATTGTCATCAATTTTCTCGGGTTCTGAGTGCAATTTTCTGTGTCAGGTGCTTCGTTATCTGAAGTAGAAGATTTCGGATCTACTTTGCGTTTCATTTTAAACAAAGTTAATTATAGTTAAATTAATTATTATACTAAAATTTTGTACCCAAAAGAAAATGTAAGCTATGAAAATTTAACTATTATTGTTAATTATTTATTATACTAAAATTTTGCACCAAAGGAAAATAAGTAACTGTGTAAAGTAGAAAAATGAAATTTAAAAAAAAATGTTATGGTAATTGATTGTAATTTACTATAAATTTATTCAATTATTTAATTATTAAAAGTAAGTAAAAAAAATTATTTAAATCAAACTTAATTATTCAAGAATTATGGATCACTATTATTTATTTATGATGAAATTTTATTTTATATTGGTTTATTATTGGTTAAGCGAAATTTATTTCAATTTGTTATGAAATTTATTTCAAAATTGAAAACAGATGGAGGAAAAAAAAAAATTATAATATATTAGATTTAAAATATTTTTCTATATATTACCATTATATAACCATTATAATAATAAAATATTTTAAATTTAAAATGAATCTTAATTTTTTTTTAATATTTTATAAACCAAAAAAAAAACAAAAAAATAACAAAAGCATAATAACGTCTAAAGGAATTAAACCTAATGAAAAACAAATTCATATTATTAAAGAATTAAAATTACCAAATATAAGAAAGCAAATTAAAAGCTTTTTAGGCATAACCGGCTATTATATAGGAAATTTATAAAATATTATGCCTCAGTCGCCAAATTAATGACTTACTATTTAAAAAAGGATAAAAAAATTAAGTTAAATGACCAAAATTAGATTCAACCTTTCCAAAAGCTAAAAAATCTCATTACTAATTACCCTTTTTAAAATATCCAAACTTTAATAAAAAATTTAGGCTTACAACTAACGCTTCAAATATTGCTATGGGCAGTGTCGTCTCAAAAAAAAAGACATCCTTTTTGTTTTGCTAGTCAAACCCTTAATGAACATGAGGTAAGGTATTCAGCAATGAATATGTCAAAGGAAAGCAAAATAAAGTGGCTGACTTCTTGAGCCGCATAAATATTGACAAAAAACAAATGAATTTGTTTGAAACTAATGAAACCGAAATAAATGTTGTAGAATCCATTTCAAATGAACATCCCTGTAAAACTATATAGCAAACAAATTAAATATCTTCCAAAAACAACAGAAAACTAGAAAAAAAAAAAATTAGCCCCTATTAGCTCAATTTGGAATGAACCGGAAACCTTACAAAAATTAATAAAATTCGCTAGAATCAAACCATCAGTCGAACGAGAAATAAACGTTGTAGAAAGAAACGATTCTGAATTAACTACTATTAACAGTGGTATTGAAGATTTAAACGACCATATACCAATTGTAGAAGAAGTAGTAAATAAATATTATACCCAAATATACCTTGTTAAAAATAAAAAAAGGGAAATAAATGTGGTATACGGAAAATAAAGACAGATTTATATTGAAGAAAACGAACTTGAAAATCAAATCTATTTTAATGAATTATTTCATCGATTAATAAAAAAAAGAAAAAAAAAAGAAGCATAGGTATTCATTTAGAACACGGTGACGATAAATACAATATCTTACAACAAAAACTCATCGAATTATTTAGAAATGAAAGACGAATAAAACTATACAAATGATTTTATTTTTAAAGGAAAAAATTTGAATAATGAAGATGAAGCTGTTGCTATTATTTCAAAAATACATTTGGAAACAAATCATAGAGCAATTGTAGAAAATTATAATGAAATAAGGCTAACCCTAGGTTAAAAGAAATTATTCACAAATACATAAATAATTGTGAAACTTGCAACTTAGCCAAATATGATCGAAATCCTTTACAATATAAATTATAAATTCGAAATAAACGAGACACCTAACAAACCAAATGAATGACGGTGATGTATTTTATTACCACAATTTAACATTTTTGACAACAATTGATAAATTTTCGAAATATATGTTAATACAACATTCACCTGATAGAAATTCATTAACAATAATAGAGCCTTTTAGAAGTCGTTTTTCAATTTTAGGTAGACCCAAGAAATTAGTACTAGATAATCAGTTCAATGGTCTAAATATGCGTGATTTTTGTAGAAATGAAACATAATACTTTTCATAATACCAAAGACTATACATACATATATAAGACCTTCCAAGTAGAACAAATTTTTTAGTATAGAAAATAAAGATAAGGCTGCGGCCCAAATAGTCGCGACATCTATCAATATGAAATTTATTCATCTTTTATGTTATACTAAATTCGTTTTTTTTTTTATTTTAAATATACATAAACGTTTTTCATTCTTTTCTTTGATATACAATCATATACAATTTCTATACTAGGATAGATAATAATTTGAACACTGGTAATTTAATATAGGTTTTTGTAAGTAATTTAGATTCGATTGTTAGTTTTAAATAAATTTTATATATTCTAATTTATCATATTACAATTCATTAACATAAAATTTACAAATGTATTACAATAAAACAATTTTTAAAATACAAAGCAGAGTAGTTATCTGCATGCTGTGCAGTATGTGTTATAAACCGAATAAACGAGAATGTATGTAAATATAATGTTAAGTTAAGAATTAACTATGTTGTCAGATTTATTGTATGGTTTTTGAAAAAAAAACAGTTTATGTATTCAATGGATTGCTGCTAAACATTATGGCATTAATCAACATGTCGAATAATATATTTAACTCTTATAAGGATGTAGAATATGTACATATGCCCATCTTGTTATTGAATGTGAACCTCTAAATGATGCTGTTCAATTATTGAATTTTGATGATATAGAAAACAATGAAAAAGATGAAATATTCTGTTTTAATAACGAAAGAGACAATTTTTCGAACCATAAAGAGAACGAAGAAAACACTAAAGAGAACAATAACATTACTGCAAATTCAAGAAGTATTTTATTGGCTACGTTGTAAATAAAATAAATAATTAGATTTTCTCGATTAATAAATGAGCAATGACCAGCTTCTAGAAATTAAATATTAATTATAAGTATACTTATAACATACATATGTATGTTTTTATATAATATATATTTATTTACATATTATGTACATACATATACATATATTTTTACTTTTATTTTAAAATAATTTTTAACATTTTCTTTGTAAATATGGATTTATGTTATTATTTGTTTTACCTATTATTTATTATGTTATACCTACATATTTATTGTAACCTTATGAATTTTAGTATTTTTATTTATACCTAATAAAAAAAGGGTTTTTCATGCCAATTTTGAAAATTAATACTATTTAGGTTACATAATATTTAAATACAAATATCTACTAGCAAATTTTCCAGTTGGCTTTTTCCCTTATAAGATGAACTTTATTCTTTTCTTTCTATTTCTTTAGCTAGCCTATTAAATTTTCTTTCCTAATGTATGCATATGTACACATACATATGTATATCTGTATGTATATGTAAAATAAAATAATATGTAAAAAAAATATTTTTTAAAATATGCTTTTATCAAAACCGAATTCGCTCACTAAAAAGTAAAAAATAAAATTGATTGCAAAACTTTAGCTTTTTGGACTGTTAATAATATAAAAGTGATAAGGTTAATAAGGTTAAATAAAAATCTGGGAAATTTGAGATTCGTATTTCATTTTTATTCCAGCAATTTACTTTTATATTATAACAGTCCAAAATGCTTCACTTTTATACTATAACAGTCCAAAAAGCTAAAGTTTTGCAATCAATTTTACTTTCTACTTTTTAGAGAGCGAATTCGGTTTTGATACAAGCATATTTTAAAAAATATTTTTTTTACATATTATTTTATTATATACTTTTTAGTTGGAATTGAAACACATAATTTAAATTTAAAAAATATGGGATATTTTTTATTCACACATACATATGTATGTATATTAAATTGTTTCTGATATAAAATACGTTTTACAATTTTATACCAAATGTTTAAGTAAATTAAGAAACGTTAAATCGATTCCATTATAGCAAGGGTAAAAAATTTTTTTTCCAGTATTTCATAAATAATGAAAGTACCTGGAAGGGTAAAATATGTACCAAAATACTGTGATTATAAATATTACAATCCAATTTTAGTTGAAGCAACATTTCTAACACGTATGAAAATGATATATGTACATAAATGTATTTTACTGTATATTTATATAGTACATATAGCATTAGTAGTATGTATATCGTATATCCAAACAAACATCTAACCTTGGACACCTACCTACCTAATCGCTTAATAAGATCATGTAGTAAAAAATGTTGACAAAAATCTTAATTTAAATTATAAACAAATGAAGCGGAACAAAATAATTTAGGAAATTAGTTTAACATAATATTATGTATGTACGTACATACATACTTTCATACGTAGTTTTAATTTTTTGTGTTGACAAAATTTTGTTTGTAAATCACAATGCGTAATGCGCAAAAGCATAATTTTGTACCTAATGATCTTTACTTTTATTATATTCTTTACTATGTACTGATGTACATACATACAAAAAAAATATTATGTATGTATGTAGTTTGAATTTGGCAATTGAAATTATTTTGAATAAAATTTTATATGTATATCGATATACATATGTACACAATATACATAATAAATGTTCCTAAATAAAACACATAAAACATTAAACGCCATGCATATTCAATATGCAATAAAGAATGTTGACAACAAATATCCTGATTTAATCCTAAACAAATGTTTTAAAACAAAATAATTTAGCAACATAAAAATATTTGACCTATTATATATTTTGTGTTTTGCTAAATCCTAATTCAAAACACATGTGCACATCAAGATTGATTGAACTAAATTATTATAGATGGAAAGATCAAATAATATGTGGGTATTATATGTACATAAAAGTTTATTCAAAAAATGTTGATGAATCCCCTACCAGCGGTTCTTAAACTTTATACTTCGCGGACCACGGATTAAAAAATCTGAAATCTGCGGACCACCGAATTAATTTTACTTTCATAGATTGCTTTGGTTTGAATATTTTATTTTGAATATTTTTTTAAAACCGTTAAATTTAAATATTTATAAAGGGTATACATACATACTATATGATGTAAATTTATAAACTGTCACTTTGAAATTACGTACACAGGGTGAAGGACACAGGGTTACAGGGCCCCTAGTCAGTTATATATTATATAATGATCGGGCTACTAGATTTTATTCAAATTTAATGATTTTTTAAAAATAATTATTCAAGGAAGAAAATCAAAATAATTTTTTTTCATTACTAACATTGAAACTAATTTTAACAACATATTTAGTATTTTTTTTACATTCAACATTTTTTTCTTCGCGGACCACTTAAAAAGAGTGCGCGGCCCACTAATGGTCCCCGGACCACAGTTTAAGAACCGATGCCCTACACTATACAACATTTAAATATTTGCTGAACATATTAGAACATAAAATCTTAATTTTTAACCATGCATATTCAAAATGCATTAAAGAAGGAGAAAAGATCAAAAATATTGTTGATGAATAAATAGTTAAAAGAAAAAAGTTGCATGTGAATTGGATTCGAACAAAATGACCCGCACTTTTGAAATTTGTACACTTTCCTCTGCACCATACAACACTTATAAATGTTGCTAACAGATTACAAAGATAATAAAAAGCGTGACCGAATGACAAATAAATAAATAAATAATAAATAAATAAACCGACACCGACACCGACACCGACACCGACGAGTTAATATAAAAGCATATAATAAATTGGTGTGTATGAACATTATAACTTCATATTCCTATACTAGGATAGATAATAATTTGAATACTTGTAATTTAATGTAGGTTTTTGTAAGTAATTTAGATTCGATTGTTAGTTTTAAATAAATTTTATTTATTCTAGTTATATAATATTACAATTCATTAACATAAAATTTACAAATGTTATATCTGGTTATATGTACAATAAAACAATTTTTAATATACAAAGAAAAGATTAATTATCTGCATGCTGTGCTGTATGTGTTATAAACCGAATAAACGAGAATGTATATATAATATAATGTTAAGTTAACAATTAGCTACGTTGTCAGATTTATTGTATGGTTTTCATGTTTTAAATAAAATGAAGTTTTTTTGTAGATATACGAAATAATATACATGAGATTTCTTGATTTGTCACAGACAATTTGTGTATTTTAGTACCTATAATTTTTTTTTGCAAAATAAGCTAAAGAGTATATAAAAATGTGTTATTTAGAATGATTAAGTAATCAATAATTCGTCGTTTCAATTGAAGTAAACTGTATTGACTATAATATATATACATATGAAGGATTTAAATTTTTACTTTATAATTTTTAATGTATAAAATTATTAATTAACATACTAGAAAATCCCCTGTGCAATTGCACAATTTCTATAGATTCAAAAACATTTACGTTATCATACTGACTCCCTTACTACCTGTATTAAGGGAGGGATTATTACATGTATTTTTTTTAGCTTAGGTATATTAAGTACCTAACTAAAATAACTTATGGATTTTTAATTTAATTTGAATTTTTTAGGTGTAGGGTATAAATAAGTTGATTGCATCGACTTACTGTTACTTTTACTTGTTTTTTTTTGCTTAAAAAAAATTTGCTGAATTTATTTTATTTAAATGTACTTTGGAAGAGGTCTTTGGTATATTTAATAAAAGATTCATGTCTCTGATAATGAAATTTCATAAATTTTCGGGGGCTTTTTTTTGTGACGGTCGTTTTCGACAGCTTTTTAATTTAATGGTCTAATAATAAATTAGTACAAAATTATGAATCTATTGTGAGAGAAGGCTTCTAAAATGATATATTCTATGTTATTTTTTCTTTTTTTTTAAGAAAAATATCCATTTCTATAATCTTTAGTAAGTTTCTGATTTCTGCTTTTACCAGCTTTTATAATAGTGAAAACAAAATCAAGAATAAAATCGGCCTATTATTTGTTTCTTATAAATATAAGGCCTACTATAAACTTCGCTCTTTTCACTTTCAAGTCTTTTAATTTTATTAACAGTATTTTTATTTTTTTCAAAACAAAGAGTCATTTGAAAACTGCCAACAGGAGATTAATAATTTATTTTTAATTTACCGCTGCGACCAGTTCTTAATGGATGTGGCAGTCAAATTTTTAAAATTAAAAATTTGCTTTAAATTTTGTGTCGAAAGTACTTTTTAAAAAGTAAAAGTTTGTGTCTCTGATACGACTTTTAGTCGAAGATTTGTGTTTCTGATAATAAAATTTTAAATTATTAAATAAATATACAGAAATATCATCATTGCTACTTTAGTTTATATTCAGTGTGAGTGGTTTATTATAGATCTGGCCAACATCTTGTGTCTATAATATTGTGTATATTATCAGAAATTCAATCATTAATTCCTGGTATTATATTATCTGATCTGATTAATAAATCTTATTTTTTTTCCATGGCTAACAATATTATTAATGGTCTAATAATAAATTAGTACAAAATTATGAATCTTTTGTGAGAGAAGGCTAAAATGATATTTTCTATGTTAGTTTTTTTTTTTTTTTAAGAAAAATATCCATTTCTATAATATTTGCTAAGTTCCAAACTTCTGTTATGAAATATAATTATTTAAGTCTGCCGAATTTTATATTAATAAAAAAATTTCGAATATTTCATGTTATGTTTTATGTTAAAAATCTAAATTTCAACCTAAATAAACAAAACTATTTTAAAGTCTGTTACGAAGCTTTTACCAGCTTACGAAGCTTTTATACTAATGAAAGCAAAATCAAGAATAAAATCGGCCTATTATTTTTTTCTTATAAATATGAGACTTACTACAAACTTTGCTCTTTTCACTTTCAGACGTTTTAATTTTATTAAGAGTACCTATTTTCATTTTTTTTTTTCCAAAACAAAGATTGAAAACGCCAACAGAAGATTAATAATTTATTTTTAATTTACCGCTGCGACCAGTTCATAATGGATGTGGCGGTCAAATTTAAAAATTAAATATGTACATATGTACATACATATCTGTACATATGTAAAGGGTGTTCAAAATTGAGGTATCATTTTGATTTTACCGCCATTTTTTTTCTACCTGAAATTTTTATACGAGGTTTCTTTAGGTATATTCTAAATACATTCCGGTTAGTTAATATGGAACGTTACACGAAGGAACAACGTGTTTTTGTTATTACAACATTTTTTGAAAATGGTAAAAGTTTTCAAGATGTAATTAGGAAATTTCGAACAAAATTTGGTAGAGAAAATGCTCCAACAAATCGTGCCATCAAGCTGATGGTTGATAAATTTCTAGAAACTGGATCTGTTCTTGATAACAGAGACAACATTTATCAACGTAGTGGCCGTTCATTAACATTTATCAACGTAGTGGTTTGTGGTCAGGAGGAATCATCGGACCATATTTTTTTGAAAACGCAAATGGAAATGCGATTACGGTCAATGGAAATTGCTACAGGGAGATGATCCGAAGCTTTTTGTGGCGGGAAATTGATGATTTGGACGTAGAGAATATGTGATTTCAACAGGACGGTGCCACTTGCCACACAGCAAGAGAAACAATGGAACTTTTGAAGGAAAAGTTCGAAAATCGCATTATTTCTCGTAGAGGAGGAGTGATGTGGCCACCAAGATCGTGCGATTTGACACCGTTGGATTTTTTTTTGTGGGGTTTTGTGACATCGAAAGTGTACAGCAATAATCCCACAACAATTCAAGAGCTTAAAAACAACATTATCGAGCAGATTTCAACCATTGAGAACAGTTTATTGAACAACGTGATTCAAAATTTTGGTAAAAGATTGGAAGCCTGCCGAAGTAGTAGAGGGGCCACTTGGCCGACATAATTTTTCATTATTAACCGGAACCTATTTGTAAAAAATTAAAATAAAAATATATTTAATATTTCAAAAAAAAAGTCTTTTTTTATTAAAATTAAAATGATACCTCAATTTTGAACACCCTACATAGGTATATAATTTTATAACTTTTTTGAAAATAAAATTTAATGGTAGATCTTTAAAAATTATAATAAATGTGCAAAATAATTTTCTTGCAATTCACAAAATTATTTGTTGAAGTTTGCATCAAAATTAATATTATGATTTATTCCTATGAATATTACTGATATTATGTATGCATCATAAATTCTAAAATTCAATAATATTAATATTTTTTCATTTAAATCAAATATTTTTTTTCTTAAAAATTTGGTAAAAATTAGAAATCTGATTGCTGAAAATAGAAATGTTTGAAAATAACCGTTCAATAAAAGGTCGATTTACGAAGTAATTGAAATATGTGGCAAAATTCAAAAATATTTCGTCAGTCCTTAAATTTTATTTTTAATAAAATTTCAAACTTATTTTTTATTAGGAAAATTTTACACCACATTACTATAAAGGTTAAAAAATAAAAAAGCATATTAATTATTGAATGTGAATCGAGAAAAAAAGTGAATAAATTTTATATGTATGTATATAATGTTTCACTTTGATATGATCATCTAATATATAAAGCAGAAATTCTGTTCTTTTGTTTGTGCCCTTTTCACGTAAAAACCACCAATCCGATTGCAACCAAATTTTGCAGGAACATTTCTACGACCCCTGAAAGTGTCATAGGCTATATGGTGTTTTGGTTCATTAACCCATTGCGGCCCGAGAGCCATTTAAAGCTTTTTCGTTTTTTAGTTGTCCTGCCTAAACGGTACGATCGATTGAGTTGAAAATTTGTACAAATGTTCTTCTTAGCTTTGGACGGGTGCCGAAATTTGGATACAATATTTTAGCCGGATTCGGCCCGGCGAGCTTCCAAAAAAAATTTTTTTTTGATTTAAGTCGAATTTTTTATGGTCCGAAAAAAAGCCTGTGACAAATTTTTATGAAGTTCTGTTAACCCATTTGGGCAGGAGAGCCGAACGAAGTTCATTAAATTTTTCTGTTGTCCTGCTTAAACGGTTTGACCAATTAAGTTGAAAATTTACAATAGTGTAGCTCTTTACCACAGGAGCTCACTGAGTTGATTTGGTTACGATCCATTAACCCATTTCGGCACCAGAGGTCAGTGAAGTTTTGTAATTTACTTAGTTGTCGCACTTAAACTGTTTGACCAATTGAGTTAAAAATTTATCAAAGTGTAGCTGTCTACCGCAGGAGCTCACTCAGTTGATTTGTTTACGATTCAATAACCCGTTTCGGCACCAGGACTCAATGAAGTTTTCCAATTTCTTTGTTGTCGCGCTTAAACGGTTTTGCCAATTGAATTGAAAATTTACAAAAGTGTAGCTCTTTAGCACAGGAGGCTGAGATGATTTGGTTACGATCCATTAACCCGTTGCGGCACCAGGGCTCAATAACATTTTTTAATTGTCAACGGTTTTACCAATTGAGTTGAAAATTTACAAAAGTGTAGGTCTTTATAACAAAAGCTTTCTGAGTTGATTTGGTTGCGATACATTAACCCATCAGGCTTCAGGCTATGAAATTCTCATTTTTTGTTGTTGTGCTTAAACGATTTGACCAATTGAAAATTTGTACAAGTATTGCACTTTAGCACACAAACTCATTCAATAAATTTTGTTGTATATATTAACACATTTCAACTCGATAGACTGTCAAAAAAAATTGTGTTTCTAATTTCTGTCTAATTTAGCAGGATGAATTTATGTTTGATGTTTGATGGCAGGATGACAAAATGTTTGTTAACGTTTGTTAACATTTCCGCACGAGCACTTATTAATAATATTTTGCCTAATTTTGTATATTGTTATTGTTATTAAAAAGATATTTCCAACACTCTTTACTTTTATCTATACTGTTTTAAATATTCCATAAAAACCTTTCAATGCAAATTTCTAATATAGAACAGTAATTAAAGTAACCTTATTAAGTATCTTAAGGATACTGTGTTTAAGTCTTAACAACATAACATTTTCGCCCGGTGTTAAAAAACAGAAACAATCTCCTACATTAGACAATCATCATGTCATCATTCAAAAATGCATTACTTACATGTGGTCTTTACATGTGGTCTACCTATATAAGATGCATGTGTATAACATGTTTCCCATAAAATATCATTGAAATATGTACATATAGTATGTATAATATCCGTACATTTAAAAATACTATAAACTTAATCAATTAAATTAGAAAACATATTCACATTTCTTTATAGCATTTAATCAAAAATGAGTACATACATATTTAAAGAACAGAAAACCTTACAGTCTTATCCATATACAATTTTTACACATATTTTGAGCCAATCAATTTGGAAACATAATTAGAAAAACTAAACGTAAAAAAATTCTGGTTGATTTATAAAGATAAAAAACAATCATGTATTTTTTATATTGAAAATGTGTTAAACAAAACCTCAAATGTACGCATTTAAAAAGAAGTGTTTTCAAAATTTGAAGAGCTGTCGATGCTGTAGGATCTCCAACGGTGAGAGAGAAAAAAGTTGTTCTACAACATTACTCTTTTAAGAGATCTATGCATAGTTAATTGCTTCTTATTATAAGTATATAAGTTATTTAACAGACGGAGGGACAGAGCGAACCTAATAACAAATTTTTCAAAATGTGCTTAAAAGGATAATTCACCAAAACATGAAGTGACATTACTTACAAAAAAAAATTGATTACATTATGATCTTTTATAATTTAAATGCAATTTTATGTTTCGGTATTAACGAATATATTGTGGAAATAGATTATTGATTCCTTTAAAAAATTTTTGTGAAAGAATTGTCTTGGCTTAACTCTTGGCTCTGTTTATTCAATTTAACTAAATCTAATAAAAAATAGGTTATAAACTAGCAGCATCTGTAAATGCATAGTAATATGTAAACTATATTAATTAAATTATATTAACCCAGAAACAAAAGTTAATAATTTTTATTTAATAAAGCCAATAAAATACTCCGGCAACGCCGGGTACTCTGCTAGTAAATAATATTATGTATACTAAAAAACTACAACATAAATCATAAAATTCAAAAAACGGTTTTTTCTCCCTATAGTGAATATATGTATGTAAGTTAACAACCGTTAACCTTTCATTAAATTAAACTTTTTTTGATTTCGTAATATCAAATTTCAATAATTTTAAATTAATAATTTTTTTATAATTTTGTAACAAATTTCGGACATTCACACTAAAATCATATTAAATGCTTACGATGCATTTCGTAATAAAAAAATTTTCTACGCGGCGTATTTGTGCAGGTAGAATGAATAATTAATATTAAAATAAATTTTACTTCTTAATCAACTTCTGAAAAGAAAGGTTTTGAATTTTTTATATAAAATATTATTTGTAAAATTATATTATTTGTAAATTATTTTGTATTAATAAAAAAAATCTGTAAATTAAAATAAATAAAAAAACTTTTGTGGCTTATATGAGCAAATAAAATTAACTTGTATGTACATATGTATGGAATACATGCATATACATATGTATATACCTAATTAGTTAAACTAATTAACATTAATCCAATATATGTTAATTAATAATTTTATCCATTTAAAATTATAAAGTGAAAATTTAAATTCTTCATATGTACATATATTATAGTCAATACAGTTTACTTCAATTGAAACGACGAATTATTGATTACTTAATCATTCTAAATAACACATTTTTATTTAATCTTTAGCTTATTTTACAAAAAAAAAATATACATACACAAATAAATACACAAACACACAAATTGATAAATACACAAATTCTCTGTGACATTTCAAGAAATCTCATATATATTTTTTCGTATATCTAGAAAAAAAACTTCATTTTATTTAAAAAATGAAAACCATACAATAAATCTGACAACGTAGCTAATTGTTAACTTAACATTATATTATATGTATATACATTCTCGTTTATTCGGTTTATAACACATACAGTACAGCAAGCAGATAACTAATCTTTTCTTTGTATGTTAAAAATTGTTTTATTGTAGATATAACATTTGTAAATTTTATGTTAATGAATTGTAATATTAAATAACTAGAAAAAAATAATATGTAAAAAAAATATTTTTTAAAATATGCTTTTATCGAAACCAAATTCGCCCCCTAAAAAGTAGAAAATAAAATTGATTGCAAAACTTTAGCTTTTTTGACTGTTATAATATAAAAGTGAATTGCTAGTGCAAGCATTTTGGACTGTTATAATATAAAAGTAAATTGCTGGAATAAAAAAGAAACACGAACCTATAATTTCCTAGATTTTTATTTAACCTTATTCCAGCAATTTACTTTTATATTATAACCCAAAATGCTTGCACTAGCAATTCACTTTTATATTATAACAGTCAAAAAAGCTAAAGTTTTGCAATCAATTTTATTTTCTACTTTTTAGGGGGCGAATTTGGTTTCGATAAAAGCATATTTTAAAAAATATTTTTTTTACATATTATTTTATTTTATACTTTTTAGTTTTAAATGAAACACATAATTTGAATTTAAAAATATGGGATATTTTTTATTCACACATACATTAATTATTGTTTCTGATATAAAATACGTTTTACAATTTTATACCAAATGTTTAAGTAAATTAAGAGATGTTAAATCGATTCTATTACAGCAAGAGTAAAATTTTTTTTATTCCAGTATGTAATTCATAAATAAAGAAAGTACCTCGAAGAGTAAAATATGTACCAAAATACTGTGATTATATAAATATTACAATCCAACAACATAATGAACAATCCAACAACTCGAATGAAAATGATATAGATAAATGTACTTTACTGTATATTTCTATAGTATACTATTAGTAGTATATCGTATATCCAAACAAACATCTAACCTTGAACACCTACCTACCTAATCGCTTAATAAGATCATGCAGTAAAAAATGTTGACAAATATCTTGATTTAAATTATAAACAAATGGAGCGGAACAAAATAATTTAGGTAATTAGTTTAACATAATATTATGTGTATCCAGCCATTGGTGCAGTGGTTGACGCACCGCTTCTCATTCATAAGGGAATGAGAGGTCTCGGGTTCGATTCCCGGCTGGGTACAATAATTATAAAATAAAAAAAAAAAAATATTCATATATCGCAATATGTAAATACTTTATATATCATTATATCACGTACACCCCACATTCCTACCAGGAAACAGGAGTTATATAGCTACCTGGCACATTTATGTACCACGGTACCTGAATATAAATAAATAAATAAATATTATGTACATACGTACGTACATATTTACATACGTAGTTTTAATTTTTTGTGTTGACAAAATTTTGTTTGTAAATCATAATGCGTAATGTGCAAAAGCATAATTTTGTTAAAAAAAAAAAAAAAAATTATACATATACGAATTGGATTCGAACCACAGTCCACACATTAACACTCACTTTCAAGACCTGTACACTTTCCTCTGCACCATATATGCATTAATTCAATATGCATTAAAGAATGTTGACAGAAAATATTTTGATTTAAATACTAAACAAATGTTGTAAACAAAATAACTTAGCAACATACATAAAAATATTGTATGTATGGATTGTGTTTTGCTAATTATGCTAATACAAAACACCAGGAAAGATCAAAAATATAATGTGTATGTTTGTATGCATGAGTAAGAGATAAAAATGTAAGTTTTAAATTGATATATACAAAAATGTATACATATTTTATTCAAAAAATGTTGATGAATAGATAGTTAAAAAAAAAAAAATGTTGCATGTGAACTGGATTCGAACAACATGATCCTCACTTTTGAAACCTGTACACTATCCTCTGGACCATACTACACTTATAAATGTTGCTAACAGATTACGAAGATAATAAAAAGCGTGACAGAATGACAAATAAATAAATAAATAAATAAATAAATAAATAAATAAATAAATAAATAAACCGACAGCGACGAGTTAATATAAAAGCATATAAAATAAAATTTATTTGAAACTAACAATCGAATCTAAATTACTTACATAAACCTACATTAAATTACCAGTATTCAAATTATTATCTATCCTAGTATAGCAATACAAAGTTACAATGTTCATATACACCAATTTATTTTATTTAGAAAACTTTTTTTATACCCGTACGATAGGATCGGGTATAATAAAATTACTCCTCCGTTTATAACACCTCGAAATAAGCGAGCTAGATATACCTTCAAAGGTATGGATTGGATCAGAAAAAAATTCTAAGACGATTGAGCCATGTCCGTCCATCCTTCAGCACGCTAACTCAAAAACTAAGAAAGCTAGAGTCTTGAAATTTACACAAAATATGCTGGGAGTAATTTGTAGGTTCCCTATATTTTTTGGTTGAGTTTGGACCAAAACTTAGGGTAGCTCTCAAACACCTAACTTTTAGATCCCCACATTTTTTTTGAAATAGAGCTAAGAAATTTTAACTGCTGATAGACCTCACAAAAATATTTATTTTATTTTTAAGAACTTTTTTTTGTAGCCCCACCCGTTACGGACCTACAGCTCTCCAAAGGTTAAAAAAGCTCTATATTTAAATTGTTATAGCACAACTCACACAAGTTGTATAAAGTATATCTTCATTTTGAAAACGGCAAACGATTACTGCTTTTATTAGCTTTAAAAGTATATATGCAATAAATATATAGTTGTGGCATACGGTGTCTTAATTTACCGTTATGCGAAACTCAAATTTTGCAAAATCCTTTAACTCTTCTATCTTCTAAACGGTTTAAGTTGGAAACTTGAAATTTTGACAGAAGTTAGATCTTTAAAAATAAGTATGAGTCATTTCAGAAGTATGAGTCATTTTGTATTACTCCCAGTTTAGGAGGTGTAAGTGGTCAAAAACTGAAAATTTCCTATTTTTAAACACCTGTAACTTGAACACCTGTTAAAATTTTTTTGAAGTAATAGACAAAAATTAAAGCTTCAACATTATACTCTTATTTCTGTTAACAACTTTTTTTAATAATATAGGGTTACTTTATAATTGACGAAAGTGTTACTTAATTTTTTCAAATTTCCTAACAAATTTCTTCAACAAATTTTTTGCAATGTTTGACTCGATAATTTGAAATTGTTGAGGATATAATGCGTAGTACAAAAAAATGTAAATAAATAAACAACATAACGGTTGCTTGAAGAATTTTTATTTATATGATATTGATATACATACATACTTATATAATATCATGTTTATTTACATATCGCATATGTCACTAGTGAATGAATGATAAGAGTATAGATGTATATTATATAGCGCCGTATTTACATACATATATGTATTTTATTGTACTTATAAGAAATTATTCTGTCAATGGAATATTTAAATATAATATATTATAATATTTAAAATTATATTTACTACTTTGTACTAAGTAAATTTAATATACATTTACCGCTTAGTATTAAATGGTACTATAGAATATTTGAAAAAGTTTTGGATTGATAATCGTTATGTGGAAGGTTAGAATCTGCTTTTGAAGAATGTACATATAAACATATAGTTTGAATATATGTACAACCCATAGTTCTAGAAATTATGAAATTCACCCAAATTATTTTAAAATTCTAAAATATTTAAAAAATAATATTCTAAGCAGAGTGACAGGCTGTGAACATACTAACGGTTCGTACGGGTATCTAAGAGTTGACAAAGGCAACTGTATTCTTTCTCGTTTTTATTCAAGGTTAAATTGTATATGATTGTATATCACGAAAAGAATGAAAAACGTTTATGTATATTTAAAATTAAAAAAAAAAGATGAAAAAAATTTAATATTGATAGTTGTTACGACTATTTAGGCCGCAGCCTTATTTTTATTTTCTATACTAAAAAAATTGTTCTACTTCGAATGTCTTATGTCTGATAGTCTGTCTTATGTCTGAATAGTCTTTGCTGATAGTTATATTATAATTTTTGCTTACGGAAACTAATTGAACAATATTTTGTGGGAACAATAAAAGTTCGAATAGTAGGAATTTTGTGTGGGTGAAAATATAATAAAGTTCCAGATGCTGAATTTGCAGGAATTAGATTTATTAATGAGATAATAATTTAGTTTTTTAGGGATAAGAGGTCATATAAAATTAATTGAAAAGCTATTATTTTGTGGGAACATTAAAATGTTTAATTAGCAGGAATTTTGTATATGGGAAAATAATTATGTTTTTAAGATAATATTGCAAATGCTGAATTTGCAGGAACGTGTAAATGGATAATAATTATTTAATTTTTCGAGAAAATATATATGTATGTATATATATTTTTCGGTGTCGTATTAATGTAATTAGAATTTTGTCTATGGGAAAGTAATATTATTTCTATAGTAATGTGCAAATGCTGAATTGACAAGAATATTTTAGATTTATTGAAAATAAATCTATGGGAAAATAATTATATTTAGAATAATGCTTTTTAATTGTTAGTGGTGTCATTACCGTTTATAACACCCCCACCGTTACTCTGAGGCTCCTATGAAGTAGGTATTTATTATGATTTTCTTATGCTTTTTGTATAGGGTGTTCACAATTGAGGTATCATTTTAATTTTAATAAAAACAGACTTTTTTTTTGAAATATTAAATATATTTTTATTTTAGTTTATTACAAATAGGTTCCGATTAACAATGAAAAATTATGTCGGCCAAGTGGCCCCTCTACTACTTCGGCATGCTTCCAATCTCTTACCAAACTTCTGAATCACGTTGTTCAATAAACTGTTCTCAATGGTTGAAATCTGCTCGATAATGTTGTTTTTAAGCTGTTGAATTGTTGTGGGATTATTGCTGTACACTTTCGATTTCACAAAACTCCACAAAAAAAAATCTAACGATGTCAAATCGCACGATCTTGGTGGCCACATCACCCCTCCTCTACGACAAATAATGCGATCTTCGAACTTTTCCTTCAAAAGATCCATTGTTTCTCTTGCTGTGTGACAAGTGGGACCGTCCTGTTGAAACCACATATTCTCTACGTCCAAATCATCAATTTCCCGCCACAAAAAGCTTCGGATCATATCCCTGTAGCGATTTCCATTGACCGTAATCGCATTTCCATTTGCGTTTTCAAAAAAATATGGTCCGATGATTCCTCCTGACCACAAACCACACCAAATCGTAACTTTTTGTGGATGTACTGGTTGCTCTAAGATAACCCTTGGATTCTCTTCACCACAAATGCGGCAATTCTGTTTATTGACGTAGCCATTGAGCTGGAAATGACCTTCGTCGGTGAAGATTATTTTGTTAAAAAAATTTTCATTTTCTTCTTGTTTTTTGATTGCCCAAGAAACGAATTGCCGACGTAATGCATGATCGGTTGGTTTTAATTCTTGCGTCAGCTGGATCTTTAAATGGAGATCACGATGCAAAATGTTGAATAATGTGGACGGTTTGATGTTTAATTGCTGCGAACGATGACGAATGGAAGTTTTTGGATCTTCTTCAACACTTCTGCTCACAGCTGCTACATTCTCGGTTGAACGGCCACTACGTTGAAAAATGTTGCCTCTGTTATCAAGAACAGATCCAGTTTCTAGAAATTTATCAACCATCAGCTTGATGGCACGGTTTGTTGGAGCATTTTCTCTAAGTAGTATAGCTATGCCGATTCCAGCACAATCAGTGGTATCATGGAATTCAATTTTGGTTTGGAAGGGTGTTATACCATAGAATTTATAGAAACGAAAACAGAAAAAACAGAAAAACAAAAACAAAAAAAGGCAAAAACAAAACAAAAACAGAAAAACAAAAACAAAAAAAGGCAAAAACAAAAAATAACAGTTCAATGTAGGTATTTGCCGAAGTTATTGATAGCAGGTGCCGAGCAGGCGTCCGTCCTAAGTTGCCGAAAACAAGTACAAAGTTGTAGGAGACTAAAAAAAGGCCTATAGTTGTAAATTATTTGTTTATTTATATTTTAATAATAAGCGTATAGTTGTCAGGGATGAAAAAAGTTTTTTCTGCGGTTTTCTTAAAATTAAAATATGCTGATAAGAAAATAAAATATTTTTAAAGCATGAGTTTTTCTTTTTTTTAATTTGTTGAATTGAATTATACTGATAAGAAATTGAAAGTTTTCAAAAAGTGAAAAATGATGTAAAAAGCAAATAAAATAAAATAAAAATGTTTAAATGACGTCAGGGGATTCCTATTGATAATTTAAAAAGAAAAAAACAAAATATATTAGTATTACAAAGTTTTCTTTATTTATTTTTTAAAGTTTTTCGATATTTATAATTATTTTCTTTAAATCTTTTTACGATTTTAGCTAATCGTAATAAAGATATTTTAAAAAATTTGATTGAATTGTGTGTAACCAAATCCGTCCATTTGAATTAGAGTTGACCTTTTTTGAGTGAATTAAATTGAATTAGAGTTGAATCAGCATAATTCCTCAGAAACTGAATATGATACTTAATTTCCTTCTTGTATCTCTTTCTAAAATTTATTTTATTTTTTAAATAAAATTTATTAAAGATATAAATTGTTCTTGCGAACTCCATTGTTGTTTGATTAAAACTAATTAAACAGCTAATTTAGAAATAAAACATGAAAATAACAAGAATTAATTAAATCTTCTGTGGGTAGGAGTGCTAGCACGTAGCTATTAGGTAATAAGTAAGTTTATGTATATATTATGTTTAGGTTCAACCCCGCTTCTATGCTCTTACCCAGAGAAGATTTTTTTAATTTTTTCTAAAGAATTTAGTTACTTTGTATATAAGAATAAATGACGTCAGGAGGTTTCCTATATTAATTAAAAAACGATTTTTTTATTCTACATAATTATTTTTTTATTTAACTTTTTTATTACAGAATAAAGTTTTTTATTACATAAATAACATGAAAACTTTTCAATGTTTTGAGAAACAATTTCAAATGTTTCAAATGTTTCAGAAAAACAATTTATTGTCAAATGTTTTCGCTTATAATGCTCAGCGCATGTTTTACACATTCTACGTGAATAATCATTGTGATTCGTACCAATAATCCAATATTTGTGTATTATCTTTTCCTTATCAAATATATATTCCGCTTCTCTTTTCAATATGTTTGTTCTATCGATTGATAGTTGTTTCACACGTGCAAATCTTCCCAACATTTCAAAATCTACATTATACAAGAAGCTGCTCTTCATATACTTTTCTTGTGAAGAACTTTCAATAGACTAAATAATAAATAAATCATTTAAAATACTTTTTGTAATAATTTTACACCTAAAAATTGTATAAAAGGCTAATCTTAATATGAAAAAAATATCATAACCTGATTAGACTATTAAGTAGAAGCGTCATAATGTTTTGGGCTGATAATATTTTACATGGATATAAATATTGTATTTGTGGACGGAAATGGGCTTCAATTAAAATAATTAATTGGAGAATATTTCACGATTTTTTGGAGGTATATATAACTCCAGAAGGTGGTGAAAAAATTTGTTTATTTAAAATTAGAAATGGTGAATCATTTACTAACCAATTCGATTTATCTCCTTTGGATTGGCAACATCTAAAAATAGAAGTATATGGTGGTGATATATCCATTATTGGTAAAATAAGAGGTTCAACAAATAAAAAAAAGCAAGCACCTAATCATTTTAATGCTGATTGCCCATTTTCTGAAGAAGATGATTGGGAGATGATTGAGAAGAATATTTCAAATGTTCTGCCAGCTGGTAAGAATAAAGGAATTACTGAACATATTGATTCATTACCACTATCAAGAAATGAATATGAAGAAAATCAGAATGAATTGAAAAAGTCTATGATAAGGAAACGAATCGATGAAGGAATTATATTTATAGCATCAATAGAAAATGCATATAATGAAAAAAATAAAAAATCAAAAATTGGTGACGTGTTAACTAATTTTAGAAAATTACTTGAAAGTTTAAAAGAGGAATATTTAGATTATATGGAAGCTTATTCAGACGGAAGAGATAGATTTTTACCGCTCTTTATGTATGTGTGTTCTATTATAAGTCAAGTAAACTTTGTACATAATAAAGAACTTTCTAGAAAATAAAAAGTGTAAAATATATATTATTAGTCTCTATCAACACATTACTGCATAAACCTTGAATGAAGATAGATCAAAGTTTTTTTTGTGACAATGAATTCATTTTTTATTTTAATAGTTTGCTTGTTAACTATTCAAACAAATTCAGCTCCAACTTCTAATATTAGATTGGATGAATCAGCTTTTGGGAGCACATATTTTAATATATTACTTCCAAATAATGAGACTGTTAAAGTAAATTTATCAGTTCAGTTTTTAAAACATGTAATTTCCTCAGAAACAAATACTAATGAAATTACAACAACAACTACAATACAACCATTAACTACTTTGCAAGCAGTTAATCAATTTTTATCAGATAAAGCTGATTCAGTACCACAATATGCATCTGTAGATGATGCTATTAAAGCTTTTAGAAATGAATTAGTTTTAAAAGAGCAGAATATTGGTGGAATAATAAATAGTGAGCATATATTTTATAGGCATTTTATATTGAATTTTGGTGAGAATCAAAAACTCACTGTGAGATGTGAATATGAAAGCATTTTTATTAAAAAGTATCTCAAAATTCAGTGTCATGAATATCGAGAAATATTAGTTGAAAGAATTACAGGTGATGGAGAAGCTGAAAAAATTATGGTGGTAGACACAGAATATAAATCTGATTTCACTGTAATCGATTTAAAAACAATCAAACAGGATCCCACATATCAAATGGAAATTCATTAAAAAACAAAAAATGTATTTAAAATAATATGAAATAAAAAAATTTTTTTCTCTATATTAAATCAGTTTTATTTATCCATGAATTGTGGTCAGATGAGAATCCAAGCCATTTTACAAAAATCTTATTATCTTTACTTTTAATAACTTTTTCAACTAGGTAAATATTATTATGTTTAGATTTTAACAATTCATATTCATAGAAGCTTCCTTGTATAGGTTGACCTTGATAATCTTCCAGTAAATATGTGACAGGGTTAGTGATTTGTACTTTTCTTATCTTGAATATTTCAGTTGTCCAATTTGGTGTGTAGCCTTTTTCAAAAACATGTTTATACTTGCTTATTCGAACTGAGTCATTAATTTTATATTTTGCAGGTGAAGCTATTTTTATATGATTATATACAGTTTCAAGTCAATTTTCAGCATTATCTTTATTAACATCAGATGGTCGTTTCCGAATTGTTCGATGTTTAGTATTGTTATATTGTTTGAGTAGTTCTGCAATTAGACCAATCCATTTATAATTTCCATTAAAACTAAATTCTTTCCACATCTTTTCTTTTAAAGTTCTATTAAAACGTTCAACAATAGAGGCCTTTAATATGCTAAATGTTGAATAATGATTTATATGATATTTATCCATTAATTTTTTGAATATTTTATTAAAAAATTCTTTCCCATCATCTGTTTGTAAATTTTGCGGATGTCTTTTAGAAGTTAGAAAAATATTTTGCATTGCTTTTGTAACGTTCTCTGAAGTTTTTGCTTTTATAGGGATTGCCCAGGCATACTTAGAAAAGCAATCAATCACAGTTAATAAAAACTTAAAACCTTTGTTCTCTTTAGCATATGAACCCATTTCTACTAAATCAGCTTGCCAAAGATCATCAAATCCTTTAATTATAACTCTACGTCGTTTAAAATTTCTTCGTGCAGGCTTATGCAGCTCTTCAACCACCTCTCTTTTACTCATTTTAAAATAAAGTGTACCTATATAATTTATATATATATATATATATATATAATAAAAAGCAAACAATAAAATGTAATTAAAATTTATATTCTTTATTTATATAATATTATATTATAATTATTTATTTTTTATTCTTTTATATAAATCCATTAGTTTGGAACATTTTAACATATGATGTTCTGCTGAATGACAAGGACAAGTATCTGGAACAGTTGTCATGTTGTCTGATGTATAAGGACATATATCCCAATGATATCCATATTCTTTAGTTTTAATTTGTTTAGAATTTTTAAATAATTTTAAAAAATGAAAGTGAATTTTTAATTGTTCATAATGTTCCTCCAATAAAATATCTTCATAATTATCTAAAAAATTATTTAAAGTATATCCGATTTGATGTATATCCATTTCGAAAAGTAAATGAAAAATGATCTCAATTATTTTTTTATAAGTTCTAAACCACTTAATAAATCCAATGCTGATTGAGCTTGAGCTTCAGCTTTTTGTAGTCTTTCATTAATAAATTTAATTGGTTTTTTGAGTTGAAATTCAATAAACTCACTCATTTGCAAAAATTTATCATTTAACAATTGCGAGAATTTGATATGGATTTCCTCTAAACTAATTTGTACTTTTTCTTCTAATATTTTTAATTTTTCTTCTGATAATTTAAGTTCTATAGATACTGATGTCTCTAAACGAGTAAACATTTCTCTCATCTCATTTTGTAATAATTCTTTCTGAAAGAAAATATGGTTATTTACAAAATTTTGTGTTGCTGCATCATTTCCATCAATTGGTTCTTGAACATTTGATAAAATTTTGTTATCTAAATCGTAATTTCCTTCAGAAGTTAATTTGAAACCTATACCTGGAGGACCTTGAGTATGTAGTTTTCTAGAAGAAGAAGAAGCTATACTACGTCCAAATTTATCAAGTGACATTATGGTTTTAACTGATTGTTAATGTAAATAGTTATTGTATTATATTTGCTTCTCTCAACTCTTCAATTATAGATACAATTTCATTGTGATGATTGTTGTTACCAGCTGTTTCTGATGCAATTAAAAGTCTTAATCTGTCAACTAATTCATTAGGATCATCCCAATAAATATACTGATTTGACTGATTTGTATATTTTAAATAGGTTTCTGGTGAAGAAGAAGATTTATTAAAATAATTAGTAAAAAACTTTTTTTTCGAACAGCCTAAAACAGTTTTTTTATGTCTAGTGTTATAATCATGTTTATATAATTTTCTTAATATATTTTTGTATTTAAAACCTTTGTTTCCTTTTATTTGCTCTAAATTATCATAATTTCTTCTATGCGCATTCGTTTTGTTAAGCATTTGATGATATGTTTTTAAATCACTTTCAGTATAGTTTATTGGTTTTTTTTTAAATATCAATTCATATAGGCCGTCAGTTCCTTGAAAAACATCATTATCAATCAAAATATTTTTAGTGATTTCATCTATTTCAAAATTAGCATTCCCAAGTTTTCGAACATTTAATGACGCATCAAAATATGGCCCATATGTCTTATCAAGTTCTGACTTGCTAAGGTCAGGAAATTGTGAAATTGATGATTCATCAATAATATTATCAGCTATAGATGATGTTTCAAATTTTATAGTATTTGGTGTTGAAGTTTTAAACATACTATAACTATTACTTTTGTTGCTAGGGGTTTTAACTTTCGTGTTATCATCATCAGCAGGCAATTTAATTTCCGGTTTGATAACATTATTTGAAAATTGTTGTTGTTGTTGTTGTTGTTTGACCACATTTGTCAATTCTTTCAATGGTCTTGTAATTGGAGTGAAAGCTTCTTCTCGATTATGGTCTTCTGATAGCTTCTGAACTTTTAAAGATTGAAATTTCCTTTTTAAATTTTTACGAGTTTTCATTAAATCTTTCATTAGTTGTTCATCCATTTTTTAAATGTAGATTAGTTCAATTATTAACTGTAAATTACCGACTGAACTGTTCTCTTGCTAACTGCTAACTGATAATCGCTAACTGCTGACTGGTAACTGCTATTTGCTAACTGCAAACTACTAACTGATAATCGCTAACTGCTAACTGGTAACTGCTATCTGCTAACTGCAAACTACTAACTGATATCTATTAAATGACCTGTTCAGTTAATAACTGTCAACTGCTAACAGATCTTGGGTTAACTAAAATTTAGCAAATGCATTAAAATTTTTTCTATAACGTCCTTTATTTAAATCACTATCTTTGTCAATTAATAGAAAACCATAACTATCATTCCAGCAGCATACACTCAATTTTTTAAATTCATTAAAAGACATATCAGAATTTACATGATCATTATATATATGTTTTAAATTTAAATCATCCTGCTTAAATATAATTAAAAAATTAGCATTATCTCTAACTAAATGTTTCGGAATTCTTGTATAAGATTGGCATAAATAAAAACTATCTACTTCTTGATGACGTCCCATACAAAAATAGGCTCTTATATTATCTTGCTTATCACAAGCTACATCATCAAAAATAAATATTGAGTTTGGTTGTGAAGCCGATGGTTCAATTACATCAGCATTATTTGAAAATTCGTTATATCCCATTCCTTTGATTGGTTTCATTATTTTTTTTAAATATTCATATTTAGGTTGATGTAATGATTTTGAGTAAATATATATGTTTTTAAATTTCAACCCTTTGGGATCTAAAAGCATACTCAACATAACATTAGTTTTACCACAATTTGAAGGTCCAACTATTAATCCTCTTATACTATCTGGAAAGCATTCACCATGTTTTTTAATTTTCTTTTTTGAGTTTCGATCAAAATTTTTAACTTTAACTACATTATCTACTTTTACAAATTGCATTTCCTAAAAGGTACTTAATATTTCAGTGACTTTTCTAAACTAAACTGTGTAGCATGTCTCTTAAAAATAAATATTTGATCAGTAACATAAAAACGGTTAATGGAAAAGGTATAGTTAATTCTCTAATTAATAAGCTGCCATTTGAAGCGCATTTACCTGGTTATAATTATTGTGGTCCTGGAACGAAACTAACAAAACGATTAGCTCGCGGTGATAAAGGGATTAATGGTTTAGATGAGGCTTGTCGAGAGCATGATATAGCATATTCTCAAAATACTGATCAAAATCAACGTCATATAGCTGATAAAATATTAGCAGAGAAAGCATGGCAAAGGGCAAAAGCTAAAGACTCAAGTTTTCGTGAACCGTTAAATTCATATCTAGTTACAAACACAATGAAAGCTAAAGTTAAGCTCGGTATGGGTTTAAAAAAGAAAAACAAGAAAACTCCGAGAAAAAAGCCCTTGAAAAATGTTATAAAAGAAGCTAAAGCAGCTGTTAAAACTTTAAAAAAACCAACGAATGAAAAGAATATTATAAAAATTGCTTTGCATGCTGCTAGAAATTTTTCTAAAGGACAGAAAAAAAATATTAACATTCCACGAATACTTCCTGTACCAAAAATTGGAGGAGTTTTACCTTTAATCCCTATATTTGCGGGCCTATCAGCTATTGGAGCACTTTCAGGCGGTGCTGCAGGAATAACTAAAGCTGTTAACGATGCTAAAAATGCTCACAAAGAGTTAAAAGAAAGTCAACGTCATAATAAAATGATGGAAGCGATAGCATTAAAAGGAGGTAATGGATTGCATTTAAAACCCTATAAAAAAGGGTTAGGTCTTTATTTGAAACCAAAAAACCATTAACTAAGCTACCCAATAGAGCTCTTACAAATATTGATTTAGAAAACTTTGGTAAAAAATACTTAAAATATTTTCGAGGAGTTTTTATGAGAGATAATTTGCCAATACGTAGACCTTGGAAATATGAATGTGGTATAATAAATTTAGATAATTCTATTGGAGATGGAACGCATTGGGTAGCTTATTTTAAAAATGTAGACATAACTCATTATTTTGATAGTTTTGGAAATTTAAGACCGCCATTAGAAGTAATAAAATATTTAGGAGATAAGCTTACATATAATTATAATAAATATCAAAATTTTAATTCTTACAATTGTGGACATTTATGTTTAGAATTTTTATTTCATATTGTTAAGAAAAAAAATATTATCAGTAAATAAAATATAATAAAAAAATAAAAGAAATTTTTTTGTTTTATTCTTAGTCTAGCTTTATTTAAACTGACCTAGATTATTAATTTTGTTGAAGTTCAAGGTTATTTCTCTATATTTGAACATAAATGAAATAAAAAAACTAACTGATAAAGATTAATTAGACTTTAGTTATAACAAAAGAAAATTAAACGAAAGATTTTTGTATGTATGTATATTATATTATTATTAATGGGTATTAGCCTTAAATCTAAATCATTGAGTTTTGGATTAGTCTTAAAAACCTATAAAAACAGAATACACTACTAAAATATCTCATTGTATCAATTAAAGACATGTCAATAACATTAACTTTAAACGGAAACTCTTCCATATTGACAGCTAATTATTTTCCTCCTATAGATCTAAAGGGAAGCGAATACACCTGCGGTTTAGTAGATTTCCAAACGTATAACTCAATACCCAATATAGATGAGGAGAATAATAGATTTATTATTGATGATAAACCTATTATAATTCCAACAGGTTCATATGAAATTGGTGATATTGAGCTATTTCTTAGAAAAACGTTAAATGTAACTAAAGCAGATAAGGAAAAATTAATTATAAGAGCAAATAATAATACATTAAAGTGTGAAATTTTTGCTGATAAGGATATTGATTTTGAAAGAGAAGATACAATTGGTGGATTATTAGGTTTCAGTAAGAAGAAATTATTAGCCAATAAATGGCATACTTCAGATCTTTTTGTTGATATTAATAAAATAAACATAATAAGAGTAGAATGTAATATAATTTCTGGAGCTTATATTAATGAAAAAGAAGCTCACACTTTACATGAATTCTCTATTAACGTCAGTCCTGGCTATAAAATAATTGAAGTTCCTAAAAATGTAATTTATTTACCGGTAACTATTAATCAGATAAGTTCTATTACTGTAAAACTCCTTGATCAGACGGTAATTTAATTAATTTTCGTGGAGAAACAATAACAATAAGATTGCACTTAAAGCTTCAGAATGATAGTGTTTAATCAAAATGATCAATCCAATATATATTCGCAGAATGCTGAACATAAGCTTAATTCATTAAAGGCAGTCGAAAGAGGAGGAGGAACTCAGCATTTAAAATACAAAAAACGATTATCTTTTGAAAATAAAGAATATTTAAAATCTCTTGGATATCTGCTAAAAGTAAATTAAAATGGAACTCTTTAATGATCCAATTTTTGATGAAACTATAACTAGTGCTCAATGGCATTCATATTCGCCATTCTTAAACTCATTTGGATTAAGTGATATTATACGAATACAAATACAAAATCAGAACTTAAATATATTACCCTCAACAAGCCTAATCTACTTTGAAGGTGATGTATCAAAACATGATGGAACACCTGTTACTCACACTAAACTAGTTAATAATGCTATACCATTTCTATTTGATGAAATTCGCTATGAACTTAATGGTAAGGAAATTGATTATAATCGTAATGTTGGAATAACTTCAACATTAAAAAACTATATTTCACTCAACCGAAATGAAAGTGCAGCTTTATATAATGGAAGTTGGTCACCTGATGCATCAATTAAAATAAATAATTTATATTTTAATTTTTGTATTCCCCTAAAAAGATTAATAGGGTTTGCTGAAGACTACAAACACATTATTCCAAATGCAAAACATGAATTAATATTAACTCGCTCTCGATCTAATGATAATTCATTATTATGTAGCAGCGCTAATGCAAATGAAAAACCAAAAATTACTATTACAAAAATATATTGGAAGGTTCAACATATTAAATTAGCTGATAATCTTAAATTAAATTTATACAAAAGTATTGAAAATGGTTCAATTATAAAAATGCCTTTTAGAAATTGGGAATTGCATGAATATCCTACATTACCAACAGGAACTACGCATCATATTTGGAATGTTAAAACAGCTTCACAACTTGAAAAACCTCGTTTTATAATTTTTTCTCTACAAACTGGCAAACAAAATAAACTGGAAGAAGATCCTTCAACTTTTAATTATTGTGATATTGAAAATATAAAAGTATATTTAAATTCAGAATCATATCCATATGAAGATATGAATTTAGATTTTACAAAAAATCGTTATGCTCTAGCATATGAAGCATATTCGAATTTCAGAAGCTTTTATTATAATAACTCAATATCAGAACCTTTAGTTTCATGGGAAAACTTTAAAACTGATTCTCCAATCTTCATAATTGATACTCGTTATCAAAATGAAAACCTAGAAATGGGGCCAGTTGATGTCAAAATTGAATTAAAGACTTTAAAAAAAATTCCAGACAATACTACAGCTTATTGTCTTATTTTGCATGACCGCTTAATCGAATTTAAACCGTTAACAGGAGAAGTTGCCAAAATTATCTAAATTTCTAAATTAATGGATTCATCTGTAAAAATGACGCTTCAAGAAACTTAGAATCTAAACTTAGAATTTTAAAATCTTAGAATCTTCTAACAATTCTTCAAATATTTAAAAATGAATTATATAATCATTGATGTTCAAGGATTTCGAGATAATGACAATAAATTCATTTTAAAGGAAGTAGCAGTTCTTTCATCAGAAAATGAGATTCAACATTTTATCATTAAACCACCATTCAGTTATCATTATCTAAACGCAAAAACAAAGCAAATAAATAATTGGTTAACAAAAAATCATCATGGATTTCAATGGTTCGACGGTAAAGCAAATTTTTCTGATATCATCAATTTTTTAAAAATATTTGTAAATAATTATAACAAAATTTATGTAAAAGGTAGTGAAAAAAAAAAATGGTTGGAAAAAAACTTAAAAATTTGCAATATAATTAATATGGATGAACATGATTCTACAAGTTTAAAAATTTTGCAGAATCAACAAATTCATTGTTCTAAAAGATGCTCTTTTAACCATATTGGTGTTTGTGCATTGGGAAATGTTTACTTATTAAAATTGTTGGAAGAAATCAACCTAAATAATTAAAATAAAATTAAAAAAATCTGAAAATTAAATTTTGTTTGTTTGTTTTTATTATTTTTAAGGGCCCCATTCACGGCAAATTTGTTCGTCAAATATTGGTATACTTCGTACGAACGAAGTATATACATCAAATTTATGGTATCTTGCTTATTTATGTCTTGCCTATAATTTTGTCCATTCTCAAAAAATTCTTAAACCCTTTAGAATTAAAAGAAAAAAAGAAAAATAAAAAAATATTTTTTTTGCTTTTTATTTATTTTTTATTAATTTTAATATTTTATTTACAAAATATTTACTATAAATTTTTATAGTTTTTTTTCAATCAAAAATTCTAATTGTGTATTGGATTTTAATTTTTTTGTTATTATTAATTTATAGATGATTTCGTTATTATCTATTTTTTTATTAATTTTGCTGATTATATCAGGTGTATGCTGTTTCGCATACTTTTTGGGTAAGTACGTGTAGAAGTCGTTTATTATTACACAAATTGCCGTTTCATCAATACCATCGATATTGACGTATGACGATGTTTTCTGCTCCACTTTTGATATGACATACTCCTTGTTCAACAACATTTCGTTCATTGGGTAATATCGTTTTTGCTGCTCTTCTGTGCAATTAATTTTTTTTATAAATAGATCTAAATCTTCTGATTCAGATGAAGAATCTATGTCCTCGGTAAATAATTTTATTTTTGCCATCTTTGTTGAAAATAAGACTTTGAATGAATTAAAAATCTGTAATGACTGACCATTTTATACTTTTTTTAGCGCAAATGTATTTACTAAATTCTATTAATCAAAACTTATTTTTATTGTTTGACTTTTTTTGTTTAAAACAATTAAAGGATGTATGCGGTTTTGTATATTAGAAACTAAGTTTCTTTAAGTGTACTAAGAATATATCCAAAATGTTGATACTTAATATCTCATTAACCAAACTTAGTACCTAATAAGTACAAAAGTACCTAATAAGTACAGTACGAAACCGCATACATCCTTTAATTGTTTTGAACAAAAAATGTCAAAGAAAGTTTTGATTCAAAGAAATTTTTTAAGTGAGATAGATTCGCAGATTTGTAAATTCTTAAAAAAAATTATTTAACATTAATGTGAAGAATGTTTTGTTTTACATTTATGAAATTAGGATGTATGCGGTTTTATGGTTCTGCAAATATTTCTAGTTATATCATGAATGAATGAATTCAATTAGCTAGAAGAAATTATAAGAGATTGAAGCGTGTTGTTTTCATATTTCAAGTCTATTATTATTTATCATATCATAAATAATATTTCGTTAGAAAACATTATTTTACCCTACATACTTAATATTTTATATAATATAATGAATTCTAACGAATTCTACCACGATATTAAAAATTTTGAAGAAGATTTGGAAGTCCAGCAATTGCAGAGATTTATGAACGAAGGTATTGGCGTTAAAGTCATAGAACAACCGTGCAGGCTACAGGATATTGCTTTAAAAAAGGTGTGTGATAGCGGAATAATAACAGCTATATATAATAATAAGGATGATTTTGTTAAAAATTACCTTCATAGAAATTATGGAGGTGAAAAATATTGGCTAACAACTGATGTTCCTTCAGATGCTGCAGTACTTTTGGGGAAATTTTTTACATATCAAACAGAATTTTGTAAATTTGATATGTTATTATCAAATCGCAAAAATGAATATTGTATGCATTTAATTAAAAATAAAAAATATATAAAATAACAAACAAAAAAAAAATGTTTATGTTCTTAAACAAATTTTATTATTATTTAACATTAAAAGATTTTTATTTTAGTTTTCAGTTATAATGCTGTGATATCCCCATGGTAAAGTTCTGTTACTATTAGGAATTAAATACCTCTTGTTATCAAAAGGGCTGAGGGTTATTTTTTTTTGCTTAATACTAAATAGTTGATGATTCTTTGACCTTATTGTACTTTGTGTGTGACTGCATTCAACATTTTGGTTCAGCACACTCAGATAATCTTCAAATGATATTTCTTTATCCAATACAGCATTCTTTACACCTTTAGCTTTTTTAGTTATTTCAAATTCATTATCATTTTTTTGAATTTGTAAAGCATACATTTTTGCTCGAAGACCAACAAATTCAAGCATGATGAGCCCATTATTTTCATCTTTCATAAGTCCTGGTTTTTTTTTATTTACTTGGGGCATATTGTACGGATTGTTTGTTGAATAATCTGATGTATCAAAACGTTGTAAGTTATCTTTCATATCCGCATATACATCATCTCTTTCAATTGTGTAAATAAGAGAATCAGTGTCTGTATAGCACAACTGACATTTTTCACCATATTTATATTTCATATATTCATAATGAAATTCATAAAGTAAAATTTTTGATATATCTAAAATTGCCATTCCTACATAAATTGGTTTATTAAATATTATTTCTGTTTTTAACAATTCAATTGCTAATAAGTTGTCATCAAATATTGTTCTCGAATGAAAAGTTGGTTTGGCTATTAACGCTTCTGCACCATACCGACCATGCCATGATGTTCGAAGCTTAATGTCTCTGCGAAGACGAACATTTTCCATCGTCTTTCCAAACACTGCATTACACATTAATTTAAATAAATTTTTTTCGAAATCATTTGTAGCCTTTTGACGAAGGGAGGTATTTAATTCAATATATGGTCTCATCCAATCAGTCTGCGTAAAACTTAATACACGATGGATTTGGTTAAGTTTCATTCCTTGTTGTATACATTGTTTTAAGTTTCTGTAATGGATCACGTAATTTGTCTTGTTAAATAATGTTCCCATCATTTTCTTTTCTTTTGAGTTTGGTGGTGTTTTTTTTTCTGGGGCCATAGGTAAATCTGCGTGCTTTTCATGTAAATCTAGTGGATATTCAAGATCAACTTCTAATATATATCCAGAACTTGAATCATCAGGAATATCAAAGTTGAATGTTTTATCAATATCGATAAATTTTAAATTTTTATATGGTAAAAATTGCGTCATAGCCCAAGAATACATAGCGTTGATGTCATAATACATAAGATATGTAGAATCATCATGCTCTTTGTAAGTTTCCATGTATTTGTTGTTCGCTTTTCCATAGCTTTTCGAACATTGAGTTAAACCTCCACGAATTCCTTTTTCTATAAACATCAACATATCCACATCTTTAATTAATTCAATCTCTACTTTAGTGTATTTTAACAAAACATCCCATGCAAAACCTGGTAAGGTGTAATAATGTGCTGGATCTAACTTATAGTTACTAATGCAGGTTGTTCTAAAACTTTCAAAAACATCTGCTAGTAATAAAACATCTGTTTTCAAATAAATATCACTATATTCACCAAGAGTTTTGATATTAAACTCACCCCAAATTTTTTTTCCATGTTCATAATCTTTAATACTTATATGATTATTATTTAATGAACTATAAAAACTTCTTTTTCTAGGTAATGCAGTTTCATCCAAATTACACCAATCTTTGATATACTCATATGGAAAAACACCCTTTCTTGTTAATAAATTGAATTTTTCTTCACTAATATTTGAAAATTCAGAACGTAAAATTGGTTTTTCTTTAAGATACGATGATAATTTATCCAATGATGATGCCATAAAACGAAGTGAATCAATAAATTTAAAAGAAATTTCAAGATAATCAATTTTTTTTATAATAGATATATATTGTTCTGTATTAGTAGGTATTATATGAACGTACCCTTGAATATTATTTGACACATCCCTTATAAGTAAATGAGCATCATACTTGCTTAAGTTATGAAAAACTACAGGAATTACTTTTGGAATTTTGTAATTTAAGTTGCAGCTTTGATGTGACGCTCCACGATACTTTCCTGTGAGATGGCAATGATCTTTAACTTTAATATCATTATCTGTTATAATTTTTTCACAAATATGACAAGCAGTAGCATCTTCAAAATTTTTTATTTCTTCACTTGTAAGTATATTCATAGGTATTGACATTTCTAAAACACTTTCAATTTCATTAGCTATCTTTAATAGTTCTTCAGTAAACCATTTTGCACAATTTAAACCTCTGTAACTTTTATAATAAGATAATTGATCATCGTAAGAACATTTAAAGTAATATCCTATGCTATGAGCCTGATGTTCTTGATACTGTTCTGTATTTGCTGATATATTACATACAGGTTTTAATAAGCATTCAAAATCTGCATAAATTATAAAGGGATTCTTTTCTTTATGTTTAAAATTTTGAAATTTAATATTCTCGTATGGTGGAAAACTTACTTTACATTCATTTGAATTTTTGCAATTTTCTAAGTGAGATTCAAGTTTTTGTTTAGTATGAAAAAAAATGAAGACATCGATCGCAAATAAAATTTCTATGCTGATGTTTTGTTAATTGATTTGATAGAAGTCTAGAAAGATTCTTAATCCACACATAATGATATACAATAGGTTCACTGTTTCTGTTAGACATCATTTCTTCTTCAACTTGATCTTCATATCTATCTTGTATTATAAGTAAATTCACATGTCTTTCATTTTTATTTTTCGTTAATCTGACTGGTGTTACCAAAAATTTCCCGTTTTTTTTTTAAGTTCATATAAATTTATACTTATATTATTTAACTTTTCAAATTTCCCAATATCTTCTCTAGAAATAGGGAACGAAATACCATTAAATTTTAAAATGGTAGAATAATGCGGATACTGTGTGACGCGTTGTGGATTCCGATCCACTGGATAAAGGGCTGAAACTACTGCCCAAGCAAAACATTTGTTGTCTGTATTTTTAACATTCACACAAGCTGTTTTATTCTTTATCCACTGTGGTAAGTCAACAAATGATGAACCGATCATCGGAGTATATTTATTAATGTTAATTGTAAGATTTACAATATCTCTCAACGCCCATCCAGAATCTTTTTCTTGAAATTCCTCTAACTCCACAATTAATTTTTCTTCGAAATTTGTTTTAAAAAATTGTTCTAAGTTTTCATCCAGTGAGAGAATATAATTTTTCGTATTTAAATATTTCTAATCCTCAATTTCGTTTTCACCACTAGCTTTCACAAAATTACCACATAATACAACATTAATGTTTAAAAATGTATGATCTTTCAAAATGTTAGTAATTTTTTGTTTAAAAATTATTTTGCAGTCTTTTAAAAACTCAAAAATATCTTTATGAGTCAAATTTATTATTACAGCAGTTTGTATGCGGGATTTAAATATACTATCTGTTATTATCCATTTCACGCGATTTTCAACCTTATTTAAACAGTTTTCAAAAAGTCCACTTCCTCTCTTTTTTCGATCTAATTTTTTTAATTGCACTTTATATGATTGAATTATAATTATTGCATTACAAAGAAATCTTTTTTCACTAATTCTTTTTATTTTTTTTAACAAAAGTTTTGATTTCTTCAAAAATTTACAACATATTTTAATATATTTACGTATTAAATTTTTATCGTTTTTCTTACATTTTAAATTAAATTTCAACTGCTTAATGATTTTTTTATAATTCAACATTTTAATTAAATTCATTTTTATTTTATTTTATTTGCTTTTTACATCATTTTTCACTTTTTGAAAACTTTCAATTTCTTATCAGTATAATTCAATTCAACAAATTAAAAAAAAGAAAAACTCATGCTTTAAACATATTTTATTTTCTTATCAGCATAATTTTAATTTTAAGAAAACCGCAGAAAAAACTTTTTTCATCCCTGACAACTATACGCTTATTATTAAAATATAAATAAACAAATAATTTACAACTATAGACCTTTTTTTAGTCTCCTACAACTTTGTACTTGTTTTCGGCAACTTAGGACGGACGCCTGCTCGGCACCTGCTATCAATAACTTCGGCAAATACCTACATTGAACTGTTATTTTTTGTTTTTGCCTTTTTTTTTTTTGTTTTTCTGTTTTTTTCTGTTTTTGCCTTTTTTTGTTTTTGTTTTTCTGTTTTTTCTGTTTTTGCTTCTATAAATTCTATGGTATAACACCCTTCCAAACCAAAATTGAATTCCATGATACCACTGATTGTGCTGGAATCGGCATAGCTATACTACTTCTCTACCAAATTTTGTTCGAAATTTCCTAATTACATCTTGAAAACTTTTACCATTTTCAAAAAATGTTGCAATAACAAAAACACGTTGTTCCTTCGTGTAACGTTCCATATTAACTAACCGGAATGTATTTAGAATATACCTAAAGAAACCTCGTATAAAAATTCCAGGTAGAAAAAAAATGGCGGCAAAATCAAAATGAAACGTTATTTCGTTAATTTCGTTAATATGTTGTCAATTATTTTCTATATTTTTAACATGAAATTCTTCAAATTTTATAATTCAAGGTATTATTTTAAATTATTTTTGTAGTATAGAAATTTTCATAAGTTTTTTCTTTTATTTTAATTTTACAATTTTCGTATCTTATTAAATTATTACCTGTTATAGTAATATTAAAATTATTACAATTGTGTTGTATATTTGTTTTTTCAATATTTTTGGTTATAATTTATAATACCTTGTGTTATTTTATTTATTCTTTAACTTCTTTATTAAGAAAATTTTGCATATTACAATGTGCTTTTTCAAATTTAAATATAGTATTGATACATTCATTTTCTATAATATTCATGTTTTTCTTTACATTATTTTCGACATTTAAATTGTAACAAATATTAGTGTCATCTATAAAAATGTTATAATTTTTTAATATAATAGTTTTATTATTTTTATTTGGTATTGGTTCAATGTGAATTTCAGAAAGTGGTCTTGCACTACATTCTGGAATTAGTAATATAATAACAATTTGCTCTAAATAAAATTTTAAAGTAATTTTAATATCTTGAATGCTTTCAAAATCGGAAACCATATGAGTTCTTTTTCTGTCAAAATGTTTTTTGATAGTATGCCTAATTTGCTTGACAGTATTACTTGTTCTATATCGTCAACATGAGCTTTGAGTAGGTGTATATCATAATTGATTTGATACATATGTATATTGTCAAAATTGCCAAAATTTCGTTATTATTTGCATATTAAAAGAATTTAGGTATTCCGAAATTTTATTTTGTTGAATTTTGATTAGCTTTGTGATATTTTTGATTTGATCAGAAATTTGATTGTTAATTATTCTCGTTAATGAGGGATATGGAGTTCCTAGATAATGCTTCAATTTGTTCGTTAATAGCTTGTTCATCATTGTAGTCCATTGTACCGATAAGGTATTTTAGTCCAGTTCCTAATCCGTTTAATAAACTTCTTGTATGATTTAAGATTATCTATCTTTTTATCTAGTAGATCGAAATGATGTTTAATTGTATTGTACATAGGGTTACTAAAATTTGATTGTATTAGTTCAATATTTTTGCGTATTAGTACTCTACCGTTTTCGTATTCTGTTATGTTTATGATATGTATTACTTTTTTCAAGTATTGTAATAAAAATACAATCAAAGGATAAAATGAGTACCATAAATTGAAGTGTACTTATTTACTCCAGAATAATTTTTAATATGTGTGTATAGATGTAATATTAGTTTCTTATGATCATCTAATAAGTCGAAGGAAAAATATTTAAGAACCCCTCTACTTCCATAATTCAAAATGACTGCACTAAGAATATGTTCGCTGCTTTTATATTATCTCTAAATTGTTAATTAAATTCAGTTTATTATCAGAGACAGACCAAAAATTATTAATTTTATTCATCCATTTACAATGATGATGGCGGGACCATCTGTATGCGGAAAAACAACATTTGTGTGTAATTTAATTGAAAATATTGATAGATTGATTTATCCGAAAATTGAAGCAATAAAATGGTCTAACCTAGAAATTTCTGCTATTCTAAAAAATCTAACTTTTTCTTGATATAGACTTTTATACCAGTATCCCAAAAGTTTAATGGTAATGAAAATAAACCTACTTTAATTGTTGTAGATGACTTATTGTTAGATTCTGCAAATAAACAAGTATGTGAGCTATTTACTTAAAATTCGCACCATGGTAATTTATCTATTGTATTGTTAACTTTTTCATCAGGGGCAATTCTCAAGAGATATTTCATTAAATTGTAAATATTTAGTGCTGTTCAAAAACGATCGAGACAAATCGCAGATTTTTCCTCTTACTAGACAACTATATCCGGAAAATATAAAAGGTTTCTTAAGAGTATATAATGAGTCAACATCAAAACCGTATGGTTATATTGTGTTGGATTTAACACAAGATATTAACGATTTGTTTCGTATTAGAAATAATATTTTTTCAAAAGAATATTGTATATGCTTCTATGATAAGGCTGATTTGAACAACAACAACTGTCAAAAGTATGAAACGATTGAAGAAAACCAACATATATTACATGTACTAGGAAAGTGCAACAAGAAGAAATTTCGTAAAACTATCCTATATTCGTAAATATATTGATAACGATATTATAAAAACTATTGCTGAAATTGCAATCAATATATTAAATAGCAATAATAAAATATCACCAGCACAGAAAGAAAAATTAAAAAAACATAAAAAACAATTAAGATTTCGAACCTGTGCTAAGAAAAGTATAAAAGCCAAAAGAAAAATATTAGTTCAACATGGTGGATTTTTACCAATTTTAATCGGAACTATATTAACTGGAGTAATAGGGAAATTGCTCAGTAAGATGTAATGCAGCGAATGATTGCTATGTCACCAGAAATATTTTCAAAATTTAGTAAATTATTTGAAGATGATAAAAACTTGGATTTATTACATCAAAAAATGAATAAAGTTTTATGTGATAAAAAATTAAAACCATTGCAAAAATGATACTTATATCGTCAAAATCTCCTCAAATATGGAATTAACAAAAGACACGCAAAAAAATTACCAGAAAAGGCTAATAATCTTACATTTGATACAGGCACTCAAAAAAAATTCTTTTCTAAACGAAATGTACAGAAACTGAATTACCTAAATACAAATCAATATAAATACCGACTAATTTTGGACCATTAGTTACTGATGAAGTGTTTGAATATGATCCTAAAAAAGACCATTCAGATATGGATATCGATTTAACACAATACGATTTAGATGATAAAAATTCATTTAAAAAATTAGCTCAAACTAAAATGTTGAAAGAGGAAAAACTAATACAAATACCATTTCTAAGCTCTGATTATCGAATGAAAATGAAACACCAAGTGGTGATGTAATTACCGTTGCTGTACCATCTCCTGAAAAAAAGAAAAAAATACGAAAACTAAAACCTTTACTAAGAAGTCCAAAACTAAGAACTTCATCAACACCGGAATAGACAACATATAAATAGTGCAACATTTAATGTTTTAGAAGAAGTTAACAAAAATGGATAGTCAAGATGACTTCTATGTAATATTGTTTAGTAATGATAATTTAAAACGTTTCCAGAGAATATTTTAGCGAAAATAAATTACCTTTTCACTTTGATTTAAGAAATGGAAACTAGAAAGTTTCAAAAATTTATGTGAACGATTTCCTACAAACGGAAAAATTTAACAAAGAGAGTTGTGCTTTTATTAATATTGGGGAGTATAATGTTTATGTAATAAATATTGAAAAGCCTCTTGAAAAAATCAAAGTAGCCAAATCTATAGGATGATTAATATGTGTTATTCATATAACGATTCGGAATTACATTTGGATGATTGGAAGTTTAATTGTTGCCAACGCTTATTAAAAATATAACTCTTAATCCAGGATTTACTCGAAACCAAGTTTTTTCAGAATTCTTTAATGGAGTTTTGAATTATTTTGATGATTATTTTGACAAATTATGATGATGTATCATTTAAAAAAATGTCAGAATCTAATCGGAAGGATTTAATTCGTATATCTCAAACTTTTGATGAAGATAGTTTCTATATAAAAGTTAGTCATAGCTATAACGTAAAAACATTATTAACTAAACTATTTCAACAGAAAAAAAATATAAAAAATTTCAAAACAAAATTACCTGAACTATTCAAATTAGCTGTTGGTAATAATAAAGGCAAATTGAATGCAATGGTAATGATTTATTCAGATATAGTTCATTCATCTATTTTTGGAAGTAACAAAGTACGGGCATTGAGAGCTATCAACATAGAAAATTGCAGACTACCAACAAATATTGAATTTGAAAATGTTCAATACATACCTGTAGAAAAAAATTGTTTTGAAACGATATCAATTAAAATTTGCAACTAATACAGCGATATAATAAATTTGGTTTCCAGTTACTATCCAACAAAAATTGTATTACACTTTAAAAAGGATTGATTGCCCAAAACCAATATAAATACTACTACTCAAATATGATATATCAAACATGGAAGGAGCTTAGACGTGAGATATTATTCCTCTCAAGTAGGCGGAGGAATCAACGATATTGAACCTTTATTACAATTTTAGCCAGCTATTCAAAGAGGTCGCGGTTTTGGAAATATATTTGGAAGTTTAATTCGTTACTTAAAGCCAGTTTTTACATCAGGTTAGGATTTAATTAAAACAGAGGCTGTAAACACAAGCAAAAATATTTTGAATGATATAGCATCTGGTGCAAACATAAAAGAAGCTGTAATTGATCAAAGTGAAGATGGCATGAAAAATCTACGAAAATCAGTAGTTAATCAACTGCATTCGATGTATGGTGGAAGACGAAAAGCCAAAAAATGACGAAGCGGTATAAAAAGATCAGCAGTTTCAAAAAGACGCATTTAAAGTCGAAACGACGAAAAAAGCAAAGTAAACCTCTGATATATTCAATTAATTATGGAGTGTATGAAATCCGAACTTGAACTTTTTGCATCATTATCAGTACGAACAAGTATATTGCGTGCAGAAAAGATAGCACACAATCCTTTAGCTTCTTCTTCGTTGGCGTCACCTTCAACTATTGAATTTGTTTCGCTTGGAAATGGAGATACATATCGAGATGTATCCTCAACCTACATCAAATTTAAAATTCAAATATTAAAAAAAGATGAATCAGTTTGGAGTGCAAATGATAAAGTAGGAACAAACACATCCGGAAGCATCTGGTTGGGAATTGGATAAACCAAATGTAAATGATTTTAACAATTCTGGTTCTAAATCAAGGCAAAAATTATAGAACAATTATTCTACAATAGTAGAATTAATGGAAAAATTACATGTAGATTTCTTCAATACTTCTAAATTACTTTTAAATAACGTTGAAATTCGAATTGCTCTGACATTAGAAAAACAAGATTTTTTTATTTTCTTTAACGATATCGAGAAAGTTATTTAATAATTCTCGAAGTTACATTATACATGAAACATTTAATAATTAATCCTAGCATATTAATAGCACATAATACTGTTTTGGAAATAAACCAAATACCAAAATGTCTTGTATTTTGTATGGTTAATAATGAAAATGTTAATGGTAAAAGAACAAAAAATCCATACCATTTCGATTATCAAAATCTCATAGAATTTCAATTATATGTGAATGGAGTGTGCACCAAACTCTGCAATTGAAACAAGTTTTACATTGAATAACCATTGTAATTCTCGTGCATATTTAACATTATTTAGCGGAACAGGTATTCATCATTCTGATAAAGGGCATCAAATTTCAAAAGAACTATTTTCAAAATGTTATACAATACTAGCTTTTGATTTATCACCAGATGGTTCTGGAATTGATACATGTCAAAGTTTATTAAACTAGGGAGTTAGTTGTAAAGACTAAAGCAAGACTCAGTAACACACTGGTTAGCAATTTTTGTGCCAGTTCAAGGGTGTGTAGAATATTTTGATTCGTTGGGAAATACACCATTGTACAAAATCAATCAAAATGTTTTGTTTTCAACAATAAGCGTTTACATAGCGATCGTACATCAGTTTGCTGTCAATATTATTGCGTATATTTAAGGATGCTATGTAACTGCAAAAGTATGAAAAATTTTATTAATTTATTTAATACAATATCATCCCCACTCAAAAATGATAAAAAAATACAAAGAATGTTTCGAACAATTTTTAAATGTGAAAAAAATTTGACTAAATACTATAAATACAAAATATTTCATATAAAATTCATCAGTTAAAAAAAATGGAGCAAGTATCAAATTCAGAAGTCGTTGAAAAAAAAAAAAAGTGAGCCTCCGCAAAATCTTTTGCTAAGTTATATATATTATTTGGATAAAAAACAAACAACAAAAATGCAAATTGGATTTAATGCTGAAAACTTTGCTGAATCAATAATTTTTAACGTCGTCATAAAGTTATTGTGAGATGAATTATTTGGCGTGGTATGCTTTTTACCAAGATCTTACAATCAACCAACCTAAATTAAAATCAAAAGGATTTTCGTTAACATTTAATAATACTGAGCAAACTAAAAAAATTACATTGTAATTAGATGAGTACACCTGCCTTTCTCTTATGTTAGACTTTATACAAGCAGTGATGTCATACAACAATGGAGCTGAATTGAATGTACGGGAATATGTATTCAAATATTTTGAGAGATGTATTGAAAAGAACAAACTCAGACTGGAACAAGAAGATTTTTACATACCTATAAATTTACATATAGCTCAGTGCAACTATTCCAGGCTATTTTATGAAATACCTATGTTTTTATCAGAAAACATATATTGGTCAACAATAAATAAAAAAAACATTTTTTAAAACAAATTATTTTCTTTTATTAAATACATATATAAATTCATACAATTTTTATAGCATATCTTTGTAAATTTTCAGTATTCTGATGGTGAGGGTAAATGGTGATGAAATTCCTTAGTTTTTGCAGAGGAGGAATTTTATTATTTAAATTGATAACTTCTACTGAATTCGAAACAAATTGATCTAAAAATATCTTTTTCTGGTGCCCTTTTACCTTCCTTTTACGACATCGAATTGCCCTTTTACGACATCGAATGAATTTAAATGTTCCGTTAAGATATTTATTGAAAAACATCGGTATCAGTGAACCTTCAGGTACCAAAGCAAGTTCCTTCCAGAAATATTGCTTATTACTTCGAACAATAAATTGTAAATCAACTATTGCTCTCCTGCTGCTGCTGCTGCTGCTGCTGCTTTTGGTGTTGCTACTCATTTTATTCTTTACTATTTTAAATTCAGCAGGCTTTTATATATACCTCTGATTCAAGTAACTAAGGTGGAGGGTATCATAATCTAAGGTGGAGATATTATACAGAAAATTTTTTGCAATAGTTTGCTATTTATAATGTAGACTGATGGGGCAAGCGAGCCACTAGGTGTTATGCTGGAACACTAAGCGTTGTGCTGGAGCAAACTCTCTAGACTGTTACCGGACTTCCGTGGACCGATAATCTTATCGGACTTCCAGAGACTTTTTCAGACCCCCGGAGATCGTTTAAGGACCTAAGAAAACCTTTTCGGGTAACTGAATTTTTTTAAATATTTTAAAGAAAATAAAAAACAAAATAAATATTTAAAAATTATTTTTATTTAATTAATTTTTCCTGTCTGACCTTATTCCATTTATATTACTTTGTGGAATAAGGTCAAATAGCGCCATATTCCATCTGTTAGCATGTCGTCCCATGAATTTAATGTAAAAAGTGGTTCCATTTAATTCTTCTAACTGTGGCGTATTAGTCACCTTTTCTGAAAAGCGATCCGACATAAAATTAGTTATTTTGTCTTCATTCAGTGGATCTTTAACTCCACAAAAAACCCCTCTTTGACCTCTTTTTGTGTTTAAAAATTTCCACTCGATCACTTCGTATATCTTACCTTTAATTAATGAATCAATTTTATGATATGTATTATTTTCGCCCTTTCCTAAGGCTATTAAATTTTCAAGAAAAGGCTAATAATACGTAATATAACTTATAATATTAGAAATAATATAATAATTTAAAAAAAAATATCTTACTACTATTTTGTTTTTTTCTTGTTTTTAGTTACTTAATTGAACTGAGTAAAATAAATAATTGAAAATATACAATATTCGCTTACTTTATATACGTTTACAATAATTAATCATTTCACAAAAGCTTAATTAGTAGAAAAGTTTTACTTTAAAAATATAAGGAAGGTATATATTTTTATAATTTTTATTATTTATTAATAGAAAAAGACTGTAATTAAAATTGAAAAGGTTAAGGTCAAATCTTATTAATTAATTAAATAAAAAACAACTGTGTAATAAAATAAATCAACAAGTTCACTTAATTATCATTTTCTGATGATTGACAGTTTTTATATTTAATTTTAGTTGTTATTAATTTATAACTTAGTAAATCATCTATATAAATTGCAAATGATAACTTTTGACATTTTTTAATTTTTATTATTTATTAATTGAAAAAGACTATAATTAAAATTGGAAAGGTTAAAAATAGATCAAATCTTACTAAAAGTTGCATTATAATAATGTATTATTTTCTATATCAAACAAGGAAGTAAGTATACAAATTGAAAAAGTTTGCAAATTGAAAAGGTTAAAAATAGATCACATCTTACTAAAAAATTGCGTTATATGTAAAAAGTTTAACATTGAGTAAAAGTTATATATGTATATATATATATATATATATATATATATGAAAGGGGGTACCTTTCCATTCAACAAAATAGTTTTTTAAAACATCCAACAAAGAATTTTTATGTAGTAAAATGGAAGGATAAGTTACGTCTGTGAAACTTGTTCAAACAGTTTTACAAGAAAAAATCATTTAAAAGAGCACATAAGAATTCACGAAAATTTGAACAGAAATAAGTGTAACATTAGTAATGCTGAATTTTCAAGGCATATGAATATGTTACGTCACATGAAACAACATAGGTTTTGTGAATGCTGTAATGTTAGAGTTGGCAATTGGAGCTACCATATTTGTTCAAACATTCATAAAAACAAAGCTGCCGAAAAATTTAGTGATAATATAAGATTGATTAAAGAGTTATTTGAAAACCGAATCCAAACTAATATAATTGACAATACTGATGAATCTATAAATAATCTTACTGATTTTTTTAGAAACTATTAAAGAAGAAGCATGCACACTCTTGCGGATAAGCTTATTATAATTTGACTGTTTTAAAGTGAATGCTGAATTTTTTGATGAATATGCAAAAATGAGTAACGACGACGATGAGATGGTTTTTTCTATAAAATTATTTCAAACCCAAATGGCTACAATATTAAATCAAGAGGATATTGAAATTGAGTTTGAAAATATATTATATAAAATACAGCAACGAACAGAAGAATTTCAAGAGAAGGATAGTGGCTGGGGTTTAGTAAGTATTATAGGTTTAGAATTGAATATTAATAAATACCAACCCATAAGAGGATCCGGTTTCATAAAACTCTAAAATCGTCTACAAGTAATCCAGAAAAACTGCTTCTTATAACATAGCTGATATCAACTTAGAAATTATTGATCTAGAAGGAGGATTAATATCAACTGTTGACTTTAGTAGCATTGATTTTCCAGGAAAGATAACTGATCTAAAGATGTATGAAAAACGAAATCCTCATATTAGCGTAAATGTTTTTGGTTTGAAACTAAACAAAGAAAAAAATGAATTAGTGGGAGAAAACTATCATTTTGTTTATATTCATAATCATTCAAGATTATTAAGAAACTCAATTACATCACATCGTGGTCAAATATATATTTGCAACCGATGCCTTTTACATTTTTATGACAATAATCAATATCAAATTCATAAAATGAATGTAACTGCATTGTAACAAGCTTACCTAATGCAGAAATAATTACTTTAAAATTTGAAAATTATCATCTGCAAATGGAAGTTCCTTTTGTTATATACGCTGATTGTGAAAGTATTTTGCAACCTATTTCTACATGCTTACTTCATTCAAATAAGTCTTCAACCAACAACATTCAATAGCACATACATGCTGCTTTTTCATATTTTATAAAATGTTCTTTTGATAGTAGTGTAAATAAATATGTGGAATGCATTGGTCCTGACTGCACACAAAAATAGCTGCCGATTGTACCTTGCTATTCAAAAATGATTACATCAATGATCGTAATTACTCTAGATGAACAATTAAATCAACTTACTGATATTAATTGTCATATATCTAACAAAGAATTAAATTTCAGCCACAGAGTTCGAGATCAATGTTATTTTACTGGGGAATATAGAGGTCTTGCACATAATTAATGCAATATTTTGTATAGACGACCGCATTTTTTCCCAGTATTTTTTCATAATTACTCCGGTTATGATTACCATTTGTTATTTAAAGCATTGAATTCAGTTTCTGGTGATATCTCAGTAATACCCCTTAATAAAGAACAATATATATTCTAAACAGAACAGTATTTGTTGCAGAAAACTGTTACTTTACATTGCGATTTCTTGACATTTTGCGCTTTATGGCAGCCAGTTTGGATTCACTTTGTAATGATTTAAACCAATCAGAAATGATCCATGTAAGAAGTGTTTTTGGAATTAACTCAAATTTGATGACAAAAAAAGGTGTTTTTTCATATGATTATTTAAATAGTTGGGAAAGACTAAATGATAAAACCCTACCTCCACAAATAGAATTTTATAATAAAACGACTAGAACACCTTGTTCAAATGATGACTATAATCATGCGCTTGAAGTGTGGAGAACATTTAATTGCAGCAATATATTTGATTACCTAACATTATATCTAGAAACAGATGTTTTTATTTTATGTGACGTTTTTGAAAAATTTCGAAGTATTTGTAAAAACATTTACAATTTAGATCCCACTAATTTTTTTTTACAGCATCGGGTCTTTCCTGGCAAACAATGCTAAAATATACACAAATAAATTTGGAGTTACATACCGACATCAATATTTATAAATTTTTAAAAAAAGGAATACGTGGAGGAATTCGCCAATGCTCCATGCGTCATTCTGTATCCAATAATAAATACATGGGTGAAAAATACAACTAGAATTTACCTTCTACTTACATAGCTTACCTTGATGCAAACAATTTATACGGTTGGGCAATATCTCAATTTGTATCATACAAACATTTTAAATGGAGTAATATTGCTGTAGATGTATCAAAAATTTCAAATGATTCAGAAAAAGGGTATACCTTAGAAGTTGATTTAGAATATCCAATTTAATTACACGATTTACATAAGGTTAAATAAAAATCTGCGAAATTTGAGGTTCGTGTTTCTTTTTTATTCCAGCAATTTACTTTTATATTATAACAGTCCAAAATGCTTGCACTAGCAACTCACTTTTATATTATAACAGTCCAAAAAGCTAAAGTTTTGCAATCAATTTTATTTTCTACTTTTTAGGGGCGAATTCGGTTTTGATAAAAGCATATGTATTTTAAAAATTATTTTTTTTACTTATTATTTTATTTTATACTTTTTAGTTTTAATTGAAACACATATGTATGTAATTTAAATTTTAAAAAATATGGAATATTTTTTATTCACACATACATTAATTATTGTTTCTGATATAAAATACGTTTTACAATTTTATACCAAATGTTTAAGTAAATTAAGAGATGTTAAATCGATTCCATTACAGCAAGAGTAAAAATTTTTTATTCCAGTATGTAATTCATAAATAAAGAAAGTACGTCGAAGGGTAAAATATGTACCAAAATACTGTGATTATATAAATATTACAATCCAACAACATAACTCGAATGAAAATGATATACATAAATGTACTTTACTGTATATTTCTATAGTATACTATTAGTAGTATATCGTATATCCAAACAAACATCTAACCTTGAACACCTACCTACCTAATCGCTTAATAAGATCATGCAGTAAAAAATGTTGACAAATATCTTGATTTAAGTTATAAACAAATGGAGCAGAACAAAATAATTTAGGAAATTAGTTTAACATAATATTATTATGTACGTACGTACATACTTACATACGTAGTTTTAATTTTTTGCGTTGACAAAATTTTGTTTGTAAACCATAATTCGTAATGCGCAAAAGCAGAATTTTGTAATGATCTTGACTTTTTATATTCTTTACTATGTATATACATACAAAAAAAATATTATGTATGCATGTATTTTGAATTTGGCAATTGGAATTACATATTTTGAATAAAATTTTATATGTATATCTATATACACAATCGACATAATAAATGTTCCTAAATAAAACACATAAAACATTAATTCTAACGCCATGCATATTCAATATGCAATAAAGAATGTTGACAACAAATATTCTGATTTAAATCCTAAACAAATGTTTTAAAACAAAATAATTTAGCAACATAAAAATATTGTACCTATATATTTTGTTTTGCTAAATCCTAATACAAAACAAATGTACACATCAAGATTGATTGAACTAAATTATTATAGGAGGAAAGATCAAATAATATGTGTGCATAAATTATACATAAAATTTTATTAAAAAATTTATGATGAATACAGTTAACAAAAAAAAAAAAAAATGTACATACACAAATTGGATTCGAACCAAATTACCCTCACTTTCAAAACTTGTACACTCTCCTCTGCACTATACAACACTTAAATATTTTCTGAACATATTACTAACATAAAATCTTAATTTTTAACAATGCATATTCAATATACATTAAAAAATGTTGACAGTAAATATTTTGATTTAAATCCTAAACAAATGTTGTAAACAAAATAACTTAGCAACATACATAAAAATATTGTATGTATGGATTGTGTTTTGCTAATTATGCTAATACAAAACACCAGGAAAGATCAAAAATATAATGTGTATGTTTGTATGCATGAATAAGAGATAAAAATGTAAGTTTTAAATTCATATATACAAAAATGTATACATATTTTATTCAAAAAATGTTGATGAATAGATAGTTAAAAAAAAAAAAATGTTGCACGTGAACTGGATTCGAACAACATGATCTCCACTTTTGAAACCTGTACACTCTCCTCTGCACCATACTCCACTTGCAAATGCTGCTAACAGATTACGAAGATAATAAAAAGCGTGACAGAATGACAAATAAATAAATAAATAAATAAATAAATAAAAAGACACCGACGAGTTAATATAAAAGCATATAATAAGTCTGAATTCAAATTATTTGTTTAATTTTTTTCAAAACTTTTTCAGTTAAGTTAATAATCAAACAAAAAATTTCCACTGGTTTTTTAAGCTTTTCAACTTTAAAATGGCAGTTGTCAGCTTAATTTTCAAAAATAATGGACGAGCTTTATTAGCTTTGAATTCAAAACCAACTTTAAAAATTTTTTATAATTTTTCAAATAAATATTAAACTTTTATAATTTTATATTTAAGCTATACTTTAAAAACTTTTCACCTAAATAAAACATAATGGACGAGCTTTATTACCTTTGAATTCAAAACCAACTTTGAAAATTTTTTATAATTTTTCTAATAAATAGTAAATTAAGTTTAAACTTTTATAATTTTATATTTAAACCAAACTTTAAAAACTTTTCACCTAAATAAGCTTTTAAAATTATTAATATAAAATATTTACTTCATTTCTTTTAAAAATTTTATACTAGTTCAAGCTTGTTATTATTTGTAACTTTTTTAGTCAAGTTCATAATCAAATAAGCTTCATTTTCAAACATAACGAACGATCTTTATGTGCTTATATGAACTCAAAGATACCTAAAGCTTAAAGCCCTTAATTGCCGCTCAAAGCTTCCATACATTGAGTCCCTACATTGAGTCCCATATCCCTACTACTCAAACTGAGTAAATCTATCGATAAAGGTTAAAAATAATGTTTGATTTAGTCTATAAAAAACGTCAATATAGACTATTTGGTTGGGACTTAAACGTGTTTCTGTTATTTTGAACTTTGTTTTTATGGATTTTCTTTCATATTTTTCGAGATTACAAATCTCGCAGTTGTTTATAAATTGCGCTACCCTATCGCATAACTTTGGGTGGTATTATAGTAACTTCAGTTAATTGCATACTCCTGAAATTCCGCGGTGATAATTTTTCAAATGCTCTTTTTCTATAATTTCGGCAAGTTGTTCTTCGTCTACTATATCTTCTAATAATTTTTTACATTTAATTAATTTTAATTAGCCACTAGATGAATAGTGTTCGAAAAATATTTTTTTTAAGGTTTCTAAAATATCAGAATCCTCAATATAAATTGCATTGATAGTTTTGGGATTGAAATGATTTTTCAAGACAGTAATGGCTGTTTGTTCATCGAAATTTTTAGAGTGAATTACTTTTCTACATTTACTAAATATTTTTAATTTATTTTATATGAATTTGTTTTATAAATAGAAATTTGAGTTTGACAAAACTGAGCAATACATATAAAGGAGATTTACTAATATTGGTAAACTATTATTTTCAATAAGTTCATTTGTCTCATTATGTTAAGGTTTACTTCTATACGTAATAAAGCATCGGCGTTAGCGAATTGGCTTATGTTTCTTGTAAGAGTAAAAGTTTTGTTGAATTCTGGATAAATAAGGATTGGTTTATTTATAAGTAGTCTTTCGAGAGTTTCGAAACTTTGAACATATTCAGGATTATCAATTTTTAATTTTATGTTTTTCTTTAAGTATTTTGTCATTGGTTTAGCGACCTTAGAATAGTGCTTAATAAAATTCCTGTTTAATTTGTTTTGGAGTTTTGGGAATTGGAAAATTTTTGAAGCATTCAATTTTTTTAGGATTTGGTCTTATCCGTTCTAAAGTCACAATGTGACCAAGAAACTCAGTTTCTTTTTTCATAAACTCCGATTTATCTAATTGAATCATTAATTTAGCTTCTTCGAGCCTTTTAAAATATTTTTCAGCGAATCTATGTGTTCTTCAATAGATGCTGAGAAGATGATGATGTCATCTAAATACACCAAACAAATTTTATTTATATAGTCTTTTAGTACATGGTTAATTAACCGCTGGAAGGTAGCTGGTGCTGTTTTAAGTCCAAACGGCATTCGAATAAATTCATAATTTTCATTTTTGACAGTGAACGTGGTTTTGTGAATGTCGCGTTCGTGAATTTCTATTTGGTGGAACTCTTTTAAAATATTGGGTGCCTATCGTCCAAAGTAATTTCGTTTAGTCCTATAGTCAATGCCGAGTTTCCATTTCTGTGTCCCACTGGCGTCCTCCTTCTTTTGGACAATCCAGACAGGAGCAGAATATCGGGAGTTGCTAGGCCTAATAAAACCCTTGTCCAGCATCTCGTTTGTGAGAGATAAATCTAAGTTTGTGTTATAGAATAAATGCGAGTATTGTTTTATAACTTGTGATAAATGCATTTTTTCAAAGTTAGTAATATTAGTTCATTACGAATTTCGCTTAAAACATTAAATTTGTTATCAGTTTCAGAAATTATATTAAAGTTATTATGGTTTACAATCTCAGTTTGTAATGGTGAAAAGGCTATAGATTTATTACCGCTATTAAGAAAGTTTACTTTTACAACGGCTGTATTTCTGTACTTGATGTATTCCTTCTTGAATTGTGATTTCGCCATCTGAGAACTTCCTTTCCTGCAGATAAGCGAGATAATCTTTTTGAAGTACTGATACAGTTAATTCATATTCACCTTTCTGAGTAATATTATATTTTGTTTCTTTATTTTTATTTTTAAAATGTATTTGGATTTCATTATAAAGTGTGATTAATAGTTGTTGACCTAAGTCGATTTTAGTTTTTAATGGCATTAATATATTATTAACTATTAGCCCGTCATAATTGTCATGAAAAGGAAAGACATACATTTCAACGTTCTTTGTTGAATCTCCCAATTCTTTAAGAGGTATAACAGTTATTTTTACATCTTGATTTATAGTTTTAATATTTATTGGGGTTTGAAATTCTGTTAAATACATTGGATGACAAAGGTTAGGATTTATAATAAAATGTGTTGTTCCGGTGTCTATTATAAATTTAAGTGGTCTGTTATTGCCACTAACTAAGATATATGGTAATTGAAATTCGAGGCTGCTAAAAGAAAATTTGCTGGTAATTCTGTTTTGTTAACACTTTTCTGTGTTTCTCCAATGTTTATTTCCATTAGTTCGGATCAGAAATTTGATTATTTCTGTTGCGATTGGTTGTAAAATTACTGCTATTTATAAATGGGTTGTCCATATGTGGGTAGTTGTTGTTATTATTGGAATTATAATAGTTTGAATTTCGATTTTGAGAAGAATTCCATTGGTGGTTCTTATTGTTATTAATATTGTTATTTTGGTTGTTCCTATAGTTGTTATTATTATTTTGGTTATTCCTATTATAAAATTGTTATAAGTTTGGTTGTTCCTATTAAAATTGTTATTATTTTGGTTGTTCCTAATGAAGTTGTTAATATGAAGCTTTGTATTATTAAAATTTCTAGAATTATTGATAGTAGCGTTATTATTAGTGCGATTATAATTGTAATTGGTTTTGCTGATTGTGTCACCAGGAAAGTTTTTATTTTTATTAAAAGAATTAAATGTCTTTTGACCACTAAAATTATTAAGGTTAATATGTTAATGTGTACATGCTTCATGTAAAATATCAATAGCGAATTCATGTGTTTTAGGGTCACGACAATATAGAATTGAACGCATTGGTTCAGGCATTTTGTTCTTAAAAATAGTTAGAGCAGAGTTTTAATTATAACTAATTGTTTGTTGAGCAACCGTTGAGTTGGCTCCTAATATTTTTAATTTCGTTGTAGAAATCAACGGAATTTATCTTAAAGGTGGTAGTCTCAGTTGGTCAAAAAGTTCTTCAAGACTGCACCGATCGCTAAATTTTTTACAAGGACGTCTTTTATTTCAGTCCATTTGTTAATGTGGTTGTTTATTTCCACTACTTCCCTCGCTTTTCGCTTGAGTTTTGACTTAATCATGTCTGCAAATATACTTTGACTTATGTCGTCATATTTGCCTAATTAAGGGCTCACCCTATCAACTAAATCTGTGAAATTTTGTAGTTCTTTAAAGTTTCCGGTAAAGTCGGTTAATTTATCAATATATTTTAGGGATCAATAGTAAGACTAAATTGAGATTCAGTCATTTTAATTTTTATTATATTAATTACTTAAATTTGGCTATACATATAATTTTTACTTTTACAAAGAAACTATTACTAATTTTGTATGTTGTAAGAACACTTTCTCATTGTTTTTTTAGAAACTTAACCTAATTGTTACTTATTGCTAGTTATATAGTTTTAATATTTTAAAACTTCTAAATTATTATTGCTTACGTTTAAAGTTGTTTTTAATGGTATAAGTTGATCAGCTTCGGTATAAAACAGGAACTTAAACAGGAACGAGATTTACACGAACTAAGCAGCAACTTGTTGTACAGGATAACGGGAACTTGACTTAACAGCATTCGCAAATCACCATATAGGTAGTTACTTTTTCTTTTTTTTTTTAAAAAAATTTTATAATCTTCTATATTTATTTGAGTTTTATATATAATAACCTTTTATGTAATAAGTTTTTTATTTTTGAATTTCGTATGTTTATTTCAAATGTTATATTAAATTTTATTATATTATTCTTATTCTTTTCATGTACACGGAGGGTAAAATGGGATTGTGTCTTCGTCGTCACTATCGACAAACATTGAAAACAATTTCCTTAATTTTATTAATTTATAAGTTTTAAATATACATATTTTTTATTTTTATTTAATTGATTTAATTTAACTTATTTTTCTTGTTTTTATTTTTAATATTTTTTTTTTTTAAAAACAAAATTTCTTTTTTTATTTTTTGTATAAAATATAATTAATATTTAGTTAAGTTAAAAAAGAAATATACAGTGTGTTAATAATTTTATTTTAACTTTTAGCACTTCGTTTGATAAAAGTTTTTTAATTGTTTTTTTTTTTGTACTTTACTTTTGCAAAAAAAAATTTTAACACTTCAATTGAAAGTCTTTCATAAAATAAAAAGTTTTTCACAAAAATGTTTGTTAGTTCGATGCACTATAAATGTGTTGAGACAGAAAGTGTTCTCTTCTATTTATTTCTTCTTTAAATTTTGTAAAAGAATGCACTTAGCGCATTCTACCGACTGCGCCAGTTTTAGATTCGATTTTATTTATAATTTAATTAATTTTAAATGTTTAATACGGAGCTTCGGTGAATTTGAAATCCAGAACAGAACTTAATTTAATTTGTTTATTTCCTGATATTTATATTATAATTTTTGCTTACGAAAACTAATTGATCAATATTTTGTGGGAACAATAAAAGTTCGATTAGTAGGAATTTTGTCTGTGTGAAAATATAATAAAGTTCCAGATGCTAATTTGCAGGAACGTGTACATAGATTTATTAATAAATCTATGGGATAATAATTTAGTTTTTTAGGGATAAGAGGTTATATAAAATTAATTGAAAAGATATTATTTTGTGGGAACATTAAAATGTTGAATTACAAAAAATTAGATACATAGTTAATGAAACAAAAGTTAAGAATATAAATATATTAAACAAAAATAGACATGAATTTAAACCTGAAAATGACAATGAAGTTATTGTTAACGACCCAAACTCTGATTGTCATAAAGATAACCCTAAATATATTAAAATTAAAAGTAAACTAATTAATAATAAATTAATAGATATAAATAATAGAAATATTCATCCATCCAGAATTAAAAGAAAATATAAATTCTTCACAGGTAATTCAACAAGAAACATCGATAATGTATAAAACGAAAATACCATCTTTTGTTATAAAACTCCTAATACTCTCTTTCTTATTGCATTATACCACCGCTTCATTTACCCTTCAACCCATCAATACTCAAAGAGGGTTCCAAATTCTTCATTTGTAAGAATACACCTAATTCGAAATTTTACAAAAATATAATTGAATACAATTGACATTGAGGAAATACAAGATACATTAACTAAAATTGAAAAATCTATTTCCTTATTTTTCTCGTACCACATGATAGTATTTTTATTAGACAACTTCAAGCCCAATTAAGAAAAACTGATCACAACATTAACACACTAACTGTACATAGACATAAAAGAGGGTTAATAAACATAGGCGGTACAGTTTTAAAATGGTTATTTGGTAATATGGGCGACGAAGACCGAACAGAACAACATCAACAACAAGTCGACCTAAACACTTATAACTCAATTAATTCAATCAATAAACAAATTATAATTAATAATGATATTAAAGACAATTTAAATACGTTACAAAAACAGATCATAAAAGACAGAATAATAACGAAGAAACTTTTAAATAGTACCGTACCGAACCAGTACCGAAAAGCAACAAATCAAACAATATCAGTTTTTGTAAATTTTAAATAATCTAAATATATTGAATTAAGAAATAGATAAAATTCAAGAAAATTTAATGTATGCAAAACATGGAATAATTGCTAGATCAATATTATTTTCCGAAGAAATTGATAATCTTAAAGTAAATCCCTTGACATATAAAGAGATAAATAGTTCTGTTTTACAAAAAGACGAACAATTAATTTTTATTATTCTAATTCTAAATTTGTTTGAAAAACCAGCGTCAAAAGTAAAAATTTTAAAATTACTAACTACAAAAACAAAGAAATTTCTCTGGAATATTCCAATTTCATTGCATATCAAAACAATGTTTTTATTGATAATGATGAAATATTTAAAAAAAAAAAAAATTTAAACCAGCTAATAATTGTATACAACGTCGCTTAAAAAATAATTGCAAAGATTGCAAAAAAGAACCCGCATTGATTTCTCTTTGAGTGGAATACTCATCGTTCTGTTCACTTCTGAATAATCTGTCACTCAGATATGATGATAATATATCTACTTAGACTCTGGGCAGTAAGTTTGTATAATAATTCATCGTGCCATACTTTAATAAACGCCTAGGCGACTTCAAGGAATATGGTAGAGCAAATCTTCTTTTCTTCAAGTGTCTTTTCTATGACATCTGTTATGAAATTTCAAAAATTCCGCTTAGTCGTTTAAGCTGTACACGTCCCCACAGCCATACCTACACACGCACCCCCACACACACACACACACACACACACAGACGGACATCATGCTGAAAATTTTTTTACAGCCTTCTCCACACCGGAGTAGTGCATTTTTGCGAAAATCTCGGGTACAAATTTTTAGTATTAAAACAATACCTACCTTATACATTAATGTATGGGGTCGGTAATATGTAGTAATTTTATATCATAATAATGTATATCGTATAATCAGTAGTAGTAATAATAATAATAATACCAATAATAATAATAAAAGTAATAATAATAACAATAATAATAATAGTAAAAATAATAGTAATAGTAGTAGTAATAATAACAATAATAATAGTAATAATAATAACAATAGTAATAATAATAATAACTGCTACAGTGGAGCTATCTTTTGTTATATCATGCAGCAAGGTGTTATATACTGCTGCACGTTGTAATTCACTGATTGGCCTGACTCTGTAGTAAAATAATAATAATAATATTAATAAGAATACTAATACAAATAATAACAGCCACTACAGTGGGGGTTGCATTCAATAATTACCTTATGTAGTAACTAGTAAGGTGTTATATACTACTACTTGTTGTAGCTATTGTAACGGCTATAGTCACTGTTAGGAAATAGTAATAATAATAGGCGGATTCATTGTTTCCTTACAGTCCCACTCCCAATTCAATGTTTCCATATCCATTTCCTATCCTTTTCTACCCTTACTCCCTGGCCAATATACTGCGTTCGCAGCTAAGGGTTTCATCCCATTATATTCGCTAAAGGTGAGATGGGTTTAGTCAGTAAGAATCTGATACTATTAATGGGGAAATTCTTGGTGACTTTGGAAGATTCCCACCTCCCTTAGCAAAAAAAGAATAAAATAATAACTCATCAGTACATTGCAAACTTTATAATTTCAGTACATTCTATTAGTACAAATTGCAATTTGATTTCAGAGTTGTTTTAATTTCGATTTATGATTCGATTCTTGCTTAAAACTAGAAAGTTCGCGAATTATTTCCAATTTTAAATTTAATCAATCGTTATAATTTCTTATATTATGTACTAAGTACATAATATTAAAAAGCAGTTTTTTTTAGCAATTTTTAGCAATTTTGTTAGTATAGAGGCACTAAATAAATTCAAAAGATATTCTGGAAAAGTGCGTTGAGAAGAAGATGAGTTTAAAGTAAAAAATAATAAAGTAAAATATTTTTTTGATTTTTAATGCATTTCTCTGTCACATAAATGCCTTTATACACAGCCTTTCCTGTTCAGACGTGGCTGTAAATGTCGTAAGGGGGGGGGGGGTCTTACGACGTGTGTGGGATTCGAACCCACACTCCCTCGGTGTTTACAGCATATTTTATACGCTCTTACCCACTAGTCCACCGAGGCCGCTAAAGTAAAATATGTCCTAAAAAGTAATTAATTTAAAGAAAAGAAATTGTATTTTTTTTTAAATTTTAATTTAGTAATAATATATTTTAATTATAATTTAATATAAGTATAATTTACATTTTAATTTGACAAAAAAAGTGTGTTTTTATTTTGGAAAGTATACTACATGGTGTCAGAAGAAAACTACTACCTGATATAAAATTATAATACATAATAATATACTATACTATAATATACAATACGTTATAAAATCTATAAATCTTAAAGTTGCGAGTGGTAATTGTATGGAGAAGTTTTTTTAATTAACCATTAAGCAACTGCAAGTATTGCTTCTGAAGAACAACTTACGTACAAAGTATAACTTAAAAATAAATTTAGTAGAAAGATTGTACGAATTTTATCTGACAAACGGATTGAGCGAAGAGCATCCAAACTGTTTGCACCTTCCAGTGACGATAACAACGACAGTAGTGGCATTCCTAAAAACGAAATTGTTGACTTGTTGAAATGAATTGTTGTCTTCATTAGGCATTTTTAATACGGAGTCTTCCCTACTACTGAAGTGTACTGAAGTGTGCGGAGTCTTCAGTTGTAAGTGTAGTGAAGGCTCCGTATTAAAAATTCCTAATGAAGACAACAATTCAATTCAACAAGTCAACAATTTCGTTTTTAGAAATGTGGAAGACTCTCTAGAAAAATTTAATGGCGAGACAGGAAAAAATTATAAATCATAGATTAAAGAGTTCGAACAAATAGCGGAGGTATGTGGCTCGAACAACATTCAAAAGTATTTATATTCAAGAAAATTGCTGCAACGTGCTGCAAAATTAGCAGTTCAAACAAATACTGGCATTGCTTCGTTCGATAAATTAAAAACTTTTCTAAAAACCGAATTTAAAAAATCATCCAGCATTGAAATTCTCAGGATGTTGGAGAGAAGGAAAAATAAAGCAACTGAAAAACAACTATATCTGTATAAAATACAAGGTATAGCAAACAAAAGCAATGTGCACGAGGAGTCATTAATTGCATACATTGTCAATGGTATTAATGACAGTGTTAAACGAAGACGGAACGATGAGTGAACTAAAAACAAAATTTAAAGCTTACAAGAATATAAAGGATGTTAAGCCAAAATCAAACAAAAAATTTTAATACCAATAATCAACAAAAAGGCAGTTGTAAAAATTTTATCCAAAATAAAAGTAAAATATGCTTCAACTGCAACAATTTGGACACATATTGCCGCAATGCCCTAATAGATCATCCAACACTAATAAGAACATCGTCAGCACAAGCAAAAATGTTCAAAGGAAAAATCAAGAGAATTTAGTTCCAGCCAAAATTTATGATAACGTCGACTGAGAATTGAATTGCCGTATACACCAAAATTGCATTTCTAGTAAATTGACTTCAAAGTTGGAAACGAAATATTGACTAAACTCGCCGATAGATTTTTTTAATTTTTTTGCTCATTACTTTTATTTATTATGAGAAATTAAAAGAAATACTTTTTTAATACAGCTTTTATGGTTTATCGAAAAAAAATCGTTTGCCGTATACGCCTTTTAGAAAATTTTTTTCGAGCAACTTCACACATATTGACGTATGTGCGCACGTGCGCCAAATTAAAAAAAAAACAAGGTAGAATGTAAACCAACGGATTTTAAAAGCGCACATTTCCAAAACAAAATACAAACTGTTTAGAATTGTGACTTGCACAAAAACTTGAAAATTTAAAAAATAAAATCTAAAAAATTTTTTGTATTAAGAAAATATGTGAAAATAGAACTTTCCTGGAATTTTGAGGAGCTGTAAGTCCGGAACTAAGAAAACCCGTTAACACACGTAAAAATATATTACTGGAGCTTTAATTTTTATGTCTTCCCGAAGAAAAATTTGCACAGGTGCTTAAGTTACAGGTGCCTAAAAATAGCAAATTTTCAATTTCTCAGCCCTGATACCTCTTAAACAAGCGGAGATGCAAAAAAAATTTCTGAGCAAACTTATACTAATTCTAAAAGTTGTTTCTGCTCTCAAAATTTCAAGCCTATATTAAAAAGCGTACCGGAGTTATGAAGGTAGAAAAATTATGCAAAATTTGGTTTTTACATAACAGTAAATTTAAATACTAAATTTAAAAAAATTGTATAATTTTGATATTAATTTACAAAGTTACTGGTGTTTTATTAAGTCACACATTACTTACCTAAATCCTATATGGAGTAGAGCTGCCTAGCAATACTTAAATAAATTAGATATTTTACACAAAAAATGTATAAAAATTATTCACAGGTTTCCAATTCAACATCCAACAAACTTAATATACTCCTCGCAATATATTAGTTTTTCAAATATATGTAAATGCGAACTATATACATTTGCTTTTAAAATTGTCAAAAATGAAATCAAGCACAACTTCATACTAAACAGGATCCACATTGACATCCACAATCACAACACGCGAAATAAAGAACACTTTTATTTAACATTATTTCGTTCAAACAAACAGAAAAATAATTGCTTATATAATTGTTTGGAAATTTATAATGAGCTTCCTGAAACGTTTAAATTGATCAATAGTACGATAGAATTTAGAAGAAAAATTAAAGCATATTTGTTAGAACAGCAATTAGTATAAGAAATCGGTTGAAAAACTTCAAAAAAAAAGCAAATCTTCTCTGCAAAGATTATTAAAATTATTATATTAAATTTTATATTAAAATTCAATTATGTATATATCTATTTGTGAATTTTTGTTTTTTTTTTGTTTTGTTTATTCTAATATTATGATTCCTATCATTGTAATAATTCTTTATTTTTTTCTTCCGTTATTTGTTATTAATATGATTTAATTTAATTTTGAATATTTAAATAAAATTGAAGAAAATTCTTGTAAATTTATATTATGTTATAAGGTCATACAGTTTAGGCTAAGACCATAAAAAAAAAATAATTTTTTTGTTTTACACTACTATTTTAAAAAAAAAAATCTTGTAAAATTACCGGTTCCGGTATCGGTCTTTGAAAGTCCAGTACCGGTCATTTAAATCAGGTTCCGGTTTTTTAAATGATTAGAAGTTAATTGTAAAAACCTGAACTTACATCTGTTAAATTTCCTAATGTTTACCTTGTAGCAAAAATAATAAGAAAAAAAGGAAATCAAGAGTTGGTTAGGTGGCTCGGTTTTGATAAAAAACATGATTCATAGATAAATAAACAAGATATTATTTAATAAATAATAATTTTTAAACTTTTAGTAAAAAAAAGTAATGCTGTTATTTAATATTAAAAACAACTTTTCAAACCCAAGTTTTTTATGTTTTTTTGTTTACTTTTAACTTGAACTTGATCACGTTTTCAATTTTTATTTCATGATCACGACTTATATTAATAACAATATAACTTCAAAACTTTTTTAGTTAAATTAATAATCAAATAAAAAATCTCTATGGCTTTTTTAAGCTTTTGAAATTTAAAATTGCAGTTGGCAGCTTAATTTTCAAATATAACAGACGAGCTTTATGAGCTTTAAATTCAAAACCAACTTTAAAATTTTTTTTATTTTTTAAATAAATATTAAATTAAGTTCAAACTTTAATAATTTTGTATTTAAATCGAACTAGTTCAAGCTTGTTATTATTTCTTTCAAAACTTTTTTAGTCAAGTTCACAATCTAATAAAAAATCTCCATGGCTTTTTTAAGCTTTTCAACTTTAAAATGGCAGTTGGCAGCCAAATTTTCAAACATAACGGGCCAGCTTTCTGAGCTTTGAATTCAAATCCAACTTTAAAAAATTTTTCAAATTTTAAAAACTTTTACCTTGAATCAGATCAGATCATTTCACAAATTTAAAATATCAAAGACACAAATCTTTTTATTTGTACTTTACGGTTTAAAAGCTCCGCGGTTTGCATAAAACTTGTTTTTTACTTTTAATTTAAATTCTCATAATTAATTCTCCATAAAAATATTAAATCAAGTTTTTTCTTTTTTAGTACTTATTTAAAACTATATACTTAAACCAAGTTTTTAAAACTTTTAATATGAAATACTTACTTTATTTCTTTTATAAGTTTTATACTTAGTTCAAGTATAAGCCGTGATCATGAAATACAAATTGCAAACGTGAAAAAATAAAAAACTTTGGTTTGAAAACTTGTTTTTAATATTAAATAACAGCATTGCTTTTTTTTTACTAAAAGTTTAAAAATTATTATTCATTAAATAATATCTTGTTTTTTATCAAAGCCAAGCCACCTAACCAAAACGTGATTACTTTTTTTCTTATTATTTTTTCTAAATAAAGTTTAAATTTAATTTAATATTTATATTTTAAATTTGTAAAATGATCTAAAATAAATAAGTGTATATTTTCTGTGTTTATTAAAACTTTATACAGAGTTTATTTTCATCGAAATTAATATATACATAGGTAGTTAGCAATAATTACATATATAAATAATTTTACCATCTTAAGTGTGATATCAAACACATATTAAAAAAAAAATTACCTACATTACATTATCTGTAAAGCATAGTGTGCCCAAGTATAAGTATTCACATTATCATTCAATATATATCTTTTTTCATCTGAACTACTTAAAGCTATTTTGTTAAGATTTTGCGTATAAATAGTATGTAATTTCGATCTAAAAACCTTCATATTTCTATATATAATCAAATCATGAAATAAAAAACTTTTGTAATCCTCTATATTTAAGTCATTAACAACATATTTTTTAACCCCTTTTGCTTTTTTAATACTTATATTTTCTAAAGTCTGAAGAAAATACATTTTTGACCTTAAACCTATAAATTCGTGAATTATTTTTGTACCCATTTCATCTTTAAGAAAACCTAACACTTTATTATTTAGCTCTGAGGAAAATTATATGGGTTATCTTTTGCTTAATTTGACGTATCAAAAAAGTATTAATTCAGATCTGGTTTTATGTCATTATAAAAATTTTCCGTTATTATTGTGTATATAAAACTATCTATATAATTAAGGGTTCAATTATTTTGAAACTTTGGTTTCATATAATTATAGTGAAAATTATACATTAAAATTTTAGATTGGTCTAAAATTGTGAATCCTATATCAATCTGTTTGTTATAATGTATTATAGTTTTTCGTAACTCTACAGCCACTAGATTAGATCCAAAAACTGAGGCACTATTAGAGGTTTTGCTATTAGAGCTCTAGCTCCTAAATGTCTTCCTTTGCTTTCCCATGAATTAGCTATTTTAATTATTCTTCTACTTTCAACATTTTCCATTGTTTTACCAAACCCGGAATTATTTATTAATTTAAAAAAGTTTCTTTCAAAGGTATTTTTAGCAATTTTTCTATATTCAGTATTTAAATCAACATATTTCTTCAACCAATCACCCTGTTTAAATTTCAAAATTCTGTGTATTTTTTTTAAAACTAACCCGTTTTCAAGGCAAAAAGGTAAATCATTGAGGAGGTGGTGAAGATTCTCTGGGTAGTCTAAATCTACTTCTAATATATACCCAACATCTGAATTATTAGCTATTTCTAAAACGTTTATTGAGTTATTAACCCACACTGAGAATAAAAACTATAGTAAAATTATACAAATTGGCTTGTATAAAATTGAATACACTGGATTTTGAAACCATAGTATTATTATACAAGTTTTTGTTTAAATCATACATTGTTTTAAAATGAAAACTTCGACAAATTATCGAAAAAAAATTGTATGATTTATACAAAGTGGCGAAGGTAAAATTGACGAAAAACTTATGCAAGTTAAACAACAGCTTGTATAAAAAAACTATAGTTAAAAAAAATATATTTCCAATGCAATTTAAAAAAAAAAAAATACGGTTAATTTTTGAAACTATTGCATTTTTATACAAGTGTCTTTTATAAATTATACATTGCGATTTGTCAAATCTACATAGTGTAGTACAGTCAGATCAGATTTGAATATGTAGATTAAAAACCAAAAAAAAGCAACAAATTAAATATTTCAACATAATATCGTTAAAAATTTATTTTCCAACATATAGAATATAAGGCACCATATTATATAAGTTTATAGTATTATTATAAGTGTATGAATATTTTTGTAAAGTGCTCAAAAGTTATTTGAATATTATTCTAGAGTTATGAGACATATTGATGTGATAATTACAATTATTATAAATTTACTTACTTATGAAATATATATTATATGAGATATTGTAGCCTAACATAGATTTTGTAATAACAAAATCAATCAACATATCTATAAATCATCATCAACATATGTATAAATATTTGTATTCGAAACTTAAAAGAATCTCATAATACGTTGTTAAATAAAAAGTTTTCTGAAGATTTAGAATTGATCATGTTCTAAATGTAAGAAATATATATTTTCAACTGTTTTTTTTTTAAATATTTAAAAATAATCAAAGTAACCTTTGATTAAGGGAAAGAATATTAAAAAAAAATTTGAATGTTACAAGAATTCCATTGAAAGACATTATTAGATAAGCAATTGTTCAATTAAGTATATGTTTTCTTTAATTTTTTCATAAAGTTTGTTAAGTTTAATAAAAATATTTAAAAGTTTTCTGAATAATAATTTGTAAAGATTAATTTGTGTTAATACAGAAACAAAGTAAAAGATTTATCTATAGTGATTTGTCAAAAGTGTGAGAAGATTGATCTTTAAGAATTTAAAAGAAGATATATTATAACTTTTTAGGTATGTATATAAGCAATTTTTAAATTTTATTTTTATTTAATTAAGTATTACATAAATCCTTTTTATAAATGACAAGGTACATATAGGTACTCATTTGATATGTTTACGTGTTCTGAATGTAAGTGCAGCTTTATTACACCAAATTTATTGATTTTACATCTGAAAGTTAAACATGGTTTTAACAAAAATAGTACTTTCATTTGCTGCGAAACATCTTGTAACCAAAGTTTTCAGTGTATAGCTGCTTTTAAAAAGCCTATAACTAAATGTGAAATAAAAACAAGAGCAAGATTTAATTTAGAAAATATACCAAACGAAACAGATATTGCAGATGTTTCTACAGCTTTGCAAGTTGTATTGCCCAAATTTTTAACGAATCGTGAACTTCCATTAAATTTTGATAATTTCTCATCTGCATTGAATGAAAATGATATTGATAATAAAACTTTTACTTTTGAAGAATGTAAGAAAGAAATATTCGAAAAACTTCTTAATTTTACTTTAGTTATGCATACTAAAAATAACTAAAGTAAAAATAACTAATAAATAATTACAAGAAAAGATGTATGTACAATCCAAGCTAATATAAGTGAATATATTATTAATCCAATTTTTAATTGTCTAAAAAAATTTAGCAATAATTTTTGTAGCAGTGACAAAGAAAAACTTGAAACTTTTTCAAATAATTTTTCCGATCCATTTAAAATTATTGATAGTGAATACAAACTAATTCAGAATTTAATAAAACGCGACGGGTTTGAGAGGCCAAATGAGTTTATTATTAATAGAGAAATCTCAATGTCCCATAGAAGAAGCGACGCTACTTTAAAGGAAACCATTAGTAAAGGAATAGTTTTGCCTCTTAATTTTCAAATTAGAAAGCTTTTTCAAAAAGAAACAGTTCTAAATAGCTGCATTGCTAAAATAGAAAAATTAAATAGTCATGATTCACAATTATCATCAAGGCAAATTATGGAAGGAAAAGTGTAGCCTTTATCCAAATAAAATATTAATACCATATTTTTTGTATGTATGTGGATGATTTTGAACCAAATTTCCTATCTATAAGTTTTGTATTTTTAATTTCAAATGTGCCTTAGAATGATCCTACACTGCCAATCAATTTCCCAATTTGTAATTGTATATCTAAGCACAGGACGTGTTCTGCAACTGCTTCTAACTCACCTTCCAAAAGAAAATATTCGGATCTCGATTCTGTTAGATCCATAAATGACTCACCATCTTCAAATAATTCGGAACATGTAAATAATTTAAATATTAATACCACATTGTATTTTTAAAAACAAAACTTTTACTTACTTAAGTTTCAGTTGCATGCATTTTAAAAGCTAATGGACAAGGAAAGATGTTAATTGACAATATTTTGCGACCGACTGAGCGAACAAGTATTGTACATAGAGTAATTCAATATTACATAGAAAATAACTACAAGATCTCTGTGTCAAAAGCAAAATCAATTGCAGAGCAAATAATAGAACTGTTTGATTATAAAACTGAATAATAGAACAAGTGAAACAATGGTAAATAAATCAAATGTTCTTTGAAGTGTAATTAAATTTTAATAATTTAACAAAGCACTTATTTTATTGGCCGTGGCAAGTTTCCTCCAAAAGGTAAAATATGGGACAGATATCAATCGCAATTAAGATGTCTAAACAAATTAAATTTTGATACAACAACTACACCAAAAACAGTGAATGAAAAGAGATCTATAAGAAAGTTGGTATATAGTTTTACTAGTACATCAGGTAATTTTTTTGATCAACATCATTTTATAAACCAACATGATGAATATATGAACATTTATAAAAATAACAAAATAATTGAAAGATTTAACTGAAGAAGAATTAGAAGGGAGGAGGTTATTCAAAAGTGGAAAATAACTGCTGAATTTAGACGGAAACAGTTAGATACAAATACAGATGGAAACCTACATCAACTTTTAAAAGACTAGCCGCTTTATAAATATGCGTTTGCCCCAGAGTTGGTAAATGAATCAATTAAAAAAAAAAAATAGTTTTCTTAAATATTTTTTTATAATTTCCAGTTCGACATCGATTTCAATTTAATTGAATCAGATAATAATTCATTATTTATGAAATGGGATAACTTTATCAAAACTATAGATGACGTATATGTAGAGAGAATAAAAGACTGTGCATCTAAGTCATTGTTAACAGAACTTTTCAACAAAAAGGATGATTTGACTGCTGGTATGTAATGACTATTCATTTCACAATAAAATGCGTTTTAATATTAATTTTTTTTATTTATAGATACCCTCAATTTTAATTACATGCAGCTTTTGCGCGCTATACTTACTCCCAACAACATATTCACAACATATTTGGAGGCTTTGCAATTTTGTTTTAAAGTTTTTTACGTCCTTAATCTAAAATATCCCCAGGAATGTAGCTTTATTTGCAATTTTATTCAACAATTTTTTTTTGGAATTCTAGGAGAATTCGAACACCCGATTGTAGAAACCTTTATTGCTGATATTAATAAAATTTTAGAAATTAGCAATTAAGCTATTAGGCTTCGAAAAAATTTTATTTTAATTTTTTTTTAATAATTAGTTAAGTAAAATTAAGTTACATATTAACCTTGACTTTATTTGAAATTTTTTTATTTATCATACATAATTTTAATTATCATTAATTTATCACTAACTTAGAATAATATAAATAAATAATTAGTAATTACTAGCATAATTCTAAATTTTCAAAATAAATTAGAAAATTTAACAATTTAAAATAAATATTTTTTGTATTACTGTAATGATAAAAAAAAATGTTTACTATGTAAAAGATAATCACTATTAGCTCTAAGAACTTTGTATGTTTTTTTTTTCAAATTTTTATTTTTTAATGAAAAATGATTAGTTATTTTTTGCCAATTTTTGTTTTAACTTAACATTTTGAATGAAATATGCTTGTTAATTTTTTTTTGAAATTTTAATTTTAATTATATGAAATGAAATATGAGATATAGTATAAAGTCTTCGGTCTAAGTAGATATAAATGTAACTAGTTTTTATGGTTAAGAATAATTTTAGATCTATTTTTTGTAATAAATTCTTTTTGTAATATTAATTTTTTTGTAACGCTTTTTTTTTTGAAAATAGAGAACCGATATACTTATAATATACAAATACATATTTTTCGTTTAATATCATAACAACTTGTAACACATTGTTATTTAGGAGGTACTTGGATCAGCGAGAGAAGATTGGTTAAATGAAAAGAATTTGTTCGATTCAGGAGAATCGGATTTGGAAAAATGGCTCATAACTAGCTTTGTGTAAATCAACTAAGACACTTTGATAATTTATACAAAATTCTTTGTTAATCCATACATTCCAAAAAATTATACATAAAAATGTATATATTACCTAAGTCACTTCGACGATTTGTTCAAAATACTTTGTTAATCTATACATTCCACTTTGCTAAAATATTATACGAGGCAATGTATAGATTACCTAAGCCCCTTCGACGGTTTGTACAAAATACTTTATTAATCTATATACTCCACTTTGCTAAAAAATTATACGTGGCAATGTATAGAGTACTTAAGCTACTTCGACGATTTATACAAAATACTTCGTTAATTTGTAGAATAAACTGAGTTAATTTAGCAAAGTTGAACTTTGTAAAATCATCAAATAAAACTTCAATATTTTATACAAGTACTTGTCAGGCTGAAAACTGCCGAAGCCTTGTGTATCTTATTCTAGGTTTTTGTATAATTTTTCTATAGCTTTTTGCTCAGTGCACTCAAAATCTTTATATGGTATACTTTGGGACATAGCCCAACCGTACAAATTATTTGCGTCTTGATAAATTATGTATTTGGATGTATTATTTACATTGAATTTGTCTTTCATATATTTATTATTAGCTACAGAATGGCGCAAAGAACATTGCCTGAGTCCTCCACGTATTACTTATTCGTGATTTTATAAAATTTTACATGTTTATGTCTGTAAATAATTGTAGCTCTATTCTCTCTAATTATATCTATTTCTACAGAGCTGGAGCAGTGTAATAATTTGCAGGATCTAAATTATAAATATTTTTACATTTTTTCTAAAATTTTCAAAAATGTCAGCTAAAATTAAAACATCTGTTTTTAAATACAATTTAAGATAATCCAATAAATTTTGGAAATTAAAACAATTCCATACAGTAATAGCATGATTATAATCTTCCATCGAACAAGGAGTATTTGTAATTTTATTATAAAATTCTGTCTGCTTCGGTAAATTTTCTTCTTCTAGTTTTTCCCAGCTGTTCAAATAATCATGTGGAAAAACTCCTTTTCTAAGCATTAGAATTATTACCAAAAGAATGCAAAATGTTTTCCATATTATTTTTATCTATATCTTTAGTAAGACTAAACTAGCGGCGATAAAACGAAAACTATCTAAAAATCTAATATCAAAAGAACAGTTTTCTTCAGGAACTATCATTTTTTTAGTTAAGGATATATATTTTTCCTTATTCAAAGCAATGACCGATATGTTACCTGGTATTACGTTTAATGACTTAAATAAGAGATGGCAGTCATATGCCGAGTAATTATGAAAAATACAAGCAAATATTAAGTTTTTATATAAAATATTATTATATAAAATATTACAACTAAGATGTGCAGGACCTATATTAACCACTAAAACGGCAATGATCCCTTGCTCGATTAGTAAAATTTAAAAACTTACTGCAAATGTGACATGTAGATTCCGTTAATTGTTAATAGTTATAGTTACTACACCCCTGTATGTATACTATAACATAAATGTTAAGATATATTAAATCACTATAAAACATAAATGTTATAAGTATACATTTTTTTTATATGAAATTTTTCTTTTGGTAATTTTGTGTGAAGGTAATTATTTGTAAATTCTCTTAACGATCAAATTTCAAATAAATTCACTTTCACACAGAATTCTCAAAAATTCCTAATTAATTATTACACGTGTTGCGAATATCATATTCTATTTTTTTCATTACAAAAATTCTTTTTGCAATTTTATGTAAAAACAATTATTTCCAAATTCACGTAAATATCATATTTCATAAAAAAATCAAATAAATTGTTTTCGCATAAAATTATTAAAAAAAAAACAATTATTCAAATATTGGCTAATTCAACTTCCGTTCTCATGAATTAGCCAATATTCCAATAAAATATCGCAGACGCAAAGTCAGCGATAATATAGTATAAAACACCCATTCACCTGTTGGCGATCGTCAGTAGTAGGTAAAGGGGCACTTTGGCATTGGAAAAAATAAGCCCATATCGCACGACCTAGTTTTTAATAAACCATATCGCACGCCCACGCAAATTAACCTATATTTGAATGACCTTGAGTTTTAGAGAAACCGAAAGTGTTGTGACCTGGATTCTGTTAGAAGTTGGGGTAAAACAAGTCTTTTAGAGCTCTTTGATTGTATATTATAATAGGTCAACATGAAAATAGTTAGCAAAACTATTATATGTAAATATTAAAGCACGTGTTATTTAATGTTGGTGAACTAGTTTTAAAGTGTATATTTAAGGAATGCGTGTTTTTTTTTTTTGTGTTGGTTTACAGAAATATAAAATAACAATTAGCATCTTCGTTTTTTTTTTTTTTTTTTTTTTTTTTTTCTACTTTAACTATTTAAAGAAGATAAAAGAAAAAAACTAATGATTATTGTCGGTGTGTCGTGTAAGATATTTTTTGTTTGTAAGAATGTTCAAAAAAAATATGAATGAAAAGAAGACAACCAGGAAATTAAAGCTGTGGAAACTAACATGTTGCTTAAGTGCATTGTATGTTGCATAATCTGTGAGGAATAAAAAAAAAGAAAAAAATTCAAGTCAGGTTAATTGCATTTGTCACCTATTTTGAAAACAAGAATATAAAAATAAAACAGATTTATTATGTGTTCAAGAAAAAAATATGAATAAAAAGAAAACAACAAGAAATCAAAAATATCTAACGTGGTACAGGTATACTTCTTGTTGATGTATACTTAGCTTAAGTAATAGGCGTATATGAAAAGAATATGAAAAAATGCTTTATAAAATTTAAAGAGAAAAATGAAAACAGAACAAAAAGATGTGTAACTACGTTTCTTTAAAATTTTAAAACTAATTTTAAAAAATTAAAAGAAAAAGTGCAAACTGGTTTTTTACATCTTAAATAAAGAATCAACAAAATTAATGCAATTTTGAGATGCATTTTTTTTTTCTTTTTTTCTTGTTTTTTCTTTTTTTATGAAGTATTTAAAGAAGAGGAAATAAAAACCATTAATTAATTGCGAATATCACCGTATAAGATTTTATTGTTATGTAAGAAGAGGAAATAAAAATCATTAATTAATTGCGAGTATCACCGTATAAGATTTTATTGTTATGTAAGAATATTGACAAAAATATGAATAAAAAGAAAACAAACAGGAAATCAAAAATATCTAACATGTGGTTTAAGTAATAGGCGTGAATGGAAATAGTAAGAAAAAATGCGTTTTTATAAAATGTAAAGAGAAAAATTTGAACAAATTAAGTGTACCTATGCGAATTTTTAAAATTAAAAGAAAAAAGTGCAAAGCTGGTTTTTAAATATGAATCAACCTTGACCAAATTGATATTTTGAGATGAATTTTTTTCTTTTCTTTTTTTTCTGATGAAATATTTAAAGAAGACAAAAGAAAAAATTATTAGTATTTTTAGATTTTATTGATATGTAAGAATGTAGAACAAAAAAAAAGATGTATTCTTATGTTGTGTTAAAAAAAAAAAATAAAACAAATTTATTTATATGTTTGAAATAATTTTTTATTTAAAAATATTTTACAATTTTATAGAAAACTGTGCTGTCTTAATCTAACATTTTTTCTTTTAAAAGATACATATATACATTATAACAATTTTTAACAGCACATCTGAAATTGTTGTTTAATAAGTGTATAGGACAATTTGATTTAAAGTTATCAATCTTTTGTAATGACGGCAAGTTTCTGCTTAAATCTTCTATTTTATCACTGTCAATGTACTTTTGAAGGAATAGTTTTCTTTGTTCTCCTTTAACATAAATTTTTTCAGCTGACTCTAAATAGTGTTTTAATATACATTTTACATCTAAATATTCAACTAGACCGTTATTCCATTTAAGTCCATTTATTTTATTTTCGCAATACTGGTTATTATATTTCATATCCGGACTAAGTTCCTCTGAGGGGTACGGTGCTTTGAAGTGATAGACAGTTGAAATTAAACTTCCTTTTTCAAGTATGGCTAATTCTTTTAGGAAATATTGCTTTTCATTTCCTTGTGAAAATTGTAGCTCAACTATGAGAACTCGTTTAACCATGTCGACGGTTTGTGTAAGAATACTCATTAGAATAAATAAATTTACATTTATATTCACTTCGGCAAAAGAGCTTTTCATATAAATATAGGTTAACAGTGCTATTTTTAACTAATACAACTATGCTATTTCATCCATTTACAATTATGGTAGCGGGGCCATCATGCTGTGGTAAAACCACTTTTATTCATAATTTAATAAAGTATAAAAAAGAAAATATACAACCACATATTAATAGAATTATTTGGTGTAATCCAGACAAAAATGCCTTTCCAAAATATTTAAAAGATGTGGAATATAGTAACACTATTCGGGATTTTAATGACAATCAAAAACCTTTGTTAATTATTATCGATGATATTATGTTAAGTTCCCATGATAAGTATGTATGTGATTTATTTACTAGAGGATCACACCATAGGAATTTATCTGTAATATTTGTAACACAAAATGTTTTTCACCAGGGTAAATTTTCAAGAGATATTTCACTCAACTGTAAATATTTAGTACTTTTCAAAAATCCAAGAGATAAATCGCAGATATTACCTTAGCTCGCCAAATATATCCCAATCAAATCAAAGCATTTGAAAAAGTATATAATGAAGTGACGTCAGAACCATACGGGTATATATTAATAGATCTTACTCAAGACGTTAATGATATATTTCGATTAAGAAGTGATATATTTAGAAAAGGTTTGTGTTTTTGTACAAGAGATCAATTAGAACAATTGGCAAAGAATATGAAACGTTTGAAGGTCAACCGTCATATATTGCACCTATTAAAAAGCTCTAAAGCGAAATTTCAGAAAGTAGTTATAAAACATCAAAAACAAACATCTCTGAAGTAAAAGTTAACAAACATCTCTGAAGTAATCAAAACATTTTGTGAAATTGCTTTAAATATTTTAAAAGGTACTTGTAATCTAAGTAAAAAATCAACAACCCAATTACGAAAGTATAAAAAGGAATTGAGATCCCTCATTTGCCGCCAAAAATCTATAAATAGTAAAAGAAAAATCATTATTCAACGTGGTGGATTTTTACCTACACTTCTTGGTGCAGTACTATCAGGGACAATCGGAAATTTTATAAAATGAATAATACAACATTTAACAAAATGATTATACTAAAACCCGAGTTTTATGAGAAAATGAAACAAAATGCAGACTTTAAATTAAATGAGTTGGATAAAAATATGAAAAAAATATTGTTAAATAAATATCTAACAGACACTCAAAAATGGTATTTATACAGACAAAATCTATTTAAAATAAGAAACAAAAATAGAGTACTTCCTAGAAATAAAGAGGAGAAAGTAAAAATTACGGAAACAAAAGGTACTCAATCTCGTGCAAAACCAATGTATATAGATGCGGAAGGTCAATCGCATTTTCCTGAATATAAGAATGTAGGAATACAAGTTGTTCCTGAAGAAGAAGAAGTATATGAAAAAGAAGCTGATGACGAAGTATTTGAAGATGAAATTCAGGAAAATGTTTTAACAAAAGCATTGTCAGCTGCTTCAGTTGGAGAACGTCTTAGAAAAAGAAAATCAATTAGAAATCAAAATGTACAAATTTTTGAAACTGATACAGGAGACATTATAACTGTTCCTTTAGATAGACCAAGCCCCCCAACGAAAAAAGAAAAAACTATAAATAGCAAAGAGTTGAATAATTCATCAAGAAATGTTTTAAGGTCAGCAGTAGGTAATACTCAAACAGAACTTAATTTTCCAATTCGTAAAAAGAAATCCGCAAGCTCATGGACAACATACAAGTAAATGATGAATTTTATGTCACTTTACTCAGTGATTCATCTATGAACTATTATCCAGAAAATTCATTATCATCTTTTACAAATAAAATGAATAAATACATGTGTGATTCGAGGTGGAAAGTCGGTATGTCAGAAATGTATGTTAATGATTTCGTTCCAAATGTGTATGGTGAAGAATGGAAAAAAGTACTCAAATATTTATTAAAGGTATGCAGAAAGATATGATAGGAGTTGGAACATCATATATTCCATACATAGAAAAACAAATGATATGCGACTGGAAAGTTTTTTTACTACCAACACTAATTCAAAATATACGCCCACTTAATAGGTTTACAAGAAAAAAAGTTGAACGACAGTTGATTTGGGAAAATTTTAATTTTATAAACGATGAAGTTCATTATACACAACCAATAAAAGCTGAGGAGATGCCTACAAATTTAAGTTACACCACAATATGTGTTACTAAGCCTAAAATAGATATAAAAATAAGAGCAAATTACGCTTATACCCTCGAAGGACTTTTGACAACATGTTTCAATCAAGTATCTTTTAAAGTTACAGATTTTAAAAAATATAAACCACGTGTAATAGAAGCTTTCAAAACTTTTATAGATAGTGTACAATTGATTCCCATTAGTAAACCAGATATGTTTTTTATATACACAGATATAATTGAACCGCAAAAAATAGGTGATAAAGATGTAAGGTGTTTAAGATCTGTTAACATACAAAATTCTTTCACTGATACTGTAAAAGAATTCAGTAATATTCAATATTGCAATGTGGAGAAATCATTTAATAACATTTCATTACTTTTATGTGATAAATATGGATACAAAATAAACTGTTCCAATAGTTCAATTCCAACAAAAATTGTATTACATTTTAAAAAAGTATATATAAAAGCGATTTTACAAAACTATATATTATTTTATTTTATTCATTATGGAGAGAGCGTACTACAAATATTATTTAGTTCAATCAGGAAAAGGTCTTGAGGATATTGGTCCTTTGTTACACTCAATTGTACCTTACCAAAGGGGACGAGGGTTAGGGAGCTTTTTCGGTGGTCTTTTTAGATATTTAAAACCAATATTTACGTCTGAAGCTAATATATTAAAAAAAGACGTTATTAACTCTGGTATTAATGCATTATCTGATATTGCCACAGGTGCAAATGCAAAAGAAGTGGTTCAAGATCGAAGTAAAGAGATAATGAAAAATGTAAGACGAGGTGCAGTTCGGAAACTCAATGAAATGTATGGACAAGGTAAAAGAAAACGAAGAAAAGCTATAAAAAGACCTCTCATTAATAATTTAAATTATTTTACGTCGAAGCGACGCGAAGTTAATAACAAAAACAAACAAAAAGATATTTTTGAATAATTATGATTGAATGTATGAAATCAGAGCTTGATATTTTTAAAACACAGCCTATTCAGTCAAGTATTTTACGATCTGAAGAAGTTTCCTATAACCCTATTGCTTCTTTAGATAATCCATCTGTCATAGAATTTGTTTCACTAGAGCACGGTGATACATATAGAGACTTGTCTTCGACATATCTAAAATTAAAAGTACAAATTTTAAAAAAAGATGGCAAACAAATATAGCAAAAACAGATAATAGTGGTTCAAAAGAACGTCAAAAATTATACCAAAATAGCAATGTAGTGGAACTTATGGGGAAACTACATTTAGATATGTTTAACCAACCAACACTTCTTATAAACAATGTCGATGTTCGAGTTATCCTAACATTAGAAAAACCAGATTTTTACCTCTTTGCAGATGATACTGATGAATCTCAACTGAAAATTTTAGAAGCCACTTTATTTATGAGACATGTAACAATTAATCCTAGTTTGCTATTAGCACATAATGCTGTATTGGAAAAAACTAATGCCAAATACAATTACAAACGGGTAGAGGTAAAAACTTTTACCATTCCACAGAATAGTTCATCAATATCACTTGATAATGTGTTTATTGGACAGTTGCCAAACACAATCATTTTTTGTATGACAGAAAATACAGGTTACTCTGGAAAAAGGTCAAAAAACCCATACAATTTTAAACATTTTGATATTTCACAATTTGTGTTAAACGTAAATGGTGCTCAAATACCTTATTCAGCAATTGAAACCAGTTTTTCAGATGAAAATAATTGCTGCACAAGAGCATACAGTACACTTTTTTCAGGAACTGGAATTTACCATAATGATAAAGGTCATCAGATAACAAAAACCATGTTTAGTAATGGGTTTTTCATTCTAGCTTTTGATTTAACTCCAGATGCATCAGGAAATGAAGTGTGTCAAGGTCTACTAAATCAAGGTACAGTTAGAATTGAGGCAAGGCTATCAAAACCACTTACATCTACACTGACTGCTATTGTTTATGGAGAATTTGATGCAAGTTTACAAATTGATAAAAACCGAAATATATTCTCAAACCTATAAATAGCATACATAAAAGTAAATTTGAATATTTGACAAAATGTCACTGTCTTGTGCACTTCTGGATATAACATTTTGTAGTGATGATAATAATACCTTGTTTGCGAAAGATATTTGTATAGTTGGTATTAAAGAACCTTGTAAAAAGTTTGTAAAAGAGCTCAAGTATAAATTTCCAACTAGGGATTTTATAAATGATAATTTTGATAATTACTCTTTTGGAACTGTGTACAACGATAAAATAAATAAAGAGCTCTGTCAAATACTAGAAAAATTTGATGTTATTATAACAAATAAAAAAATCAAAAAAGAGTTTTTATCAAATTATATTAAAGAAACAACTAAAGTATAAGACTTGAGTCAATTTGATTGATGAATACCCTAGAGATAAGTGACATATTAAGATGTAACAAACACACACGTAAATTTTTTAAAGGAGTTTTTGCTCTGGATCAACTCCCCAGAATAATTGAAAAACAAACTTTTTTAATTGTAAACACTGATAAATCAAGTTAGCTATTAGGTTAGCTATTTTTAGCTCAGGTTAGCTATTTTTAAGCCAAAGAATGGCTGTGTTGAATATTTTGATTCGTTTGGTAGAAAACCAGATAAATTAGAAATTTTAAGTTACTTAAAAAACCAATGTATAATTTTTAATAAGAAACAGTTACAAAGTAACTATTCAGATGTCTGTGGGCAATATTGTTGTGTTTATACGTGGTATAGATGTTGCGGTTATAGTATGAACGCTTTTTTAAAAAATTTAATAAAGGAAATCAACTAGAAAACGATAAGTATACTTTAAGTACCTTTCAAAATTTATTTGGAAAATATAACTCATTACAAATTTGTGTTCCTAAAACGTATAAATAATAAAAACAATATAAACAGGTTTTAGTAAAATTAAAGGAATGGAAGACCAAGTCAGAACACAAATTTATTGCTAAGTTACACATATTTTCTCAATAAGAGTCATACATTAAAAATTGCTGTTGGATTTGACTGTGAATCATTTGAAGCCTCAAGTATAATTCACGGTGTTGGTAAAAAGTCAATTGTCTTAAAATATCATGAATGGAATAAATTTTAGTACGAATTTAACAAAAAACTCGATAAACTGATAATAAAAGATATAAAACAGAACTTTCATCGTGGACTAAAATCAGCGAACGGGCAAAGTATAAGTATTAACAAAGAAGAAGCAGAGCAGTTTTACAATTTAAGCGATTTTCTTCACGCAGTGATGATCTATTATAAATCTGCTGAGTTAAATGTAAAAGACTATGTTCGGGTATATCTAAATTTATATGTCGGACAACAAGTATTTAGGTTAGAAAGAGAAATTTGTGTACCAATACAACGTTTTAATGTACATTACATTGTATTCAAGGTTATTTTTTGAAATTCCTGTAATTTTAAAGGAACAAATCTGTAATATACTACATAAAACAAACAAAATAAATCACAACAAATAATATAAAAATTTTTATTTTTTATTTATATGTTCTAGATAGACAAATATTTTTCTGTACACCTTTCATTAGATTATTTAATTAAAATTATTTAGGATTATTAAATCATTGAAATAATCAAGATCTCCCTGCTGATTATTTATGTCCCAAATTTCATTAAATAGAACTGCTTACTCATCTTCCTCAATTTCTTCTTCCACTTCTTCTTCTTCGTCTTCTAATTCAACTATCTGGAACGGTGGTATAAATTCCTCAGTTTCTGCTAAATCTTCGTCGTCCATGGTGGTCGTAATTTCATTTTCTTGTATCTGACCTTGTGTATTTACATCATCTACAGTTTCTTTAAATGGAAATGTTGTGGAATCAGGCAGCATTTCAGCGAGTTGTTGAGCAGTCAGAATGGAAATGAATTAAATTTGAAAATAAAAGTTGAGTTATATACTCATGTAGAAAAGTATAAAAGCAAATTAAACTCAATTAGATGATTAGTTTAAACCATGCTTTGGTCTATCATTTTATGTATAATAATTATTATAACATTACCTTTAACATTTTTAAAACAAAATGTCAAGAGTTCAAATAGTGACTGAAATTCATAGACAGGTAAGACGTAAATTTCTTAGAAGAAAATTCAAACAGAAAGGTCTAAATGACACGTGGCAAATCGATTTAGTCGAAATGATACCTTATGGAAAATTTAATAATGGTTATAAATATATGCTGACGGTCATTGATACTTTTTCCAAATATGCCTATGCTGAACCTGTGAAAACAAAAAATGCTGAAAATGTTTTAAATGCCTTAAAAACAATTATTGTTAGAGCTAAAGTTATACCAAAAAATATTCACTCTGATCAAGGCAAGGAATTTTTTAATTTACAATTTCAAAATTATATGAAAGAAAAATCAATCAATCATTATCACACATTTAGCGAATTAAAAGCATCAGTTGTTGAACGATTTAACCGTACATTGAAAAATTCTATGTGGAAAAAATTTAGTTTAAACGGGAATTATAAATGGTTACCTATTATACAATCATTAATAAAAGAATATAATTCAACAAAACATAGCACAACAAAACTTCCTCCTGAAAAAATTACGCGAAAAAATGAAAGAAATATATTGAAAAATATATATATGCAGCCTAAAATTTTTCAAAAAAGTAAATATAAGGTTGGTGAATATGTAAGAATAAGTAAATATAACTTCGGTCACTTCGAAAAAGACTATCAACCAAATTGGTCAACTGAAATATTTAAAATTGATAAGATCAATAATACCTATCCAGTTACATATCAATTATCAGATTATAAAAACAATCCTATTACAGGTGGTTTCTACAAAGAGGAACTCACTCTTGTTAAATATCCAAATTCTTACCTGGTAGAAAAAATTATTAAAAAACAAGGTAATAAAGTTTTTGTTAAATGGTTAGGGTTCAATGATGATCATAATACTTGGATTAATAAAAAAATAGTTTTTAATAAATTTGAACATATTTGATATTTATTTGTGCTATTTATACTAAAATTTTTAAATAAAAATTTAAACATTATATTTCTAATTAATTATTAACATTAGATCTTTTATATCCATAGGGAAATGAACTACCATCTTCCATAAATTTACGTTTTTCTAACCTAGTTCTAACCTAGTTTGATATTTTTTTATTTCAGGAACTGTGATAACTTTATACTCTTTATTACGTCGAATATTTTGTGAAAGTATGTATATATCGTTATCTTCCTTCACATTTAGCACCGCTTCTTTAATTGTATTAAAATTAATTTTTTGGGAGGCTGTATAGTTTAAACAAATTCCATTAACTTTACAAACTAGTTTTTCTTCATTGTCTTTCGTACTGTGAACCTTATATGCATAGTTTTTAGGGCCTCCACTTACAAATTCTGTAATGTAACTTCCAACACCATAACATTCTAGTTCATCGGTCATATCTCCTATAAAATCCCCTGTTTTGGTTCATATTCTCCTGTACGACTTATATATATTACGGAATCAGTGTCATAATATAAAACTCTATCATTTAGTTTTTCTAAATAACTTTATAATTTTAATCGAGCTTGAGTAGTTGTGTAAGCTGCAACACATATATTTACAGTAGATAATGATTCACCTGCTTCTTCTTTGTACTGCCAATTAACTATAATGTTTTCCTCACTTACTGGAAGAATACCACAAACGTCTATAGATAGATTTGTTAACATGTCATATAAATCCTTAGGTTAATTAATAATTATTGTTTTTTGTAAGTTTTCTCTCTGTCCAAATTTACCCCAAAAAGAATTAAGCATTAATTTTGCAAAAGATCGTAGTCCCTGATTATTTACAATTTCATTAAATTCTAGTTGAATATTTTCATTTTTAAGAAAATTCGTTATATACTTCTCTTTCTCTTCCTTTGTTATACAGTTACTAGGCCATCCCGATGCCTGTTGTTTTATTTTTAAAAATTTGTTCATCATTTCTGTGAAAAGACCATCTGTTGTTGTTACACCATTGTATTGACATATGTTGTAACTCCATATTTCATGAATTTCTAATATTTTATATTTCAATTCAAGAGCTTTTAACACTTCATCAATAATACATGTTCCAAGTAAAGCTCTTTCGTTATCATTATGTAAGCAAAATTCATTTAGGTTTTTTTCCTCACTACATGTGCGACATAAGGAAAACATTAATTTGTTGTTTTGTTTTACAGGTAATCTGGATGTATAAGATTTTCTGGTGGTAAAATTTTACATTTTATAAGTCCATTCAAATCTTTTAAATTTTGTTTAGTACAATTAACGTTTCCTACATAAACATCTGGATGGCCGACAGGAAATTTTCCATATTTGCAAACCCATGGATATAAAGAACAAATATCTATATATTTTATTTTTTCTCCTTTTTTACATTTGTAGTAGTTGTAAACATTATCTGTACGACCACCATAAAAAGAATCCCGAGGTTTTAATGGTGAAAGTTGTACTAATGGATGGTTACTTAAGTAATTCATTTTGCTTATACTTATTTGACAATAAAAATTGCATTGTAATTTGTACATTGTACATTGTAATCTAATCTTTTCAGCCTATCAGATTTTCTAATAGTTCTATCATATCGTTCATTCATTGTATCATTTTTATCATTATATAAATATGAATTACGATTACGTGGAAAACAGTTAGGATGACCGTGATAATAACATCCATAAAATTCAAAAACTTGATTAGTTTCTGAACAAAAACTATCAACTTTTACACCGGCTACGACAGCTTCTTTTTGTTTAGCAGCATGTCTAATGTTAATATTCCGTTTTTCCTCCTCCCAAACCAACCATTGAATAGCTGCCTTTGATTGGTTATCTGAATACCTATACCCGTTTTTGGGTATTAAACCAATCGTATATGGTTTTAAAAAATTACGTCTAAATGCAAGATTACAAGCAAACGCTATAGTTTTGGCCTCTAGAAAAGGTTCAATGTTACATTCTCTAAGAAAAAATTCTCTGAACTTTAAGCATGATTGCGTAAGTATTGCTACGTCATTTATACAATATTTTACAATATCATTTTTCATATAGAATTCATCATTTTTGTGATCTTCATACCATTTCAGAAGTACTTCACGTTCGTTAGTTTTCATGGTATCTGGGTTATAATATTCAACAGGTGGTAATGGTCCAATATAATTTTTATTTTCTGTTGTATTGAAGAGATGCGGGAAATATCCTTTTTTCAAATCAATTTGTAAATCAAAAGCCTTTGGTAATTTTGATAATGCAAAGTAATTAATTGAGTCTATAAATTTAATGTTATCTAATAACATCATGATAATTTTTGAACCTCGCATAATTAATTTAGTTTTTAAAGAGGTTTTTTCTAATATAATATTTAAAATAAATTGATGGTCAAAAGATTGTCCATTATGTGCTATTACCACGACAGTTTTGAATTCTTTTCTTATCTCCATTATGTACATCAGAAATTGCTCTATAATATTTCCCTCTTTAATTCCTTTTCTTCTAAATTTACATGTTTCACAAAAATATAACGAGGACAACGAAATACATGCGTCACATCTTTGCTCGAAAACACACAAATTCGGTTCATGTAGTTTAATATCTGATAGAATGCCTCTTATGTACTTCTCTCCAAAAGCTTTTTCTTGTTGTGTTTCCAAATCGTAAAATATATAAATAAAATTTTTTAGTTTAGGTTGATTTTTGTTTTGTTGAATAAAACATTTGTGATTCTCAGGAACATAGTTACTGCAAATCCTGCAAAAGTATTCACCACATACATGGTTTCTGTCGGCTTTATAAAGTTTTAAGCAAGACAAACATTTTTTAATTTCGTCACAAATACTGTTGCGTTTTGAACTTGACGCCCTAAGGTTATCTAAACACATTCGACCTCGAAATGAACGATTACAATCATTGCATAAAATTTGTTTTAAATTATTAAGACATGGGGGAGAATTTTGACAGCATGGACATGTTCCTGTGCATCTATGATTACTTTTGTTGTTGTATGGAATGTGGCAATCTTCACAATAATAACTGGCGCAAAAGGTTGCAGTCAGCGATTTTATTACGTTGTAGTGATTTTTATAAAACAACAAATTTAGCCGTTTTTCAGGTCCAATTCCTTCAAATATTACCTCTCTGCCTCTTGTTCCCCATTTGTATGCAACAATTTTATAATTTTTCAAATATTCTTGAGTTCGTGTATTCCACAACCTTTATTTGGAATTTTTACTCCTGCATTTTTAGTTAGTTCTATAGCTTTTAAAGTTTGTAATTTTCCTGTATCATTACGAATTTTGTGTTTGTAGTTCTTATCATTTTTAGTTTGTGATATTGCCACAATTAAGGCCTGAGGTAGACATAAATTGTTTTTGTTTTTAATGCAAATTATTCCCTTTCGCTTTAAGCTTTCCTCATCATATGATGAATATTTTTGTGATCTTCCTCTCCCAAATGGTAGCCTTACAGAAGTAACTGAAAGACAAAATGTATCTGTGCTTAAACCTGTAACATAAAAACAAAATAAAAGTATTAATAATAAAATAATAATGAAGTATTTATTTAGTAGTTATCTTCAGAATTACTTTGAAAAATGTTCGATATCATTTCCCATACATCAGAAAATGTTAGATCACCTGCATTTCTAAAACTTAGCCATCCACGACCATGTTGCTGAAAGCTTTCTCCACAGAATGTTAATCCTACATTATCTAGAGGGTGCAAATCATTTGTAACATCTTGAATTATTTTATACAATGCGTTTTTTATCCAGTTAACCGGTTCTACGTTATTAGGAACTGAATTAATTATAAACTTGACTTTACGTCCGCGTACGTTAAAACGTTTGACTACTGATGCTGAATCACTTTCAATCCTATAAGGAAGTGATTCTATCTCCGGTGAATGATTAAAAAATCTTTCTAATAAATTTTTTTTTGACATTTTTTATTTTTTTTTTTTTGTATTGACTCGCTTGCTGCAGCTATTTGACCAAACTAACTAAAACTAATTTAAATATTTCGTTTTTAGAGTAAAAAAAATTTCATCAAGCAAATATTTGCAACAATGTTTGTAAGATGTATGAATTCTAAAAAAGTAATTACAATAAATTCAATTTTAATTAAATATACGTTAGTAGATTGTATATATTGCATGCAATTGCATTTGATATAAATTATCGAAAAGGAATTTATAGAATAAATTCAGGTTTAAACACAAATATTTTGTTTTTACAGAAAACACCTATCTTCAAACAAATTATTTGCAACATTGTATTTTTAATAAAATATATCTTCCTTTTTTTTTCTAATTAAAACTACCTACATCTTTATGAATCTTTCTTTGAAATAGAAAATATTTCAACAATGTAGTTTGATTTATGAAGCCGAAAGCAGTTACAATAAATTAAAATTTTAATTAATATGCTTTGGTAAATTCTATAGATTTCTAACAATTTTATTTAATATAAATACTGCAGAATTTTATAGAAGAAATCATAGTCTTACTTAAACTCAAGCAAGTAAACAAGCATGGACAACAACACTGAAGACATTTTTTTTTTTACACAACCAATACAGGTTGTGCTTCCACCGAAGAGGAAGAAATCCCAGCATCAGCAACAACCTCAACACGAACAAGCATCACAGCACCAGCAACAACCCCAACATCAGCAACCATTACAGCACCAGCAACAATTTCAACAACAACAACAACAATACGAACAACACCAATCATATGAGCAACCAAAAAGAAAAAGATGTTTGGAATCATTTAATGCAAAATTAAAAAGAAAAACATTTTTAAAGGCAAAAGATATAGAGCCAGATGCGCTCTATACAATTAAAAAAGTTAGACTATTACCAACAGTTAATGGACCGTCTTGGGTTTTTGAAACAGAAAATTACATAATTTTCATACCAAAAACCTATCTGGACCTATTCGAAGATAAGGAATTCCGGGAGGAAATTCTAAAAGGCGATCTCTATTTAATTAGAGATAACACTGAAAATTTAAAACTGCTTGATGAAACAAGCAATAAACATTTAGCAATTAACGAATAAAATTGTAATAAAAATAAAATTAATAAATAAAAAAAAATTTAATAAAAAAAAACAAAATTCTGTATTTTACTTGTTTACACTTTTTTTTGCTTTTAAATTTTTCTTTTTTTTTTTTTACAGCTATTTAGATTATATATTTTAATTATAAATACTAGATGTTTAAAAAAAAAAAAATGTTTAATAAAGAGAAAGTAATTACTTACATTTAATAAAAAACGTTTGCATTTTATTTACATTTTTTTTCTCAGGCTTTTCAGTTTAAGCTCTGTGAGAGGTATTTGACTATTTTAGAGAGTCATATAAAAAAAACAAAAAAAAAAAAAAAAAAACGAAGATGTTAATTGTTATTTTGTATTTCTTCCTATAGTAAACCAACACAAAAAAAAACACGCATTCCTTAAGGATACACTTTAAAACTAGTTCACCAAAATTAAATAACATGTGCTTTAATATTTACATATAATAGTTTTGCTAACTATTTTCATGTTGACCTATTATAATATACAATCAAAGAGCTCCAAAAGACTTGTTTTACCCCAACTTCTAACAAAATCCAGTTCACAACACTTTCGGTTTCTCTAAAACTCAAGGTCATTCAAATATAGGTTAATTTGCGTGGGCGTGCGATATGGTTTATTAAAAACTAGGTCGTTCGATATGGGCTTATTTTTTCCCATGCCAAAGTGCCCCTATACCTACTGTCAGTCAATTTTAACAATTAAGTGCTAAAAAATTTTAAAACAAAATTATAAGTAAATAAAAAATTTGAATAAAACAAAAAAGAAAAGTAAAATTGTTTTTTATTTTATAATTAAATATAAAATAAGTAAATAAAAAAATTGAATAAAACAAAAGTAAAGTAAAATTGTTTTTTTTTATTTTATAATTAAATATAAAATTTAATTAGCGAAGAGGATGGGATTCTCGAATGTGTTTTTACGAGAAAATATATTGATTTTCAAATCTTAATCGAGAATACCAAATTTGTGTTAAAAACTATTCAAAAAATATTATAATAAAATAAAAATAATAAAGTGGAAAATTGTTCCTAATAAATAACAAAAAATATAAATTAAAACCAAAACTTTTTAACGATGGTAGTAGATCCCTTCGTCCCAGTAGAAGACGAAGATACTATAATTTTCTGGCCTCCCGAAACTTGAGAAGAATAAATAAAAAAAAAAATTATAATAATATATAAATACATGTTATCAATAATTCTTCAAATAAAAAGAAAAACATTAATAAAGACATTAATAAAATTTTGTGTGTGTATTCCTGAAAATTTTTTTTTATTTCATTGCTGTGTTCCCGTTTTAATTGTGCGTTCCTGAAAATTTTATTTTTTTTGCTGTGTTCCTGCATATTCAAACTAAATAATCCCGTATTGCTGTTGTTCGAGTATCCTAAATACACGCAGTGGTAGTGTACATCTTAATTTCAGTTCAAGGTACTGTCAATTTTTTTTATTTTAGTTACTTATAATAAAACTATTGTTTCAAACTTTGCTCGTGTCAAAAAAAGAAATATGTAATAGTATCGTTAAATTAAAATCTTAAAATTTTATAAATCAAATATTTTTTTTTTAAAGTAATAAAAAAAAAAAACTTTAAGTCAAAATTTTTTTAATAATTTCTGCAACTCAAATAGTTTTGTTTCACAAAGTATATACGGATTATTTTTTTTAAATATATTAAAATTCTTTTATGAAAATTTTATTCTAACCTTTGTTATAAAAAATTCCTTTTCTATGTATACACTAAAAGGAATTATTTTATAAATTTTCCAATTATAAAACTATTTTTTTTATAAACTTGTCTTTTCTATTACGAAAAGTAAATTCTTATAATTTGTATTATATGGTTTGAATCGTAATTTTGACCTATAAATTGTTTAAAAATTAAAGTAACCTTTTTAATCAAAAGTGGAATTGTAAATTAAAACAATTTTTTTTTACTTCTTTTTTGATCTTACAAAAAAAAATAATTGGTAATTGAAAATAAATAAAATAAGAATGTAATAATAATTTTATATAAAAATTTGCATTGGCTTGTATATATTATTATAAATTGAATTTTCCAAGCATTCGTCATAAAATATATGATATTTTCAAATATAAAATTTTTTTTTATCGAAACAAAACTATTACTAAAATATACCTAACTCTAACTTATTCTGCTAAAACAAATTCTCTTTATTATTAAAAATGGATAATGAACGAAAGAGGCTAACAATAGAACCTCTAAAATATTTGGGTAATCTTCCCGAATTCAATGGTAATTCAAATAACCTCGAAAACTTCTGCGACCTAGTTGATAGTGTCATTCCCATCATCAGGACTTTCGACGATGTTTCTCAAGTATTAATGACGGACATAATTATAAGTAAAATTGTTGGTAAAGCAAGGGATACGTTGGAAATTAATTGTCAAGCCAGAAATTGGGCTGCAATTAAGCAAGTTTTACAAAATAACTTTGGTGATCGACTAACTTGTGAAGAACTATTTGACGCAATGAGAAGCATCACTTTTAAAACCAATTGTATAGACTTATTCAACGAAATTAAAATAAAATTAAGAAGACTAAACAATAAAACTCAACTGACCTATAGTGTAGGAGCCACAGCCGACGACCTAGCAAACAGAAACAGAAGCTCCGCACTATGTATATTTATCAACAAAATCCCTGAACCTAAGAAATCTGTTTTAGTTTGTAGAAACCCAGACATATTATTTCAAGCGTGATACGCTTATTCCATTCAAAACAACCAAAATCCCAATTGAAGAAACAGAGAAAATCCTAACCACAATTATCCTAACCAAAACCAAATAACAGTAACCAAAGACACAACTACAATAACGACAATAGGCATAATAACAACAGATATAATAATGCCAACAATAACAGACCCCAAAACCAAAGAGATCAGAATCAATATAGTTATAGAAACAACAGTATCAATCGACAATCTCGAAACTATTACAATAGTCCTTCCGCTGACCAACAACAAAATAATTATAATCACAACAATAATTATAATCACAACAACAATTATAATAACCGCCCAAACCTACAAAACCATGAACCTATGGATACTTACGAACAAGAACTCCAAAATGTTCAATACTCTGCCTCGACAAAATCTTATTCCACTAAAACTTACTTCCAACTTCCAATACTGGAGCCACGCACTCCATTATCAACCCTGGATTGTGTGATCTGAAATGGAATAAACAAATTAATAATATATCTCTCAAAACGCTCCAACATACCGACAACATTTCTGAACTGGTAGAAATATCTTTATTCGAAGAATTAGGAGATCCTTCGAATAAAATACAAATGTTCGTTTGTGATTTTCACAAGGAATACGACGGCCTTTTAGGAAATAACATCTTAAAAAGTTTAAATGTTAAGATTGATTACAGTAATAACTACTTAGAAATTAAGGACAAAAAAATCCCAATATATTTTAAAAATTTTAATAATACTAAAACTTACCTTCTTGATACTCAAGGAGAATATTTCCTTGATATACCAGTCGAACAGAAATCTGGCTTAGCATACATATCAAATAAAACTTCTAACGATAACAAAGTCATAATCAGAGAAGGTGTTTACGAAGTCGAAAATAGTAATTAATGCAAATGTTAAAATTCTAGACAATAACCCTAAAACCATCAAATTTAATATGTTAAAAACTGAACCCGTCACCGATAAAAATTTTTACTTTTCAAATGACGTTAAAATTGCACCACTACTAGAACAAATTCGTACAAACCATTTAAACCCCGAAGAAAACCAAAATTTACATAAAATTGTTAAAAGATTTTCCAGTATATTTTATAATGAGAAATCGGATCTCACCTTCACAAATGCAATAAAACACAAGATTCGTACGAGCGACCATGTTCCTATTGCTGTCAAGACATACCGATACCCATATATTCATAAAGAGGAAGTGAAACAACAAATTTCGGAGATGTTGGAAAAAGGAATTATAAGACCAAGTCAATCTCCATACTCTGCACCAGTTTGGGTAGTACCCAAAAAACAGGATGCAAGCGGTCGACATAAATGGAGACTCGTAATTGACTATAGAAAGTTAAACGAGGTTACAATTGACGATAGGTACCCCATTCCCAACATCGACGAAATTTTGGAAAAACTTGTTAGATGCCAATATTTTACAACATTGGATCTTGCCAAGGGTTTCCATCAAATTTAAATTGATAGGAAAGACATTTATAAGACAGCATTCAGCGTGGAAGGCGGTCACTACGAATTTCTTCGTATGCCGTTTGGGTTGAAGACAGCTCCAGCCACCTTTCATTATTCAGACTTATGAATAATGTCCTAGGTGACTACATTAACAAAATTTGTTTAGTCTACCTAGATGATATAATTATCTTCTCCACTTCTTTACAAGAACACCTAGAATCCCTCACAAAGATTTTCCAAAGACTGAAAGATATGAATCTTAAAGCCCAATTAGATAAATCGGAGTTTTTAAAAAGGGAGACCGAATTTTTCGGTCACGTAGTGTCAAATGAAGGTATAAAACCAAACTCTCAAAAAATATCGTGTGTCCAACATTTTCCAATTCCTAAAAATCCTAAGGAGATCAAACAATTCCTCGGTCTCACAGGATACTATACAGGATGCTATTCAAACTGTTTAGAATTGTGACTTGCACAAAAATTTGAAAATTTCATGCAATAAGAAAAAACGTGAAAATACGACATTTTTGAAATTTTGAGGGGCCGTAAATCCGGAACCCTATATAACTAAGAAAAGCCGTTAACACGCGTAAAAATATATTATTGAATCTTTAATTTTCATGTCTTGCCGAAGAAAAATTTTTACAGGTGTCTAAAAATTGCAAATTTTCAATTTTTGAGGCGTAATAACTCTTAACTCTTAATAACTCTCTTTGGTTAACTTAAAATTTTTTTGGAAATGTGCTAAAAACCATTTCGATATGAATAAAACCAACGTAGTTTTAATTGAAGATGTAACCTTTGCTAACAACTTTACTAATACCGTAAAAAACCATTTTCACAGTAACAATAATAAATTCAAATTGTTAAATGTGGAAAACTACTTAAAGATATTACAAACGAAAACGAACTGGCGCAATTTGTTGAAAATGAACACCTCAGAAAAAATCATAGAGGTATTAACGAAAATTTTATGCAACTTAGAGAAAAAATTTAAATCCCAAATTAAAGGAAAGAATAACAATCTTTGTCATTCATTGCGAAATATGACAGGAAACCCGTCAAACAAAAATATAAAGTTACTGAGACTCCTAGTAACCCTAGAGAAATAATACACGCAGACGTCTTCTATACCCTCAATAAAAATATGTTTTTAACAACAATCGACAAGTTTACAAAATATGCACAAGCAATAAAAATTTATAATCGCAGTTGGACTGAATTTAAAAGAGCCAAATATCAGCATCGTCGGAAATGTCCAAAATTTAGTTGTCGATAACGAATTACGTCTAAAGCTCTCCCATTGCGGAAATTCTTAGAGGATGAAAACTTTAGCACACACTTCACCTCTAATAATAACCATACATCTAATGCGGACGTCGAACGCCTTCACAATACGATAAACGAACACTTACGCCTTTTAAGACATGACGATAAAGTAGACGAAGACTCCGTACCAGAAAAAATACACAAAATAATAAAATTCTATAATAACTCTATACATAGTACGAGTGGAAAAAAGCCAATAGACTTCTTCCACAGTTCTATAACGCCAGATCAATACACAGAAATAAAACAAAGAATACTTAAAGTTAAAGAAAATAGCATCGAAAAATTGAATCAAAATTGGGAAAACGTTGATATAGAAACGGGACTACAATTTATAAAAGAAATAAGGGGAGGGAAAAACCACCGTAAATTTAGAAAAATAATAGCTGAACCCTTAGACGAAAACCATATTATAACTCCAGATGGATACAAATATTATAAATCTCACGTAAAGAGACGGAAAAAGCACCAAAACAATAATAAACCTACAATTAAAGCAAAAGTTAGAAAAAAAAAAAATAATAATAGAAACTTACGTATACTTCCAGAAACGAACCATGACAATAAAGACAGCACTTTTAATCGGGACATTACTGACAACAACCCTGGCCCAAACAATAGAAATACAGAACCTGAATCAAAATAATGGCTACATCACCATAAAAACCGGTGAACTTAAAGTTATTAAAAACTTTGAAAAAATTCTCCATATAATAAATACTACTCAACTAGCTATAGCAAAAGATCAAATATACGACAATATTAAAATAATAGAACAAAATGCAAAACAAAATGCACTTGTAATAAATACCGTGGTTGGAAACTTCAAGTTACTAGATTCTCAAATTAAAAGACTGAGACCAAATACAAGACACAAACGGACTTCTTAACGTAGTTGGTACAGGTCTAAAATTCCATACAGCCACAATGGACAGTGAAGACGAAATCCTTATAAAAAACGCAATAGATAAACTATCTCAAAATAACCATGATATAATAACTGAAACAAACAAACAAGTTATAATAAACAAACAAATATCCAATCAAATTCATAACATAACCAAACATATAAATAACCAGCAAAAATTAATTTTTGAAATTCTTTCAAATCATACAAATGGAATCAAAATAAATTACTTAGAAAGAGAAATAAACACTTTTGAACAAGCGTACCAAATAAACCACGATATAAACCTTCTACGAAATCACATTGATAATATCGAACAAATCGTTTTGACAAGTAAACTCAACATTCTCTCGAAAAATATCTTAACAGAAGACGAACTGAAACTTATACATGACATAGAAACTTACCAAGATATGAAAGTAACAGTAGTATATTATAGTGACCAAATTATAATTATAGTTTTTATCCCAAATTTCTCCAACTCAAAATATTCCAAAATTTTTATTGAACATATGCCAAACATTAATAATAAATCCATATCACTTAAAGAAAACAATATTCTAATAAATGATATGAAAATTATTTACAGTAATGATGTAAAAGATAAACAAAAAAATAATTTAATTGAATTAAATGATGAATGTTTGAATCATATATTAAATTTTAAGGAAGGTAAATGTGAAATGCAAAATTAAAAAAAAGAAATAATTAAAGAAGTAATACCAGGACTTGTAATAATAAAAAATATTAACTATACTAATAATTTTTCACAAAATTGTAATAAAAATTTGAAATTATTTAGAAATAGCTTAATAAAATTCGAAAATTGTAAAATTAGTATTCAAAACAAAGTATTTACAAATGTTTTCAAAAAATCTATGATAAAAATGTATTTCCCTATTTTATGCCAAAAGTCATTGAAAACAAAACAGTTAATTGTATTTAAAAGAAATAGAAAATAATAGAAAAGAAATTAAAGAAATAAAAATTAAAAATCCTACTTATAATTTACTATTAAACTTATTTATATCAATCAATGCTTTTGTACTAATAATTATTGTAATCTTCATTTTTTGTAAAATTAAAAATAAACCTAAACTTGTAATAACCAAATCAAAACCTTCGTCGGAGCCTCAGGCAAACGGTGGGGGAGTTATAGTTACTACACCCCTGTATACTATAACATAAATGTTAAGATATATTAAATCACTGTAAAACATAAATGTTATAAGTATACATACATTTTTTTTATATGAAATTTTTCTTTTGGTAATTTTGTGTGAAGGTAATTATTTGTAAATTCTCTTAACGATCAAATTTCAAATAAATTCACTTTCACACAGAATTCTCAAAAATTCCTAAGTAATTATTACGCATGTTGCGAATATCATATTCTATTTTTTTCATTACAAAAATACTTTTTGCAATTTTATCAGAAAACAATTATTTCCAAATTCACGTAAATACCATATTTCATAAAAAAATCAAATAAATTGTTTTCGCATAAAATTATTAAAAAAAAAAAAACAATTATTCAAATATTGGCTAATTCAACTTCCGTTCTCACGAATTACCCAATATTCCAATAAAATATCGCAGACGCAAAGTCAGCGATAATATAGTATAATACACCCATTCACCTGTTGGCGATCGTTAGTCAATTTTAACAATTAAGTGCTAGAAAATTTTAAAACAAAATTATAAGTAAATAAAAAATTTGAATAAAACAAAAAAGAAAGTGTAAAATTGTTTTTTAACAGCTTTTTATTAACTTGGTTGGGTAAAGGATGGAATCTTAGAAGCCATTTTAAACACACTTCCCGTTGAGCTAGAGACTTGAAATTTTCTTCATTAGATCAGATCCCGATGACAATACATGATTTTAAAATAATAATATCGAAAAACATTAGAGAAATTAGCTTAATTTCAAAATTAAATTTTCTTACAAAGATATAACAGAATTTTTAACAGAATTATTACAGAACCAAAATAAACATTTTATCTAAATTTACTACACTCACCAATTCCAATACCAATGCCAATACGTATACGTAATACATAAATGTTTTGCATTGGATGTGTACATGTCCATATAGGTACATACTTAAAAATATGTAATAATATGTGCTTCGAAAATATTTTTGGTTTGAAAGCGGTGAATTTGAAAGATATGAATATGTAAGGAAGGATGGAATGGAATTAATGTGCCGCACTTGAGAACACAGTGTAAAACTTAATACGCATTTACTTAAAATTTAGTTAGCAAGTGTTAAATTTAAGTTTTTTTTCATCAAATCAATTGATTTTTAGTATACATTTTTATTTATAAAAGCAATGTGTTTATTTATAATATTTATATAGATATGTGTTTTTCCTTTCTTAATTTATAATTAAAATAGGGCTTTTCTTTCGAAACTCTTAACATATTAAAATGGCATATTGATATCTGGCCCTATTAATAAAATGGCCCTAACATTGATATCTAAATTGGGAGCTGCCTTTAATTTAAGATCTATTAGGGAATGATGATCTGCACCACTAATGCCTTTTTCTGAAGTATAAAAACTAAGAATATATTTCCAATTATGTAAAAACATTAAACAACAAAAAGAATATAACTATTAAAAATAAGAAATCCAGTCTTTTTTAAAAGTAGTAAATAACAACAATATTTTTCTTTTCAATAACAATAATTATGAATTAATCATAAAACATATGTTATGTACATACATACATATATGAATATCCACATCGTCTAGAAAGAGCAAAATAATTTTTTTTTAATTCAAAAACATTATCATTTAGAAGTAAGCAATTTAATATATTCTCAATTACATACTTTTAAAACCAAATTTTTTTACTACATATGTATGTAGGACCAAACATATGCAAAAATGGTATGCATATTTTTATGTGTGCTGACTATTAAAAATCTGCTAACACAGTCACACCAAATTCCTAAATTCCCAACTATTATTATTTAGTTGATTTATCGATTTATTATTTTTTAATATGTAGGCAACAGTTATATTTATATGAATGGAGGGTAAACATAAACGAACAAAAAAAAATTTTATGTATGCATATGAATGGACGGTTAACATAAACGAACAAAAGAAAAATTCAGAATGTTCTATAGCTAATAATTTCTATTTTTAAAATAGACTGTATGCATAAATTTAATATTAAAAAAAATATTATTCTTAGTGTACCTAAAATATTAAAATGTCATGCTATAAAAGAAAGAAAAAACAAGGCAGTGTATGAATCAAAGGTTTTAAAGGGTCGCATTTTAAGTGGAAATAAACACTATAAAATTACAACATTATAAAATTGCAATATTTTTATTTAAATTTTGAATTTAGCTATGCAACGTTTTCTTAATTTTTTAAAAATTTTGCCAGAATAAATTAATAATAAAAAAATTCAATATATATTCTATATATATATATATTCTAACAGGTAATAATATAATTATTGACTGTGAGGGCAACTGTAAAAATTCAAAATTAAACAAGGAAAAAAAAAAAAATATCAATTCAATACTTATATTTGTCGTTACTAAAAAGAATAACAAACGCATAACTATAAATTTATATTTTTAAATTTTGCCTCCAGCTTTTATATTAATTTCACAGACTTTAAAACTTATATATACTTATATTTATATATATATTTGACATATTGAAATAAACTTTTTCAAAGAAATCTCGATTGTAACAATATAGTTTAGAAAATTACAGAAAAATTTGCTATTAAAAATTTATTTTCTACTTTTTAGTTCAAAAAAGCTGTTTTTTTTTAAATTTTTTTTATTTATTTTATTTATTTTATAATTAAATATAAAATAAGTAAATAAAAAATTTGAAAAAAACAAAAAAGAAAAGTAAAATTGTTTTTTTTATTTTATAATTAAATATAAAATTTAATTGTTAATCTGTAAGAAAAGCAAAATTAGAAATAAAGAAAAACGAATAAAATTTAAGAACTTACTTTTTAACAAAGTCATCGGCACAAGTTGGTTCAATGTACTCTATATACTTATTTAAAAATGCATCAAAGGAACATTTTATAAAATATGAAAACGCCGCAGGAACATGTTCTTGAATATTTGTTGTAAATGGTTTTTCTGTATCTGGTTGACATGTTCAAATTGGTTTTAATATACTTTCACTATCTGCATATGTCACAAAAGGCGCTTCCATTTGCTGGTTATGGTTGTTAAATTTTAAAATATTTTCAGTCTCTGTTGGTAAAATTGTTATTACATTATTGCATTGTTTTTTATGAATTTGAAGTTGTGTTGGATATAATAAATGTTGTAAACAGCTGTTGCAAATATAAATTTTTGAATTATGTTGAGTTAAATTAACATGAAGTAACTTTGACAAACTTTTTATAAAAACATAATGCGCTTTTTCTTTTTGTTCGAGAAGTATTAATATTTTTGTATTTTTATTATTTTTATAAGTATTATTATTTTTTGATAAGTAATACAGTCCTATTAATTTATTATTTTCAACTCCAAAAACATTTATACTTATTTTTGGATTTTGGTTCTCAAATATTTTTATTTGTGTAAGCTTAACTGGAAACTCAATTCCCTCAAAGTTTAAAACTGAAACTGCACCTCTATTTAATTTTATTTTGGTTGAATGAATATTTTTTATTTTATATGATCCAGGTATTGAGACATTATTTTTTGGTGACTGAAATGCTGATATTAAAGCCCATTTAATTTATTGCTTTAATCAGTATTTTTAATATTTATGCAAGCTTTTTTATTTTCTATCTCTCGAGGAAGCTTAATATAACGTGATCCTCTAAGAGGTTGATATTCATTAACATTTATTTCTATTCCATTTTTTTTAGTAGTGCCCACTATCTATCTCTTGAAAATCTTCTGCACGTTCCTGTATTTTTAAAATGATATTCTCTAATGTATTTTGTAAAACCTCAATACTCAACACAGGAACCATCGAAGTATGAAATGATTTAATAGATATTTGTACATCATTTTCATTTCCATTCATTTTTAAATTCTCAGCAAAAAATTCAGCGTTCATGTTCTATCAAACAATCTTCCAATAGTGTGGAAATGTTGGAATATTTAGTTAACGGAAACTCTAAGGGATTTATAAGTGACTCATCCTTGTTTTCGAATAAAAATGTTTTTACTCGCCCCTTAAAAGTTGTTTCTATTAATTTCACGTTGTCGGCAAGTTCTTTTGCTGCATTTTGTCTATGCAAAAATGAACGTGTCCATTCCGATTTGAAACTCTTACATTGCACTTATTACAGAAGTTCGATTCCATTTATGTGTTTTTTCTTTTTAACTCGATAACAACTTAACACCGAACTATAACCGAACTATAACAGAACTATATATTATTTGTATTAGCTACTTATATATAAAAAATGTTCAAAGATAGTGAACAGGGCAGTAAAATACTTTGTATAATGCAAATGCAAAACAAAGAAATATTTATCAATTCTTGTTTTGTTAGTTCGTATTAAAAGCTGAGTGTAACAATGTAATACAACTTTATTATTCTTTTGTTAGGAATGTCATTAACAAAGTTGCATTTGATTTAAAACATAACTTGTTGTACTTTTCTTTTTTAAAGTAGAAATTTTCTACATATTAAGCTTTTGTGAAATGAAATCCTAAACGATAAGTTTTTTTTTGCAAAGATGTATAAAGTAAACAATTATCGAAATAGGTGGAAAAATAATTACCGAATTTATAGGTTTAAGGTCAAAAATGCATTTTCTTCAGACTTTAGAAAATGAAAGTATTAGAAAAGCAAAAGGGGTTAAAAAATATGTTGTTAATGACTTACATATAGAGGATTACAAAAGTTCTTTATTTCATGATTTGATTATATATAAAAACCTGAAGGTTTTTAGATCGAAATTACATACTATTTATACGCAAAATCTTAAGAGAATATTCAAAATATTTAAGTAGTTCAGATGAAAAAAGATATATATTGAATGATAATGTGAATACTTATACTTGGGCACACTATGCTTTACAGGTAATGTAATGTAGGTAATATTTTTTTTAATATGTGTTTGATATCACACTTAAGATGGTAAAATTATTTATGTATGTAATTATTCCTAACTACCTATGTATATATTAATTTCTATGAAAATAAACTCTATATAATAAAGTTTTAATAAACACAGAAAATATACACTTTTTTATTTTAGATCATTTTACAAATTTAAAATATAAATATTAAATTAAATTTAAACTTTATTTAGAAAAAATAATAAGAAAAAAGGAAATCAAGTTTTGGTTAGGTGGCTTGGCTTTGATAAAAAACAAGATATTATTTAATAAACAATAATTTTTAAACTTGTAGTAAATAAACTTTTATTAAAAAAAAGTAATACTGTTATTTAATATTAAAAGCAACTTTTCAAACCAAATTTTTTTATTTTTTTACGTTTGCAATTTGTATTTCATGATCACGGCTTATACTTGAACTAAGTATAAAATTTGTAAAAGAAATAAAATTTATAAAAGTAAGTATTTCATATTAAAGTTTTAAAAACTTGGTTTAAAACTATATACCTATAAGTACTAAAAAAGAAAAAACTTGATTTAATATTTTTATGGAGAATTAATTATGAGAATTTAAATTAAAAGTAAAAAACAAGTTTTATGCCAACAGCGGAGCTTTTAAACCGTAAAGTACAAATAAAAAAATTTGTGTCTTTGATATTTTAAATTTGTGAAATGATCTGATCTGTTTCAAGCTAAAAGTTTTTAAAGTTTGGTTTAAATACGAAATTATTAACATTTAAACTAAATTTAATATTTATTTGAAAAATTTGAAAAATTTTTTAAAGTTGGATTTGAATTCAAAGCTCAGAAAGCTGGCCCGTTATGTTTGAAAATTAGGCTGCCAACTGCCATTTTAAAGTTGAAAAGCTTAAAAAAGCCGTGGAGATTTTTTATTTGATTGTGAACTTGACTAAAAAAGTTTTGAAAGAAATAATAACAAGCTTGAACTAGTTCGATTTAAATACAAAATTATTAAAGTTTGCACTTAATTTAATATTTATTTAAAAAATAACAAAATTTTTAAAGTTGGTTTTGAATTCAAAGCTCATAAAGCTCGTCCGTTATATTTGAAAATTAAGCTGCCAACTGCAATTTTAAAGTTCAAAAGCTTAAAAAAGCCATAGAGATTTTTTATTTGATTATTAATTTAACTAAAAAAGTTTTGAAGTTATATTGTTAATAATATAAGCCGTGATCATGAAATAAAAATTTAAAACGTGATCAGTTCAAGTTTTTTAACTTGTAAACAAAAAACTTGGGTTTGAAAAGTTGTTTTTAATATTAAATAACAGTATTACTTTTTTTTACTAAAAGTTTAAAAATTATTATTCATTAAATAATATCTTGTTTATTTATCTATGAATCATGTTTTTTATCAAAACCAAGCCATCTAACCCAAACTTGATTTCCCTTTTTCTTATTATTTTTCTACAAGATAAACATTAGGAAATTTAACAGATGTAAGGTCAAGGTTTTACAATCAACTTCTAATCATTTAAAAAACAGGAACCTTATTTAAATGACGGGTACTGGACTTCAAAAGACCGATACCAGAACAGAATTTAAAGGACCGGAACTGGACGTTGAAGGACCAATACCATACTGGAACCGGTTTCATATCAAGGAGGGCCCGCGAGTTGGGGCCGCCCGGTTCTAGAAGTTGAGATGCTTAAGTGTCCGTTACCGGACTTTGAAAGTTTTAAAACTTTTAATATAAAATACTTCCTTCATTTCTTATAAAAAATGTTTAAGTATAAACTCATATTTTCAGAAAACTTAGTTTATACTAGTTCACACTTATTATTATTTATTTCAAAACTTTTTTAGTCAAGTTCACAATCAAATAAAAAGTCTCCATGACTTTCAACTTTAAAATTACAGTTGAACTTGAAACACTGAAATATATGAAAAATATTATTCTTTTATTAAAATAAATATTTTTAACAAATTTATATCTTTAGATTGAAATTTAATGTTATTTAACAAAAAAGAAAATATGGTATTATTTTAAATTATATACCATTAAGAAGTAAGAATTAAATAGTAATAAGATTTGTCTCTATCAGGTAAGTAAATTAAAACTGCCTTAAGGTCAGCTACTTTTTCCTCTGATAGTGTACGTCTTTGGTCTGCATTTGATAAATCTGTAGTTAAAGTATTTTTTGGAGTTCCTAGTTTTTTTGTAGTTGTTTTCATCATTAAAGATGAAGTTTTGAAATCGATTTCAAGCACCGATGGTTTAAATTTAATTGTGAAGAGATCTTTTACTTATGTTCACAGAATATAAAAATAAAAATAAAATCTAAACTTATAATAATAAAATATACTATTTAACATTGACTTAAAATTTAAAATTTTTATCTATGTAACAACATTAGGGTTAATTAAAATAACACTTTACCTTTAATAACTTTAATACATTCTTTTTAATATAAATTTGTTGTAATATGAACTTAATGTAGAACATTTTAAAACATTTTTTGTATAAATTCATAATAACCTACATTAATTATTTTAATTGAAAATATGTAAATGTTGTGTCAGCTGATTTAGTTACATAATGTAATTGAAAGTTGAAATTTGTATTTTTAACGTATTGTATCATAATATTTACCTAAATAAAATTGTATTTAACGATTTAAGAAAGAATTTTGTATTAAATTTTATCACTAATAAAAGCTTAATTACAAAAAAACATTGTTTTATTTGGAAGCAAACATTGGTCCTTCGAGCCGGATCATCCTATAGAACTAGTATCTTTGGAATTCATATAAAAAAAAACTTTAGAATTAGTGTCTTAAGTTTATATAATTTTAATTATAAAACTATCGTTTACAATTATATCTATAGAACTAGGTTCTTTAGAGAAACAAAAAACAATTTAAGGTAATACTGTAGAACTAGTGTTTACAGACAACAAAAAAAAATCTTTTATAGGCTATTTAGGCGATCGTCAGTAGGTAACCCTGCACTTTGGGATGGGAAAAAAATTTGACCCATATCGCACGACATGTTGACCTACATTTCGATTTATGGGTTTAATGTAGGTCATGCTTGGTTAGTAGGTCAAGAAATTGTTTTGATCGTTTTGGTTTAGGTTTAAAGTTAATTTGTATGTGTGGGTTGTTAACTTATAAGTTCCAAATAGTTTTATAATAGGAAGTGAAGGTTGTTGATATTATGTAAGTTGTCAGACAGGGTTAATGAACTGAACAATTGATTTTATGTATCTTGGTTACTATAAGCCAAAAATTTGTTTTGGTTTAGGTTTTAAGTTAAGTTGTATGTGTGGGTTGTTAACTTATAAGTTCCAAATGGTTTTATAGTAGGAAGTCAAGTGTTAAACAATTTAAAGTAGGGTCGGCCCTTAATAAACAAAATTGTATAACTGAAGTTTAAATACTAGCGCACATATAAAAGTAGTAAGAAAATTTCTTATATGAAAATAAAAAACAGAAAAATTTTTTTTTTTTTTAAATCTACAGCGCATCTTTAAAATTGAAAAGAAAAAGTGTAATCCTGTTTGTGTTTTTGTTTTTTTTTGTTAGCATAAAGAAAAAAAATTAAAGTAAGATATAGATTTTTTTTTGTTTACAAAAAAATGTGATCTCTTCTGTATAGAAAAATTTATAGAAGAAAAGAGAAAACGAAAGTCATTAATTAGCTGACTGCATGTCGTGTAAGATATTTTTTTATTTTTTAATTAAGAATGTTCAGAAAATATGAATAAAAAGAAAACAAACAGCAAATCAAAAATATGGAACTGATTAAACTAAAGATATACTCTTTACTCTTGATATGCATTAATCTTTTTTTGTTTTTGTATGGAATAAAAAATAATTCAAAAATTTCTAGTTTTAAACTAAAAAAAAAATTTAAGACTTGTTTTTGTTATTGTTAAATTAATATACGAGTATATAAATCACTAATTATCTAGTCAAAGCAAGAATTGATATAAAAAGAATATAATGTAAAAGTTGAATGATTCTATTATAGTATAGTTCCTGGTTTTAAAAAATTACAATATTCTAGTAATAACAATATAATAATTAATAATTTATTAAGATTCTGAAAAATGTAATGATCATAAAAGAAATTGAAAGTATAGAACTGTATAATATGTATGTAAATAATGTCTACTTTTACATGTAGAATTTTTTTGTTTAAATCTTTATTACATTCTTAAAAATTTTAAATTAATATACAAAACAAATATTTTTACAATACAAATAAAAATGTTCAAATTTGAATGAATACTATTTTGATTTACTTATCAACATTTGCTTTTTTCTGTTATATCCATACGGTAAAGAACTACCATCTTCATTAAATTTTCGTTTTTCCGATTTTGGTTGATATTTTTTTATTTCGAGAATCGTAAGTACATCATGATTTTTATTTCGACGAATATTTTGTGAAATGACGTATGTGTCTACACTATTCAATGAATTTAAAACTGCTGCCTTTAAGCTATTAAAATAGGTTTTTAGAGAAGCTTCATAACTAAGAGAGAATCCTTTAATTTTACAAACAATTTTTTCTGTATTATCTTTTGTACAGTAAATTTTGTAAGCGTAGTTCTTGGGACCACTACTTACAAATTCTGTAATATAACTTCCTATACCATAACATTCTAATTCATCAGTCATGTCGCCTATAAATTCACCTATTTCTGGTTCATATTCTTCTTCTCGGCTAATATACAACACTGAATCGGTGTCATAATGTAATACTCTACTATCCAACTTCTCTAGATAACTGTAAAGTTGAAGACGAGCATGTGTTGTTGTATAAGCAACGATACTTACGTTGACAGTAGATAAAGAAGTTACTGCTTCTTCTTTATATTTCCAGCTAATCACTATGTTTTCTTCATTTACTGGAAATATGTGACATACTTCTACAAAAGGATTTATTATTAACTCATAAAGTTTAAAAGGTTGATTTATAATGCTGGTTTGTTGTTGATTTTCTCTTTGCCCAAATTTTCCCCAGAATGATTTTAAAATAATCTTAGCAAAAGATCTTAAACCAGCGTTATTAACTACTTTATCGTATTCTAATTTAATTTCTTCCTTTTCAAAAAAAACTATCAATATATTCTTCCTTTTCTTTTTGAGTTTGACATTTTATTGGCCACCCAGGAGCTTCTTGTTTAATCTTTATAAATTTATTCATCATTTTAGTGAATAAACTATCAATACCATTGCAATTGTCATATTTTATTCCCAAACTTCATAAATATTTAAAAGTTTATACCCTTTTTCAATTGCTGTTTTAATTTCATCAATTACCCAAGTTCCTACTAATGTTCTTTCATCGTCGGTATGTTCACAGTATTTTCCTTGATATTTTTGTTCACTACAACTGTTACATAGTGAGAACATCAATTTACTATTTTGTTTGACAGGTAACACGGGGTGTAATAGATTTGTTGGTGGTAAAATTTTACATTTAATAATACCGTCGATAGCCATTATGTTTAACTTGGAGCAAGTATCTTCTCCAACATATATCTTAGGATGGTTTATGGGAAATTTTCCTCGTTTGCAAACATATGGGTATAAGGAACATACATCTATGTATTTAATTTTTTCTCCTTGTTTACATTTATAATATGTGTAAGTATTTCCCGTTCTTCCGCCATAAAATGTATTAAATATGTATTTAAAATGTAAATGTAAAAAATATGTATTTAATTTTTTCTCCTTGTTTACATTTATAATATGTGTAAGTATTTCCCGTTCTTCCGCCATCACGAGGATTTAAAGGAACTAAATTAGTTAATGAATGTCCATGATAATAGCAACCGTAAAATTCAAATATTTCTTTAGTCTCTTCGCAAAATCCATCGATTTTAACATTTCCGATTTGTTTTTCTTTTCCATTAAATGCACATTTCAAATCAATTTTTGTCAAATCTTTTTCCCAAATAAGCCATTGCATGGCAATTTTTGACTGATTGTCTACCATCCTATATCCTTTTTTTGGTATAATTCCTATAGTATTCGATTTGAGAAAGTTTCTTCTATATACAAGATTACAGGCGGAAGCTATTGTTGTTGCTTCTAAAAACGGTTCAACATTACATTAAAAAAAAAATTTCTGAAAACCAGACATGCTTTAGTTAGAATTTCAACATCATTTTTACAGTATTCTAAAATATCTTTCTCCATATTAAATTCTGAGTTTCTATTTTGTTCATACCACATTAAAAATTCATTACGCTCATCTGCTTTCATTGTATTAGAGTTATAGTATTTAATTGCTGGAAGTGTGCCAATGTAATTTTCATTTTCCAATTTATTAAATAGATGTGGAAAATAACCCTTTTTCAAATTGATCGATAAATTAAAAGCTTTCGGTAATTTTGCCAAGGCCATAGGAAAGTAGTTCATAGAATCAATAAATTTAATATTATCAATTATCATAACAATAATTTTTGTGCCTCGCATAATTAACTTTGGTTCAAGTACAGGTTTATTGAGTATATAATTCAGAATAAACTGATGGTCAAACGCCTGTCCATTATGAGCAATTATGACAATCTTTTTGAATTCCTTTCTTAATTTTAAAATAAATTTCTTGAAATCCTCTATAACATTTTTCGTTTTAAAAATTCTTTCTCTTAATTTACATTTTTGACAGAAGTATAGAGAATCAATGTTTATACATTTAAAGCATCTCAGTTGAGCCACACATAAACTTGGAACATGTTCTTTTATTTTTGTAGAGTTAATTTCTTCTTGTCTTGTTTCTAAATCATAAAATACGTAAATGCAGTTTTCAAAATTTACTTTTGTTTTTTCTTGCTGAATGAAGCATTTATGGTTTTCAGGAACATGATTATCGCAAATTTTACAAAAATATTCACCACATATATGAGTCCTACAACTTTTATGAACTTTAAAACAAGATTTGCATTTCCTAATTTTTTCACAGGTGCTTCTATTTTTTGAACTGGAAGCCTTATGATTTTCAAAACATGATTGACCACGAAATGCGCGATTGCACTGCATACATACAATATTTTTAACATTAATTGAACAAGCAGGTGAGTTTTGACAGCAAGGACAACTTTTCGAACACCTATGTCCATTTTTTTTAGAATACGGAATATGACATTCTTCACAATAAAATGCTGTGCAAAAAGCAGCTGTGAGCGAAGTTATTACATTATACTGATTATTATGGTATAGCAAGTTAATTTTTTTTCCATTATTAAATCCTTCAAATATTACTTCTGCACCCCTTGTTCCATATTTATATACAACAATTTTGTGTTTATGTAAAAATTTTTGAAATTGATTCAATTCACGAATTCCGCAACCTTCAGATGGAATTGTTATTTTTGATGTTTTTAATAATTTTAAAGCTATTAAAGTTTGAAGTTTTCCTATATTTTTTCGAATTTTTTCATATTCAATAAATTTTTCAATTTTAGCTATTGAAACAACAAGTGCACGTGGTAGACATAAATTTTCGCTGTTTTTTATTGTTATTATTCCTTTCCCTTTTTAGCATTCCTCTTTATAATTTGAATATTTATTATTTCTACCTCTACCAGAGGGTAATCTAACACGGGTAACTGTTAAACAAAAAGTGTCTATACTTAAGCCTATAGACATAAAATAAAAATAGTTTATTATTAAATGGGACAAAAAATGCATTATAAATAACTACCTTCAGAATTACTTTGAAAAACATTAGAAATTACATCCCAAACGTCGCTAAATTTAAGTTCATGAGCGGATCTAAAACTAAGGTACGCCGGACCTTGATGTTCAAAGCTCTCTCCACAAAATGTTAACCCAATCTTATCAGTGGAATTCACATCTTTTACAGCAATCCTGATTATTTGATGTATAGCATCCTTAATCCAGCTAATTGGTTCTCTATTTTCAGGTACGGATTTAATTACAAATTTTATTTTATGACCGTTCATATTAAACCTTTTAACAAATGTAGAATTCTCGCTTTCTATTATGTAAGGCGTTATAGTTTCAGTAAGAAACCTTTGTAAAATAATTTTTTTCGACATTTTCTTTATACGAATTTCAGATGTTGAATGCTTGAATAACAGAATAATATTAAATTTTCAATACAGATTCATTCTCTTAAATTAAAATGACACTTTAATAAATTTTAGTTGTTTTAACTAGAATCCCATCTTAATCCTATCTTAAGATGTAAATAGAAAATTTTATGCAACATTGTAATTTTCAAACTACAATTTAATTTAAAATTTATCTTAAAGACAATTTGTAATCAAATGACAGTATAATAAATTATATTTCATTAATAATTAGATTCTCATCTTATACGTATTTTAAATAGAAAATAGTATTACAACATTGTAATCAAACGGCAATTTAATAAATTACCGTTTTTCTACATAAAAAATATTAGCAACATTGTAATCAATTTACATTTTTGATAGATTTTACTCTTTCCACTTAGAAAATATTTGCAAGAGTATCACTAGTTCTAAAGTTTTTATTTTGTTATAATATTACTCGAAATTTGTATATAAATACATCGAGATTTTATAAAAATATCAGTTTAATTTTAAGCAAGCATGATGGCACAGGAATTTGATAAAGTTTACGTGCTGGATGATGTGGGCTGGAAGATTACGTGCTGGATGATACAGGCGCAAATTCCTACAAAAATGAAAAAAATGCGAAAATGCCACTTTATCATGAGCAACAATAACAACAGCAACATCATCATCAACAAGAGCAACAACAACACTCATTTTATCAGTCACCAGAGCAAATTGAACATTTGCTAGCGCATCATTTTCCTTATCATGAAACAAATGAAACCACAAATGAAACCAAATTCCACCAAAAAAAGAAAACTGGTGGAATTATTTAATACAAAAAAAAATTTAAAAAAATTTTTGAAGGTTAAAGATATGGAGCCAAGTAGGCTCTATAAAATACACAAAATAAAAAAATTAACACCGTTTACGGTGAAAAATGGGTCTTCGAGACCCTTAATAATATTATATTTATACCGCAACAAAAAGTTGCGGTATTTGAAGATAACGATTTCCGAGAGGAAATCGAAAAAAATACTTATTTCCTCGTAAACTCAAGGGAAACTCATTTTTAAGTTAATTTTAAAAGAAGAACGTGGTGATTTTCAATTCGCCACAAAACAATAATTATAGTTTAAGCTTTTACGTTATATCATTTATAGATAGTTCAATAAAAATTTTTATTTCAAATAAATTTTGTACTGTTCTAAATTTATTTTCATTTTTCAGATGTTAGGATTTTATTTTATTTTTCAGATTTTAAGATTTTATTTTACAGATATTAAACAATATTTGTTGAATTTATCCATGTGTTATGTTTTTCGTCAAACCCAAGTCATTTAACAAAAACTTTATTGCCTTTTTTCTTTAAAATTTTCTCGACAAGATATACGTTTGGGTGTTTAACAGATGTAAGTTCCTCCTCATAAAATCCAGCAAATATTGAATCATTTTTATAGTCAATCAGTTGATATGTGATAGGATAGGTACTGTTTTCTTTGATAATTTTAAAAATTTCAGTAAACCAATTCGGTTGATAACCTTTTTCAAAAGGTTTTTTGTATTTACTTATTCTAACATAGTCTTCAATTTTATATTTAGCTTTTAGAGAAATTTTAGGTTGCATATAAACATGTTTTCAAATAAATTTTTCGTTTTTCTTAGAAATTTTTTCAGGAGGTAATTTAGTTGTTCTATGTTTAGTGGAATTATAGGTGTTTAATAAAGATTGCAATATATTAATCCATTTGTAGTTTCCTTCTAAACTAAATATTTTCCACATTAAATTTTTTAAAGTTCGATTAAAGCGTTCTACAATAGATGCTTTCATTTCAGAGTAAGTATGATAGTGATTAATACCCTTCTTTACAACAAAATTTTGAAATATCGAATTGAAAAATTCTTTACCATAAGGAATCATTTCCACTAGATAAATTTGCCAGGTATCATTGACTGCTTTCTGCTTGACTTTCCTTCTAAGATACCTTTTTCTAGCTGGTCTATGTATTTCTTTTACTATTTGTGATCTTGACATGATTTTTACACCATCTAACTAGTTTTAAAAATCCAATTTTACATTTCTTTATTTATATACTCTGAAAACTTTAAATTTTGACTGTGTTCTACAGTATATAATGCGGTTCAATTTTTCTGGCAAATCATTTTTAACTCAATTTTTGTAAGATATTTTACAAAAATGGCAGCTGATTCAACAACATTTCCATTTACTGAGGAAACTGCAATAGTCAGTACACAAAATGAGGTTCAAGTTGATGAAATTACATCTACTGTAGATGACGAGGAATTAATGGAAACTGAAGAATTCATACCACCGTTTCAAGTTTTAGATGAAGATACAGATGAGCAACAAATTTGGGAAATAAATAACCAAGAAGGAGATCCTGACTATTTTGCAGAATTTTTTAGAAATACTTTATAGCCTAAAATAATATATAAGAATATTTGTATAAATGTATATGTATCTATAAGTATTTCATAATAAAAACAAATTAAATAAATTTTACAAATTTTTCATTTATTGTTGTTCTTGACTAAAATTTTACAAATTTTATTTTCTAGTAGTACAGGTATTTCAAAAAACAATCTAGAATAATTACATTGAACGCTATAACGTTGTATTGGAATATATATTTCTTCATGCAATTTCATAACATGCTTTTCTTGACACGTTTTTATATATTTAATAACATATTCCCGTACATTTGATTCAGCACTTTTATTGTGTATCATTACAGCTTGAAGAAAATCAATTAAGTTGTAAAATGTGTCAGCTTCCTCCTTGTTAATACTAAGATATCGACCAATAACAATTCTTAACCCATATTGTAAACATAATTTTGTATTCTTTATTGATTGTTTCGAGTACCTTTCACAAAATTGCTGATGGAACTTACACCAATCATGATATTTTAAAATAGCTGGCTTTTTTCCAATACGGTGAAAAATGCAAGTTGCTACAAGAGATTCTGTATCAAAACCAACAAGAACTTTTAATGACTGATTTCGGTTGAGAAAATATGTATAGCTCAACAACAAATTTGTGTTCGAACCTTGGTCTTCCATTACTACGTTTTAACTAAAGCTTTTTAATATTAATTATATTGCTGAGGTACACAAGATTGTGAAAAATTTGAATTTCCAAATAAATTATAGAACATATTAATAATCAGATTGTCGTTTTCTATATGATTATCTTTGTGAAATTTATTCAAATAAGTTTTCATACTTAAACCAAAACATCTATACCAGCCAAAAACGCAATAGTATTGCCCACATATACCCTGTATCTGCTTATTATTAAAAAATATGCACTGATTTTTCAAGTATTCCAAAATTTCCGGTTTATCTGGAACTCCACCATACGAATCAAAATATTCTGTGCAACCATGCTTTGGAATATAAAGGGCAAACCAATGTGTTCCCGGATCTTTTATCTTGTCAGTGTTTACAATTAAAAAAGTTGGTTTTTCTATTATTTTTGGAATTTTGTCTAAAGCAAAAACTCCCTTAAAATATTTGTTTGTAAATTTGTTACATTTTAAAACACTAATTATTTCTAAAGTGTTCATGACTCAAACTGACTTAAATCATACACTCTACTTATTTCATTAATGTAGTTTATTAAAAACTCCTTTTTTATTTTTTCATTTGTTATAATAACATCAAATTTTTCTAGTACCTGTCTTAATTCTTTATTAATTTTATTATTATGTACAGTTCCGAAAGAGTAATTTTCAAAATTTTCATTTATAATTTCTTTGGTTGGAAATTTGTAAGTAAACTCGTTTACAAATTTTTTACAAGGTTCTTTAATTCCAACTAAACAAATATCTTTTACAAATAAAGTATTTTTATCATCACAACAAAACTTCACATCCACAAGTGAACAGGACGATGACATCTCGTCGAATATACATGTAACATGTATTATCTCGTGTAATATACATAAATACATGTTTCAGTATTCTATTTATAGATTTGCAAATATATTTCAATTTTTATCAATTTGTATGCTTGCATCAAATTCTCCATAAACAATAGCAGTGAGTGTAGATGTGAGTGGTTTTGTGGTTAGTCTTGCCTGGTTAGTCCTGTGAGTGGTTAGTCTTGCCTCAATTCTAACCGTACCCTGGTTTAGTAAACCTTGACATACTTCATTTCCAGATGCATCTGGTGTTAAATAATTGCTGAATTAGGCATTTGAACACCATTTACGTTTAACACAAATTGTGAAATATCAAAATGTTTAAAATTGTATGGGTTTTTTGATCTTTTTCCAGAGTAACCCACATCTTCTGTCATACAAAAAATTATTGTGTTTGGCAACTGTACAATAAAAACATGAGCTGTTCATTGGAATTGTAAAACTTTTTACTTCAACGCGTTTATAATTATATTTATCATTGGATTTCCCAAGAACAGCATTGTGTGCAAACAGTACGCTTGGATTAACGGTAACATGTCTCATAAATAGCGTGGCTTCTATAATTTTTAATTGTGATTCATCAGAATCGTCTGCAAATAGATAAAAGTCTGGTTTTGCAAGTGTTAAAACTATACGAATGTCAACATTATTTATAAGTAGAGTACGTTAATTAAACATATCTACGAGTAGTTTACCCATAAGTTCCACTACATTGCTATTATGATACAATTTTTGGCGCTCTTTTGAACCATTATTATCAGATTTAGCTATATTTGCTTTATCTAAAATCCATCCTGCACATCCTAAATGAGTTGCAGCAGCATCTGTACCATAATTTAATAAAGATTCAATATAAGCTCTATAGTGATAATTTTCATCAGACGGTGTTATATTTTTACCATTTAATTGAACATTACATTGTTTTATTAAAGAATGTAAAATGTTATTAACTACTCTTGGTTGTATTATTATTCTTCCTTCAGCATTTTTATCATTATTCCATTGCGTTCCATCTTTCTTTAAGATCTGTACTTTTAATCTCAAATATGTAGAAGACAAATCTCTATATGTATCGCCATGACCCAGTGAAACAAATTCAATAGTTGAAGGGTTGTCTAAAGAAGCAATAGGATTGTAGGAAACTTCTTCAGATCGTAAAATGCTAGACTGAATGGGTTGGGTTTTAAAAATATCCAACTCAGATTTCATACACTCAATCATAATTAATTAAAAATATCTTTTTGTTTCTTTTTGTTATTATCGTTGCGTCGTTTTGACGTAAAATTGTTTAAATTTTTAATGAATGGTCTTTTTATAGCTTTTCGTTTTCTTTTACCAGAACCATACATTTCATTTAGTTTTCGTACGGCATCACGTCGTACATTTTTAACAATCTCTTTACTACGATCTTGCATAACTTCTTTTACATTTGCACCAGATGCAATATCAGATAAAACATTGATACCAGAGTTAATAACTTCTTTTTTCAAAATATCAGCGCCTGAAGTAAATAATGGTTTCAAATATCTACAAAGTCCCCCAAAAAAGCTTCCCAATCCACGACCTCTTTGAAAAGGTACGGTTGAATGTAATAAAGGGCCGATACCATCAAGTCCTCTACCAGATTGAATTAAATAATACTTATTGTATACTCTCTCCATAATGAATAAAATAAAATAATATATAGTTTTGTAAAATCGCTTTTATTTATACTTTTTTAAAATGTAATACAATTTTTGTTGGAATTGAACTATTGGAAAAGTTTATTTTTTATCCATATTTATCACATAAAAGTAATGAAATGTTATTAAATGATTTCTCCACATTGCAATATTGAATATTACTGAATTCTTTTACAGTATCAGTGAAAGTATTTTGTATGTTAACAGATCTTAAACACCTTACATCTTTATCACCTATTTTTTGCGGTTCAATTATATCTATGTATATAAAAAACATATCTGGTTTACAAATGGGAATCAATTGTACACTATCTATAAAAGTTTTGAAAGCTTCTATTACACGTGATTTATATTTTTTAAAACCTGTAACTTTAAAAGATACTTGATTGAAACATGTTGTCAAAAGTCCTTCGAGGGTATAAGCGTAATTTGCTCTTATTTTTATATCTATTTTAGGCTTAGTAACACATATTGTGGTGTAACTTAAATTTGTAGGCATCTCCTCAGCTTTTATTGGTTGTGTATAATGAACTTCATCGTTTATAAAATTAAAATTTCCCCAAATCAACTGTCGTTCAACTTTTTTTCTTGTAAACCTATTAAGTGGGCGTATATTTTGAATTAGTGTTGGTAGTAGAAAAACTTTCCAGTCGCATATCATTTGTTTTTCTATGTATGGAATATATGATGTTCCAACTCCTATCATATCTTTCTGCATACCTTTAATAAATATTTGAGTACTTTTTTCCCATTCTTCACCATACACATTTGGAACGAAATCATTAACATACATTTCTGAAATACCGACTTTCCACCTTGAATCACACATGTATTTATTCATTTTATTTGTAAAAGATGATAATGAATTTTCTGGATAATAGTTCATAGATGAATCACTGAGTAAAGTGACATAAAATTCATCATTTACTTGTATGTTGTCCATGAGTTTGCGGATTTATTTTTACGAATTGGAAAATTAAGTTCTGTTTGAGTATTTATAGTTTTTTCTTTTTTCGTTGGTGGGCTTGGGCTATCTAAAGGAACAGTTATAATATCTCCTGTATCAGTTTCAAAAATTTGTACATTTTGATTTCTAATTGATTTTCTTTTTCTAAGGCGTTCTCCAACTGAAGCAGCTGACAATGCTTTTGTTAAAACATTTTTCTGAATTTCATCATTAAATACTTCGTCATCAGCTTCTTTTTCATATACATCTTCTTCTGCAGGAACAACTTGTATTCCAACATTCTTATATTCAGGAAAATGCGATTGAGTTTCGACATCTATATAAATTGGTTTTGCACAAGTTTGAGTACCTTTTGTTTTCGTAAAATTTATTTTCTCCTCTTTATTTCTAGGAAGTTGTCGTTTTTTGTTTCTTATTTTAAATAGATTTTGTCTGTATAAATACCATTTTTGAGTGTCCGTGAGATGTTTATTTAACAATATTTTTTTCATATTTTTTTCCAACTCATTAAGTTCAACGTCCGCATTTTGCTTCATTTTCTCATAAATCTCAGGTTTTAAAATTATCATTTTATTAAATGTTGTATTATTCATTTTATAAAATTTCCGATTATCCCTGATAGTATTGCACCAAGAAGTGTAGGTAAAAATCCACCACGTTGAATAATAATTTTTCTTTTGCTATTTATAGATTTTTTCCGGCAAATAAGTGATCTTAATTCTTTTTTATACTTTCGTAATTGGGTTGTTGCTTTTTTACTCAGATTACAAGTACCTTTTAAAATATTTAAAGAGATTTCGCAAAATGTTTTTATTACTTCAGGGTCACAGTGTTTTATAATTACTTTCTGGAATTTGGTTTAGAGGTTTTTAATAGGTGTTAATTTTCAATATATGTCGATCGGTCTTCAAACGTTTCATATTCCTCCCCAAATTGTTCTAATTGATGTCTCGTACAATAACACAAACCTTTCCCAAATATATCACTTCTTAGTCGAAATATATCATTAACGTCTTGAGTAAGATCTATTAATATATAGCCATATGGGACTGACGTCACATCATTATATACTTTTTCAAATGCTTTAATTTGATTGGGATATATTTGGCGAGCTAAGGTAATATCTGCGATTTACCTCTTGGATTTTTGAAAAGTACTAAATATTTACAGTTGAGTGAAATATCTCTTGAAAATTTACCCTGGTGAAAAACATTTTGTGTTACAAATATTACAGATAAATTCCTATGGTGTGATCCTCTAGTAAATAAATCACATACATACTTATCATGGGAACTTAACATAATATCATCGATAATAACTAACAAAGGTTTTTGATTATCATTAAAATCTGGAATAGTGTTACTATATTCCATATCTTTGACATATTTTGGAAAGGCATTTTTGTCTGGATTACACCAAATAATTCTATTAATATGTGGTAGTATATTTTCTTTTTTATATTTTATTAAATTATGAATAAAAGTGGTTTTACCACAGCATGATAGACCAGCCACCATCATAGTAAACGGGTGAAACAGCATAATTGTATTAGTTAAAAACTAACTCTGTTAACCTATATTTATACGAAAGGCTATTTTCCCGAAGTAAATATAAATGTAATTTAGTTATTCTATGGAACATTCTTCCATAAACCTTCGACATGGTTAAACAAGTTCCCATAGTTGACCTACAATTTTTACAAGGATATGAAAAGCAATATTTCCTAAAAGAGTTAGGCATACTTGAAAAAGGAAGTTTAATTCCAACTGTGTATCACTTCAAAGCACCGTACCCCGCAGAAGAACTTAGTCAGGATATGAAATATAATAACCAGTATTGCGAAAATAAAATAAATGGACTTAAATGGAATAACGGTTTAGTTGAATATTTAGATGTAAAATGTATATTAAAACACTATTTAGAGTCAGCTGAAAAAATTTATGTTAAAGGAGAACAAAAAAAAACTTTTTCTTCAAAAGTACATTGACAGTGTTAAAATAGAAGATCTAAGCAGAAACTTGTCGTCATTGCAAAAGATTGATAACTTTAAATCAAATTGTCCTATACACTTATCATACAACAATTTCAGATGTGCTGTTAAAAATTGTTATAATGTATATATGTATCTTTTAAAGGAAAAAATGTTAGATTAAGACTTTCAATTTTCATACTTGCACGTTATGAATTTAAATAACAAAACTAAAAAAGTTCACTTCAATATTCAACAAGAAATTCACGTTATGCATGTATGGGAGTATGCTTACAGAACAGCAAGGAAAAGTCATTGGGAAGAATACGCACGTGATACAAGTAGATTTCAAAGACGTATAGAAAAAGTTAGTCTCATTATTTCTGCAATTTTAACATCTGACCATCGTAAATGTCTTTTATTTTTATCTTATGTTTTTAAAATAGATACCATTAATTAACCTATCATTTAACCTATCTTTGAATTATTTTTGATTCAATACAAAAATAAAAACAAAAAAATAAACATAAACATAAATGCATATCAAGAGTAAAGAGTATATCTTTAGTTTAATCAGTTCCATATTTTTGATTTGCTGTTTGTTTTCTTTTTATTCATATTTTCTGAACATTCTTAATTAAAAAATATCTTACACGACATGCAGTCAGCTAATTAATGACTTTCGTTTTCTCTTTTCTGCTATAAATTTTTCTATCCAGAAGAGATCATATTTTTAAGCAACAGGATTACACTTTTTCTTTTCAATTTTAAAGATGCGCTGTAGATTTAAAAATAAAAAAAATTTTTCTGTTTTTTATTTTCATATAAGAAATTTTCTTACTACTTTTATATGTGCGCCTAGTATTTAAACTTCAGTTATACAATTTTGTTTATTAAGGGCCGACCCTACTTTAAATTGTTTAACACTTGACTTCCTACTATAAAACCATTTGGAACTTATAAGTTAACAACCCACACATACAACTTAACTTAAAACCTAAATCAAAACGATCAAAACAAGTTCTTGACCTACTAACCAAGCATGACCTACATTAAATCCATAAATCAAAATGTAGGTCAACATGTCGTGCGATATGGGTCAAATTTTTTTCGTATCCCAAAGTGCAGGGTTACCTACTATCGTCAATCAAGCTAATTTTCAAGGATCCAGTACCTTAATATTTCATTTAGCCACATCTTAAGGTTAGAAACATTACTTAAAACCATTACAAAACTCTTTTATAACTAGGAATAAATAAACATCATGGAAGGTTTAATTAAACATCAGAAAGAATTATATTCAAAGATTGAAAAGATAAAGGTAAATTTTAAAAAGGACTCTTTAGATAAAAAAACTAAGGAGTATGTTCAAGCCCGTATGAAAACTTTAAATGACTATTGGAAAACGGCTGTTGAAAATAATTCAGAAATCAATCAATTGAAAGAGAGTGCTCCAGAACATCCTTATTTTAAAAACAAGGATTTTGAAAGCTTAATAAATTTGGTAGATGAACTTAAGGGGATTCTAGAAGCTGCTGAAACAAACGCCCCTGCAGTTAATATACCATGAAAACTATTAAAAGAATTAAAGAAACAGTCGGAACTTATAAAGGTGGTAGAGCGAATATATCTGAAGGTTAAGGAACAGGAAGACAAAGAACTGAAAATGGGCTTAATTAATGTTAATTTGAAAACATTAGAAGAGTATTGGCAATTAGTGATGAAAAACCACATGGATATAATTGGAGATAAGTCTATTCAACATGAGTATTTTGAAAATAACATGTTTGAAGAAGCTGAAACATTGTATACGGAGGCAATTATTGAACTCAAAAATAAATTAACGAGCTTATCTCCAGCTACAGCAGTTCGAGCACAAAGACAATCAAATCAAGATATGAGTGTGATCTTGCCAAAAATTCACATTTCAAAATTCTCAGGGGAGTTACTCTAACTGGAAATCTTTCAGAGACTTGTTTATGGAAGTTATCAACAACAACTCAATCACAGGAAAAGCTCAGAGATTCTATTACTTAAAAGCTAACATCACTGGAGAACCTGCAGAATTAATTAAACATTTACCAGTAGCAGCTGAAAATTATGATTCTGCTTGGAATATTTTAGATAAAAGATTCAATAACACAAGAACTCTTTTATCTGCTCAAGTTTAAACGTTGATACTTCAAATTGGGGTCCAATCTTGATACATCTGCTGACACAGAGGTTGGACAAAGAAACTCACCGGTTAGACGAACAATCATTAACCAATCCAAGAAAAGTGCAAAACTCTGAGCATTTCTTTCAGTTTTTAGAATCTCGTTTTCAAATTCTAGAAGCCTTGGAAAACAATACAAACACTACTGAAACAAAGGTTAAAACATTTTTTATGGGCTATGGGTCAATAAATAACTTATGCATAATATGCCGAGGAACACATAAAATTTATGCATGTGAAAAATGTAAGCTTCTGAATATACAACAAAGAATCGCAATAACAAAAAAGAATAATTTATGTGAAAACTGTTTACGGCTTGGTCATTTTACAAGCTACATGCACAAGTTGGTCAAAATGCTGGGTGTGTAACAAAAAGCATCACACCTTGTTGCTCTTAACGCATCAAAACAACAATAATGTACCTGACAAGTAATTATCAACTAACAATTCAAAGAGAATTGATATAAACACTCACTGTGCAACAAACTTAGCAAAACGAAAGGTAATTTTACCCACAGCGGTGATAAAAATACAAAGATTAGATGGATCCTATACGGAAATACGAGCGCTTGTTGATTAAGATTCTCAAGCCACATTCATTTCAGAAAATACAGTACAACGTTTGCAACTGCCCAAACACAAGGTACATGCAACCGTATTGGGAATTGGCAATACAAAATCCGGTATAGTTGAAAATTTCGTAGAAATTACATTAAAATCGAGATTGAATACGTCATTTTTATGCGTGACCAAAGCATTAGTCTTACCAAAGTTGACCGGCTATTTGCCCTCAGAATTGGAAACATGTCCGAAGTTTAGAACTAGCAGATCCAAATTTCTATATATAATTTTGGGAGCTGATTTTTTCTGCCAAATAATTCAAAATTAGGTTATAAGTAGAAAGCCAGGAACTCCCATAGCACAGTTTGGTTATACCAAGTTTGGTTATATCTTATCAGGTGAAGTAAAAGAGGAGGCTCCAGAGAATAAAATTAACTGCTTTATTGGTGAAACTGACATTAGCGAAGAACTTAGTAAATTTAGGTCATATGGTTCCAGCTTCTGAAAATACCAAAAACAAATACTATCTACCTCATTATGCAGTATTTAAACACGACAGCTCAACAACTAAATTGAGAGTAGTTTTTGATGCTTGGGCCAAAAGAAATTCATCCAAAGGTCTTAACGATATAATGATGATTGGAGAAAACTTACAGCAGAATATAACCGAAATTTTGATGCGATGGCGCAAGCATAAGGTGGTATTACAGCGGATATTGAGAAAATGTATCGCCAGATTCGAATAGATGACCGAGATCAAGACTTTCAGAGAATCCTTTGGAGAAAATCTCCAAACGAGCCGATAAAGGAATATAAGTTAACAACCGTTACCTATGGAACTGGGCCAGCGCCTTTCTTAGCTATAAGAACGTTGCGTCAACTAGTTTCAGATGATGGCCAATTATATCCTTTGGCGGCAAGGGCTATTTGTAAGGACACCTATACACATATGGACGACGTCGTTTCAGAAGCACATAGTTACGAAGAAGCAGCTTCAGCAAGCATTCAATTAATTAACTTGTTAAAGGAAGGAGGTTTCAATTTTCGCAAATGGAATTCCAATGATTCTCGTTTATTAAAACAAATACCACCTAGGTTAAGAGACGGTGCAAATAATAAAACATTTGATGACGGAGAAGCCGTTAAGGCTTTAGGAATCTATTGGGTTCCAAAAAGCGACAAACTAAAGTTCAACATAAATATTCAACCAATTTCAGAAGTATTTACGGAAAGATCTATCTTATCCGAGGTTGTTCGAGTTTTTGATCCAATTGGATTGCTATCACCGGTTACCATATAAATCAAATTATTATTTCAATAGATATGGTTGGAAGAGACTGATTGGGATCAGCCAATATCAAATCACATTCTTAAGGACTGGCAAAAAATTAGAGATGAGCTACCATCGTTAAGAAAAATAGAAATTGGTAAATGGATTGGTTATGGAGATGGTATCCGAAAATTCCAATTACACGGATTTTCTGATGCGTCTGAAAAAGCTTACGGCGCTGTTGTATACCTTAGGACAATAACAAACGAAGGAAATATGAGTATAAAACTCATAGCTGCAAAAACAAAGGTGGCGCCTTTAAGATCTCAACTTTCTTTACCACGATTAGAATTAAACGGAGCTTTATTATTAGCTAGATTACTAAAGGAAGTTCAAAGGGCTTTGGGCATGGATATTGAAAACTTTGCCTGGACAGACTCAACTATTGTATTATCATGGCTGCAATCTACTCCAAACTGTTGGAAAACATTTGTTGGGAATCGAGCAGCTGAAACTCAGGCCCTTGCTCCGGAAAGTTGGTATCACGTCAATTCACCAAGTAATCCAGCTGATTTAGCTTCACGAAGTATTTATCCAATAAAATTAGAAAACAATACACTTTGGCGGGAAGGTGCCACACGGTTAAAACAAGAGGAATTTAAGGCCTGCTAGATACCGGTAAGCAAAACATGTTTGGAAATTAAAACAAAATTTGATGTTAATATCGTAAAAAGTGACATGGATACTTCCTTGGTTGTGACTTTACTTCATAACTACTCATCTTTAACAAAATTAAAGCGGATCTTAGCTTATTGCATCCGATTTTGTAAGAATATTCAGAAGAGCCCAGAATATCGTAAACTGGAGTATTGACAACAGATGAAATAGAGAACTCATATGAAATAGAGAACTCATAATGTTGATAGCATTAGTTAAGGTCACTCAATTACAATACTTTCATGAGGAATTCAAGCAACTGTCAAAGGGTATCTCATTACATAAGACTAGCAGATTATTAAGTCTGAACCCATTTTTGGATGCTAATTATCTCATTCGCTTAGGTGGAAGATTATCTGAATCTGACCTTTCATATAAACAGAAACACCCGTTAATATTGCCTTACAAAAGCGATTTAACTGATCTGGTCATAAGGCATGCACATTTACACTCCTTACATGGAGGTAATAATCAAACTCTGGAATATATAAGACAATCATTTTGGATACTAAATTCATTAAAGGCATTTAAAGGATGTATACATAGATGTACAATTAGTCATCGCTTTAAAGCATCTTCAGTTTCTCAGTTAATGGGAAATCTTCCTAAGCCTCGTGTAACGATATCCAGACCATTCACTACTTGCGGGATTGATTATGCTGGACCTTTTACCTTAAAAACATCTGTTGGTCGGGGAACTAACACATTTAAGGGTTATATAGCTCTCTTTATTTATTTGAGTACCAAGGCAATACATTTGGAAGTGGTTAGCAATTTAACATCAAGTGCATTTCTTGCAGCATTTAAAAGATTTGTTAGCAGAAGAGGACCAATTGCAAATGTTTATAGTGATAACGTTACGAATTTCTGTGGAGCAAGCAAAATTTTAGCTGATTTATTTACCCAACCAAACTATCGAAGCGAAATTAAAATTTTGTTATGCAAAGAAGGCATTCAGTGGCACTTCATACCACCAGCCTGTGGGAAGCTGGTATAAAATCAACCGAATAGCATATGAAGAGAATAATAAAGGACACTATTTTATCTTTCGAAGAACTTACAATTTGATTGTAAAAATTGAGGTATGTTTGAATTCTCGCCCACTATGTCCATTAAATAATGATCCAGAAAACTTGTAAGTTTTAACACCAGGACACTTTTTAATAGGAGCACCATTATTGACAGTTCCTGAAGAGAATATTTTAAATGAAAATACTAATTTACTAACAAGATGGCAACTTCTGGATCAGCTTCATCAGAGATTCTGGCAAAGATGGTCTAAGGAATACTTGTCTAGATTACAACAAAGACCAAAATGAACTCAACAGCAACCAAATTAGAAGGTTGGTAACATAGTACTAATAAAGAAAGACAATTTGCCACCAACAATATGGTCACTTGGAAGAGTGATTGAAACAACTTGCGATGATAACGGTCTTGTTAGAGTTGTTACTCTAAAAACAAAATCCTTAGTTTTGAAAAGATCTATAACCAAGCTATCATTATTGCCAATTATAGAGAATGAAGATGACTCTAGCTATGACGCAGCAGTAATGGTAAACGACGGTACCGAAGATATATCGAAAAATAAAAATGAAACAAATCATTTATCTGTCAAGAGGAAACACAAGCATTCCCAAAAGGAACTCGACAATAAAAAGATAAAGAAATCTAAGTCAACATACCGCAGTTTAAGCTCTATGATATTTATCATTATTTTTAGTTTCTTCTTTACCATAGCATGGGCAAACAAACCATCCACATACTATAGTAATACTCAGTTTGGTAATGAACAAGGCATGTACTTCGAAAATATTGCAAACACTAATATTTATGACAGTAAATGGAACTTAATCGTACACTTTAACTTATAGTTATATAAGTATCAAACTAATATGCTAACCAAAACTATAATCTAAAGGAAACATGCGACAAGTTTTCTGCTGATATTGAATTGAAAGATCATTGTAAACCTATTATAGCACAATTACAACATCATTTAGAAGAGTTAGAAAACGCTAATTATTTAATTTAGAAACAAAATGAAACACCACCTAGGAAGAAAAGAGCTGCGTTTGCAATTATTGGAAATGTAGCACATAGCCTCTTTGGAGTCCTAGATGAAGAATTTGCTGAAAAATATGAAACAGATATTAGTCAGATTAAAGAAAACGAACGTAACATGGAAGCATTATTTCTAAGGCAAACTTCAATATCGGATTCAACTCTTAACATAATTAAACACGAGCAACTGCATGAAAATCAGCAATATTTAGCTATGAAAAAATAACTTTCTACTTTTCAAGATGATATAAATAGAACAAAACAAACGTAAACTTTATTTGAAAAACTTAACTTAGCTGCCTTATAATGACGTTGGATTTAACCTGTATGCAACACATACAACAATCGATTCTTTCTGTCATAACCGACACATGTTACGGACAAATGAATACATTGTTAGTAACTCCTGAACAACTAAAATTACAACTTAAAATAATACGAGGACATATTCCTAGTCATTTAAAAATACCAGATGACCAAAATTAAATTTTGACATTATATTCCTTAATGCAAGTGAAAGCACGAGTTACTCCAAACAACGTAATTTTTGAAATAAAATCGCCACTGTTAGATGCAGAGTGTTATCAGATATATCAGCTTATTTCTATTCCTCTAACTAGAGCTAATCAGTTTATATATATTCAACCATCCAGTAAGCATTTATTGCTAAATAAACTTCGCGGTAGATATTCACCTATGAGCGGAATTGATACAAATTTGTGCAGGCCTTGGAAATCCGATCATCTTTTATGCAGATTTAATTCACCAATGTATAGTTTAGGATCTAACATTAGTCGATGCGAAATGGAGTTATTATCCTCAGAAACAAGGCTATCTACTTTTTGCAAAATAAAGAGTTCGTCAATAGACCTCAAAGGAGTTAAAATGCATGCACCTAACCATTGGATCTACACTTTAGATAAACAAAGCATAGTTGATTTAAATTGTGGTACTCATTTCGAAAAAGTTGTAGTAACTGGAAATGGGATTATTCGCTTAAACCCTGGTTGCACGATTAAACATTCTGGTATATTTCTATCGTCTAGTCAAGAGTTTATAGCAAACATAACATCATCCTTTTTAATAGTATCAGAAATATCACATGATATTTTAGCTAATTATCTTAACAGTGTGGAAAAGATGAATAAAGATTTAAATAATTTGCCAATTTTGGAAGACGATATAACATCAGCTGACATTCAAACATTACATACTAAAATAAATGATCACAGACATGAAATAGCAGCAGTTAGAAATATTAATATTCATGATGTTCATCATTATGCCATGGTTTATATAATTCTTGTATTAGTTTGCGTAATAGTTATTTGCTATTGGTTGAGCCGTTATAGAAGAGTTTTGGTAACTTCATCGAAAACATCAACTATGGATCCAACTATAAAGATTGCAGAATCATGTTCACAGAACATAAAAATAAAAATAAAATCTAAGCTTATAATAATAAAATATACTATTTAACATTAACTTAAAATTTAAATTTTTATCTATATAACAACATTAATTAAAATTACAATTTACCTTAAATAACTTTAATAGGTACATTCTTTTTAATATAAATTTGTTGTATGACTAGTATGAACTTAATGTAGAATATTTTAAAACATTTTTTGTATAAATTCATACTAACCTATTAATTAATTATTACTTTAATTGAAAATATTTAAATGTTGTGTCAGCTAATTTAGTTGCATAATGTAATTGAAAGTTAAAATTTGTATTTTTAACGTATTGTATCATAATATTAACCTAAATAAAATTGTATTTAAAGAACGTATTTTGTATTAAATTTTATCATTAATAAAAGCTTAATTAAAAGAAAACATTGTTTTGTTGTGAAGCAAACAACTTATATTCTAAGACTTTAATTTTGGTGTATGGAATCACACAAAAATTCAAAAGAGCTGCAACTTTTGCAAAATTTTTAAACTCCCCAGGCTAAATTTGCATAATCTTTAATGTTATATTTTTGTATTTCAAATTTGTCAAATATGAAAGAAGAGAAAGTGTGCTAAATATTTCTAAATTTTTCAAATATCAGTCAATGGCGCTATGGACACAATCTATTTCTTGAATCTAGTAATGCCCAAGTTGCGAAAAAAACAATTCCCGTTATAAAAATATTACTACTTGCAGTATACACAAGCATTAAAGCACGTACGGCAAAAGAATATTAGCTAAAAATAATATTTCCATTTGCAGCAAAGTTTTTTTTAGTATACATACAGCAATTCAATAGCAAGTAAAACTAAAATAATTTAAGCTCAAGTGCATTTTAGTATACATACTCCAAATCAATTTTCGGGAAAAAAAATCTATTTTTACATAGAAAATTTGCCGCATGTGTCAATTATTGGCATATACCGCAAAACATTAGCAAAATTCTCGGTTTTCGTGGCGTATACGGCAAAGTAGACATTGAATATCATCGAAACTATTATAGATAGAAGAAAATGGTTTAAAATTTTAAAAATTTGACATCAATATCATAAGAAACTAAATTTAAACAGAAATAAAAACATAAATTCATGTGTGCAAATAAAAACAGTGCTTCAAGACGATATTCCAGTTTACCACAGAGCTAGGAAATTAACACTAACAGAGCAAAAAGCAGTCAAGACTCAAATTAAAGAATGGTTGGATGATGGCATCATCGAAGAAAGTGAACGTAAAAAAAGACGTTTATTTAATAAATAGTATAATTTACATTTTAATTTTACAAAAAAAGTGTGTTTTTATTCTGGAATTATTCTTCATACATATTATATACATATATTCTGAAAAAGGCGGCAATTCTGATATTAAATCCAACTCTAAAATCCTTTCTAATCAGAATCGAACATATACATGTCTATACATATTCTTAGAAAAGCGGCAGTCCTGATTTTGAATCCAACTTTAAAATCAATTTTTATAGTACTCTATGTCCATGCGTATACCTATTTCATAAAAAATATTGAATTTTCACAATTTAATATGAAAAATAATTAATTTTGAAGAAATGCCTCCAAACCTCCACTATGAACTTTTTAAAACTCCGATTTTGAATTCAAATCTAAATGCAATACTTATAATATATCCATGTTTAATGCATATATCTATTTCATGGAAAAAATTGATTTAGTATATGTATATATATAATTCACTATATTTATTTGTTCGTAAAAATTTATGATTTTGTCGATATTCTAAGAGTCGATATTTTGGAAAGTCGACATTTAGCGCAATCGACATTTTTAGAAAAAAAGCCAACATTTTGTTAGTCGACTTAATGGAAGTCTGTATAAAGTGAGGCACCTTAAAATAACAATTATTTGTAATAATGCATTTTGAATTCAAATAAAAACAACAATTAATTAAAGTAAACAAAAAAAATGTTTATTCTAAACAATGATTATGACAAGTATGGTTATTACAAGACTCCTTAATCCTTATGTATCGTAAATTGTAAACCTTAACAGAAATATAATACAAATTATTTATCTGCCTTTAAGATATTAATTTAGGAAACTTGATGTTTGATAATAGTGTTTTTACCGCTACAATAAAATTAAAATAATAAATTTTCAACGAAAACGATTCATACATTTTTTTTAGAAACATCGAATATATGTATAAATAAAACATACAAGGGTATGATGTTCTATTAAGAGAAAACAAATAGCGTACTTATTATGAAATATAAGGTAGATGCTCTCCAATTTTGAATGCAACACTTTATTATGCATATTCATTCGTGCAGAGGTCTATAACTATATTGTACATTTATTAGTTTAATATGCACAATTTCTACAAATCATAAAATTTTTTAAAATAAAAATAATTTTTTGAAAAAATATTTAAAATTTTTAAAATTTATTTTTTATATTTTTATATTTCACAAAATTATTATATTTATTTTATTAATATTTTAATTTAATTGACTAGTTTCGTCTAACTCGACTTCTTCAGAATACATTAATTAACATTTAAATTATTTCCCAATATTTGTAAACATACATGTAATTATAAATAAATAACATTTATATATTAAGTACTTTACTTACATACAATCCTCTCAAATTTCAAACAAATAACTGCATTATATTAAAAATTGACAGTTAAAAACTTTTTTGACTATTACAATATTCGAAAGAAGAAAATTATACTAAACACAAAATGAACTAAGTCAAATTACAAATGTTTTGGAAAAATTAACATTTTTTTTTTTACATTAAGAATTTGTCATTTAAAAGTGTACTTTTATCTATTATCATATAAATCAATTTGGTTATTTAATAGATTAACATTTTTGTTTTTTAGCTTGTTAATTCAAAAATTTCATATTTATTTAAAATTCTGCCTCCTTGGAGTTGTTTAATTAGTTCTATATTGTCTGTATCAGTTGAATGACCGGTGTTTTTTAAATGTTGTGCGAGACTTGATGATGGATTTATATGGGCTACAGATCTCATGTGCTCGGCGAATCTTTTTTGAAGAGTTCTTTTGGTTCGGCCTATGTAAACTCTATCACAATCTGCACAAGAAATTTTATACACTCCGGACTTATTTAATACATTGCCATTTCCAATTCTAATTTTATTATTTGATAAGATGTTTTTTAAAGTGTAATTATTAGTGTTTCCCGGCTTTGTATTTGAAGATTTTAATAAATGTGAAGGTTTCGCTGAAATATCTTTAATAAATGGTATTTTTTTGTATGATAAATTATTTTCTTTTGTAGTGATATGTGGAAGAATTTTTTGTATGGTAATTTTGTACGATTTCTTTTTCAATAATTTATATATTACTTGTCCCTTATAACCATTATTTTCTGCTATGTCAATAATGGTTCTTAATTCTTTCCTAAAGTTATAGCTTGTAAGAGGTAATGTCAATAGGCGATGTAGTAAAGTATGAAACGTAGACATCTTTGTTGACCAGGCATGATAAGATGAATTTGATATTATAGTATTAGAAAACGTATTTTTTCTATATATATCAAAATTCAATTCATTATTAACTATCTTAATGTTTAAATGTAGGAAGTTCAGCTCATCTACACCATATTCAAATGTAAACTGAATATTGTTATTAATTTTGTTCAAACATTTATCTACGAATAAACTGAATTCCCTTTCAGTTCCTGTTCATAAACAGAAACCGTCATCAACATATCTGCTCCAAGTTAATATCATATTAACAAGATAATATTTTATCCTCAAAATCATCCATAAATATTTCAGCCGCGAGTGGTGAGAAACTTGAGCCCATAGCTAAACCATTTACTTGCTTGAAAAATTTTCCATTAAATTCAAAATAATTTTGCTCTAAACAAGGTTCAATTAAACTATATAATTGATTCGTCCACATCTATTACTTAACTGTTTAATTTTTTGTTTCATATCTCCTTCAATTGGAGCACTAGTACAGAAGCAAACAAACTGCATACGTCAAATGATACCAATTTTGGGTTATTAGTTAATTTAACATTTTTTAATTTTTCGATGAGCTGAAGGGAGTTTTTAACCAAACGTTTTGGTTGAAATTCTAATATATTTAGTAATATTTTACATAATTTTGAAGCGAGTTTTTGAGATGGTGCATTAAATGCAGATGAGACTGGGCGAAGTAGTACACCTGTTTTATGGAGTTTTGGTAAACCATATAAAATAGGAGCCGAAGCTTTGTCATTTTTTAGGTTGAGTTTATCAGAAGCAATAAATATTTTGTCACACTTACTTATTAATTTATTCGTCATTTTTATATAATCATTTGTGGGGTCAGCTGGTATCTATTGTATCCATATCTCCAATAGTATTGGTAATTTTTTTTAAATATTGCACTTTTTCTAATATTGTGATTGTATTACCCTTATCGGCTTAACACAGAATTAGATTCTCATTTTTAATTTTTTGTTTAATGTTTTTAATGGTGGTTGTTGTTGTTTTACAAAGAATTATATTATTATTATTTAAAGCATTACTTCTTACCCTTTCATACGCATTTTTAATAACTTTTGCACAATCTCTTTTACATTTACTCTCATCATCTGGTATGGCGGCATCTAAGTGAACCGCTAAATCTAACACATTTTCTCTTACATTTGTTGGTGGTGGAGCATATTTTGAACCATGATTTAATATTTCAATTTCATTATTGTTAAAACTTATGTTTGCATTATTTATAAACCGAGGGTAAAAGTATTATTTATAAACCGAGGGTTTGTATTATTTATAAACCTATTTTTTTTATTTTTATTATTAATTTTATTATAATTGTTATTATTAAGAAGTGTTTTGTAATTATGTGATTTATTTTTTGTTAAAATAAGAGAATCAAGTTTTTCTTTTGTTTTATAAATTGCTTATATGAGAGATGAAGAGCTTCTTCGTGTGCTTGGCTTTGAATTGTGTCAAAGAGAACAGCATTCAAGCGAAAAACATTTCTGAATAAAATACCTTTAGACGAACACTTAGATTGTCTCTTTTTTGATAATGTTTTTTCATTTCAAATTTAAGCTATTTTAATTTTCCGCAACTAATTATATTTTCGAATTGTTTTGAATTATTATTGCACTTAGAATGAATATATTTAGGAAATATTTTGTTAATTAAACATTGTTTATTTATTCAAATATGGTTGCAAGCAAATTTAAATTGTACAATGAGCTTGTGTAATTCTAAATTCATAATGAAATTTATTGATCTTTTTGTTAACACTTAATGAAATATTATTGTTCAAAAACGTTTTTATAAATTTAAAAAAATTTTTAAAATAAAAATAATTTTCATTCACTTTGGAAAATTTAATTAAATGGTACGAGAAATTTCGAGGCTACAAGTTGTGTCAGAAATTCATAGAGGTGCTAGAAGAAAATTTACACGAAGAAAATTTATTCAAAAGGGTTTAAATGATACTTGGCAAATTGATTTGGTTGAAATGATTCCATATGCAAAATTTAATAAGGCATATAAATATTTATTAACAGTTATTGATACATTTTTAAAATTTGGGTATGCTGAACCGATCAAAAACAAAAGTGCTGATAATGTTTTAATCGCAATGAAAAATATTTTTAAGCGTGCTGGTAAAAAACCAAAAAATTTACAATCTGATCAAGGTACGGAATTTTTCAACAAAAAATTTCAAAATCTAATGAGGAAAAATAAAATTAAGCATTATCATACAAATTCAGAACCAAAAGCATCAATTGTAGAACGTTTCAATCGTACCATAAAAAACATGATGTGGAAGCAATTCATTATAGAAGGCACATATAAATGGTTAACTATTCTGCCATCGCTAATAGAAGAATATAAATCACATATCATCATACAATTAAACTTCCACCTAAAAAGTTTACAAAGAAAAATGAGAAATTATTATTAAAAACTATCTACCATAAATTAAAAGTATTCCGAAAAGCAAAATACAAAGTTGATGATTTTGTTCGTATAAGTAAATTTAAAGTTATATTTTGCAAAAAGTTATCGAAGCGAAAATAAAAAGAACTGATCCAATAAAATACAATTTACTTGATTACACACAAAAACAATAAAAAAGCAGTTTTTATAAACCTGAACTTACATCTGTAAAATTTCCTAATTTTTACCTTGTAGATAAAATAATAAGAATAAGATAAAAACAAGGTTGATTCAATTTAATGTTTATTCTTACGATGGTAATTACAGACTAAAAAAATAATTCATACATATGGTAATTTTGTACATACAAAAAACAATATCATAAAGTTATAATTGTTAGCTAATATAGTTGACATAATTTTAATAGGATGGAGTGCAATAAAATATTTAGTTGTTTTATCAAGTTAAATTATTACAATACATTAACATGGAATTCCCTCAACAAATATTTTTCTTTTAATTTAATAAATTCAGTAAATCAATTATTCAATAAATTCAAATTCAAAAAATTACAAAACATAAAATTATTTATCTCAATTCAAATAATAATCTATAAAAACATTTAATTAAATTTTTTTTTTTTTTAGTTATACAATTCAAATTTTATTTTTTTTATAAATATACTCTAAAATATTGTTTATTTAAAAAAATTAATTGCTGTTGCTATTGCTATTTTCTTTTACACCTAATTCTTTTAAGCATTCATTAAATTTACAAATTGGTAATGGTTTTGTAAAAATATCAGCTGGCATTAATTTTGTGTTTACATATTTTAATACAATTTTCTTATTTTGTACTGCGTTACGTATAAAGTGATATCTGATATCAATATGCTTTGTTCTGTTGTTGATAGTTGGGTTGCTTGCAATGAGTTGCGCACTTTTATTATCGTTATATATTATTATTGGTTTTGATTCTCTTATGTTCAATTCATGCAGCAAGCTTGTCAAGTATAGTGCCTCTTTTGTTGCCTCAGTTAATCCCATATATTCGGCCTCTGCACTTGATAGTGCCACAGTTTTTTGCTTTTTTACTTCCCACGATATAGGACACTGACCCCATTTGAAAATAAAGCCAGAATAAGATTTTCGATCGTCTTGATTAGATCCCCAATCTGAATCGTTGTAACCATGTAAAGGTTCTTCTGTTTTTCTAAAATGCAAACCATAAGTTTTTGTAAATTTTAAGTACCTTACTATTCTTTTTGCGCTTATCCAATGAGCATGTCCAAAGTTGTTGTTGTATTGACTTAGAATGCTGACAGCATAAGCTATGTCTGGACGAGTAGTAATGGCTATATATAAAAGTGATCCAATGAGATTTTGGTAAGGGATATTGGATACTTCTATTCTTTCTTTTTATGTGGATGGACACATTTTTTTACTTATTTTTACATTTGGATCGATTGGAATTTTTAATGTATTACATTTTTCCATTGAAAACTTTTTAAGTATTTTATTAATTTGATTTTCTTGTGATAAAATAATACTGCCGTCGTTCAGATGGTGGAATTCAATTCCCAAAAACTGTTTAACTCGACCAAGGTATTTTATTTCAAACTCTTTTTCAATTTCTTCTTTGAACCATTTATTTATTTTACTACTATTTGACGCTAAGAGAATGTCGTCTACGTAAATTCCAATAATTGATAAGTTTTCATTTATTTTATATGTATATATGCAGGATTCTAAATCCATCTTGATACAACCAATACTCTGTAAAAATTTATCTAGCCTTTCGTTCCAAATTTTACCACTTTGTTTTAACCCATATAGAGCTTTGTTTAATATACACACTTTATTTTCAAAATTAGATAACTCGCCATTTTTGTTGTTAAATTCCATTAAAAAATCAGGTATTTTCATATAGATTTTTTCTTGTAAGTAACCATTCAAATATGCCGTAGTTACATCATATTGAAAAAGATTTAAATTTAATTTAACTGCAATTGAAGTTATTATTCTAATGGATCTTTGTTTGGCAACTGGAGAGTATGTATCGTGGTAATCTATTCCATATATTTGCGAGCAGCCTTTAGCAACCAATCTGGCCTTTCTTTTCACTAAGTTTTCATTTTCGCAAGTTTTACTTGTAAAAATCCATCTACACCCTATAATTTTCGCATTTAACGGTTTTTCAATGATATCCCATGTTTTATTCCTTTTGTGTGCTTCTAATTCATTAAAGATTGCCTCTTCCCATTCTTCCCGATAGGCGCTTTGTTTAACCTCATTTACATTTTGTGGATCTTCGACAACATGATTTACTTCTACATCATAAAAAATTTCGTCATCTTCTTGTGATGACCGAGTACTTGGCTTTGCTTCATCCGTGTCATATATTTTATTATTTTTCATAACTACATATAGTTCAGAATCTTGTACATTGTTATTGGTACTGTTGTTTTGTTTTTTTGAATCTTGAGCATTATTGCTAATAATGTTGTACTGTTTTCTAGGCCTTCCTCGCAAACCGGTTTTTATTAATTTAGGTCTTCCTTTACTTCTGGGTGTATTTCCATCATTTCCTTTTTGTTTTTCATTTTCCGTTTTGTTTTGATTTTCGTTTTTATCTTCTTCAGTTTCATTTTGGGATTCTTCATCTTCAATTCTGATTTTTATACCTTCGTTTTCGTTCCTTTTGAGATATTCATTTTGCAAATTTATTTCTATACAACCCTTTTTAATTACTTCTAAAAATTTAACATCTTTACTTTTAATTATTTTACCAGTACCTTTCTCCCATAATCTATAAGCTTTAGCTTCATTACTATAACCAACTAAAAAAAATAATTTTGATTTTGGTTCAAATTTAACTTTTTTTGGCCCTTTTTGTAAAACATAAGTTGGTGTACCAAATATTCTGAAATAACTGACATCAGGATATCTCCCTCTCCATAAATAGTATGGAATTTTATTATTAATACTTGCAGACGGTGACCTGTTTTTAATATAATTAGCTGTGGCAATCGCTTCAGCCCATAAATATTTGGGTAGTTCGTAATTTAAAAGCATGCACCTTGCTGATTCTACCAATGTTCTATTTTTCCTCTCCGCTACATCGTTTTGTTGGGGTGTATATTCACTTGTTAACTGATGATGTATTCCTTCCTTTTTTAAAAATTCTGAAAAAACATTATTTACAAATTCCGTACCATTGTCAGTTCTAATTGCATTTATTTTTTGATTTCTATAATTTTCTGCTTTTGCTTTAAATTCCTTAAATACTTTTATAGCATCACTTTTATTTTTTAAGAAAAATACTTCGCACCAGCGTGTGCAGTCATCTATAAAAGTGATGAAGTAACGTGCACCACCTGCAGAATTTATATTTATTGGACCACAAATATCACTGTAAATTAATTCAAGTGGTTTATCTTTTCTGAAACGATTTTCTTTTAAAACGGGTTGTTGAGTCTGTTTGCCTTGGATACACACTTCACAAATAGGTTTTTCATTATATAAATTATTTAAATTAATATCTTTAACTTGCTTTTTTCTTATCATGTCCTTTAAAGTTCTAAAGTTTAAGTGGCCATACCTTTGATGCCCGATTAGAATATCATTGCTTGTCGAGGCTACATTTACTTCATGGCGATCATCTGTAATCACTTCAAATAGACCGTTACGTTTAACCGCTCGTAACAATATTTCATTTTTGTTATTTAGTATTTCTGCTTCATTATGTGAGAAAATTATTTTATATTTATTTTCAGTTATTTTACTGATTTTATATCAGCTTCTCCTTTACCAACTATTTCTGTTGTCTCGTTATTTGCTAAGTTTACTAGCGCATTTTTTAAATATTTAAAATTTGAAAATTTACCTGGGTCATTGAGCATGTGGGATGTAGCTCTACTATCTAATATCCATTTAGAAGGTTTGTATGATTTATTGATAGTTGCAATATGGGCAGATTCTACAACGTAAGAACTTCTTTCTTCTTTAATTTTACTTTTACAATCCATAGATTTATGGCCGTATTTTTTACACCTGTAGCCCATTATTTTACGTCGATTAAATTTTTGAAAGCTGTTTGAGTTTTGAAAATTTTGAAATGGTCGATATTTTTGTTTTTTATTATGTTCTGAAAATAAAGCAGTAGTTGACGATGATGATGGTTGTGCACCTCGTGAGTTGTATTCTTCTACAATTTTAACTTTTAGTGACGACGGCGTGGGCAATGCATCCCTAGATTCGATCGCTATTCGAAAGTTTTCAAATTCATCCGGTAAGCTATACAGCAGTAAAATCGATAGGAGGTCATCGTCTATAGAAATATCAATCGATTTTAACTTGTTCACTACATCAAAGAAGTTAGAGACATGGTTTTCAATATTTTCCCCATGTAAAGCTTTTGTTAATATTAATTTTTTCATTAACGCAGCCTTCCTGGTTGGAATTTTTGCGTCGTATGTATTGCTTAATTTTTCCCATACTAATTTTGCCGATTCACAATCCTTAACATCCTTCAATAATGGATGACTTATTGCAAGAATTAGGTCCGCTTTGGACTTTTGGTCCAACTTTTTCCATTCATCTTCTTTATCAGTTTTTATTATAGCCTTGCCGGTAACATAGTCCCATAGATCATTTTTGATTAATAAAGATTCCATTTGAACTTTCCACGTGTCATAGTTCTCGTTGTTTAATTGTTCGATTCTAATCATGTTTTGTACCGACATCTATTATTTTATTATTTGTGTTTTAAATATGAAATTTTCATAAAATTTTTGTTTTATTTCTTGTATACGTAGTATTTACTTATTTTAAAAAAGTATTTAAAAAAAAATATTTTATGATCACAAAGATTTCAATAGATTAAAAAAAATAATTATTGCTTAAATTGAATCCACGTGTTTATATTGGCATCCTGGACCCATAACCAGTGTTAAGATAAAAACAAGGTTGATTCAATTTAATGTTTATTCTTACGATGGTAATTACAGACTAAAAAAATAATTCATGCATATGGTAATTTTGTACATACAAAAAACAATATCATAAAGTTATAACTGTTAGCTAATATAGTTGACATAATTTTAATAGGATGGAGTGCAATAAAATATTTAGTTGTTTTATCAAGTTAAATTATTACAATACATTAACAGCAAAAAGGAAATCAAGGCTTGGCTTTGATAAAAACCATGATTCATGGATAAATAAAAAATATATTATTTAGTGAATAATAATTTATAAACTTTTAGTGAAAAATGCAATGCTGTTATTTAATATTAAAACCAACTTTTTAAACCCAAGTTTTTTATTTTTTTTTTGTTTACTTTTAACTAGAACTTGATCATGTTTTCAATTTGTATTTCATGATCACAGTTTATGTTATTAATAATATAATTTCAAACGTTTATTTGTTTCATTTTTTTTCAAAACTTTTTAAGTAGTATTTTGAGAGTTTCGAAACTTTGAACATATTCAGGATTATTAATTTTTAATTTTATGTTTTTCTTTAAGTATTTTGTCATTGGTTTAGCGACCTTGGAATAGTCCTTAATAAATTTAATGAAGTATCCTGATAGTTCGAAAAATTGTTTAATTTGTTTTGGAGTTTTGGGAATAGGAAAATTCTTGACGCATTAAATCTTTTTAAGATTTGGTCTTATTCCTTCTAAAGTCACAATGTGACCAAGAAAATCAGTTTGTTTTTTCCATAAACTCCGATTTATATAATTGAATCATTAATTTAGCTTCTTCGAGCCTTTTAAAATTTTTCAGCGAATCTATGTGTTCTTCAATAGATGCTGAGAAGATGATGATGTCATCTAAATACACCAAACAAATTTTATTTATATAGTCTTACCGTTGGAAAATAGCTGGTGCTGTTTTAAGGCCAAACGGCATTCGAATAAATTCATAATGTCCATTTTCGACAGTGAACGCGGTTTTATGAATGTTGCGTTCGTCAATTTCTATTTGGTGGAACCCTTTAGCAAGGTCTAACGTGGTAAAATATTGGGTGCCTATCGTCCAAAATAATTTCGTTTAGTCCCACTGGCGTCCTCCTTCTTTGGGACGATCCAGACAGAAGCAGAATATGGGGAGTTACTAGACCTGATAATGTCCTTGTCCAACATCTCGTTAATTTGCCTTTGTACTTCCTCTATGTGAATTTGAGGGTATCTATAAGAATTATTAAGATTTTTAGATCGAAATTACATACTATTTATACGCAAAATCTTAAGAAAATATTCAAAATATTTAAGTAGTTCAGATGAAAAAAAATATATATTGAATGATAATGTGAATACTTATACTTGGGCACACTATGCTTTACAGGTAATGTAATGTAGGTAATATTTTTTTTAATATGTGTTTCATATCACACTTAAGATTATAAAATTATTTATATATGTAATTATTCCTAACTACATATGTATATATTAATTTCTATGAAAATAAACTCTATATAATAAAGTTTTAATAAACACAGAAAATATACACTTTTTTATTTTAGATCATTTTACAAATTTAAAATATAAATATTAAATTAAATTTAAACTTTATTTAGAAAAAATAATAAGAAAAAAGGAAATCAAGTTTTGGTTAGGTGGCTTGGCTTTAATAAAAAACAAGATATTATTGAATAAATAATAATTTTTAAACTTGTAGTAAAAAAAGCAATGCTGTTATTTAATATTAAAAACAACTTTTCAAACCAAAGTTTTTTATTTTTTCACGTTTGCAATTTGTATTTCATGATCACGGCTTATACTTGAACTAAGTATAAAATTTATAAAAGAAATAAAATTTATAAAAGTAAGTATTTTATATTGAAGTTTTAAAAACTTGGTTTAAAATTATATACCTATAAGTACTCAAAAAGAAAAAACTTGATTTAATATTTTTATGGAGAATTAATTATGAGAATTTAAATTAAAAGTAAAAAACAAGTTTTATGCAAACAACGGAGCTTTTAAACCGTAAAGTACAAATAAAAAGATTTGTGTCTTTTTAAATTTGTGAAATGATCTGATCTGATTCAAGCTAAAAGTTGTTAAAGTTTGGTTTAAATACGAAATTATTAACATTTAAACTAAATTTAATATTTATTTGTAAATTTGAAAAATTTTTTAAAGTTGGATTTGAATTCAAAGCTCAGAAAGCTGGCCCGTTATGTTTGAAAATTAGGCTGCCAACTGCCATTTTAAAGTTGAAAAGCTTAAAAAAGCCATGGAGATTTTTTATTTGATTGTGAACTTGACTAAAAAAGTTTTGAAAGAAATAATAACAAGCTTGAACTAGCTCGATTTAAATACAAAATTATTAAGTTTGCACTTAATTTAATATTTATTTAAAAAATAAAAAAATTTTTAAAGTTGGTTTTGAATTCAAAGCTCATAAAGCTCGTCCGTTATATTTGAAAATTAAGCTGCCAACTGCAATTTTAAAGTTCAAAAGCTTAAAAACAGCCATACAGATTTTTTATTTGATTTTTAATTTAACTAAAAAAGTTTTGAAGTTATATTGTTAATAATATAAGCCGTGATCATGAAATAAAAATTTAAAACGTGATCAAGTTCAAGTTTTTTAACTTGTAAACAAAAAAAATAAAAAACTTGGGTTTGAAAAGTTGTTTTTAATATTAAATAACAGCATCACTTTTTTTTAGTAAAAGTTTAAAAATTATTATTTATTAAATAATATCTTGTTTATTTATCTATGAATCATGTTTTTTATCAAAACCAAGCCATCTAAACAAAACTTGATTCCCTTTTTATTATTAACAGCTTTTTATTAACTTGGTTGGGTAAAGGATGGAATCTTAGAAGCCATTTTAAACACACTTCCCGTTGAGCTAGACTCTTGAAATTTTCTTCATTAGATCAGATCCCGATGACATTACATGACTTTAAAATAATAATATCGAAAAACATTAGAAAAAGTAGCTTAATTTCAAAATTAAATTTTTATACAAAGATATAACAGAATTTTTAACAGAATTATTACAGAACCAAAATAAAACATTTTATCTAAATTTACTGAATTCATCAATACCAATACGTATACGTAAAACATAAATGTTTTTTTTTTCTATAAAAGACTATTGTTTTTTATATAGCCATTGCATTGTATGTGTTCATATACATATAGGTCCATACTTAAAAATATGTAATAAGATGTGCTTCGAAAATATTTTTGGTTTGAAAGCGATGAATTTGAAAGATATGACTGTATAAACAAATTAATGTGCCGCACTTGAGAACACAGTGTAAAACTTAATACGCATTTACTTAAAATTTAGTTAGCAAGTGTTAAATTTAAGTTTTTTTTCATCAAATCAATTGATTTTTAGTATACATTTTTATTTATAAAAGAAATATGTTTATTTATAATATTTATATAGATATGTGTTTTTCCTTTCTTAATTATAATTAAAATAGGGCTTTTCTTTCGAAATTCTTAACATATTAAAATGGCATATTATGGCCCTCACACTAATATCTAAATTGGAAGCTGCCTTTAAATTAAGATCTATTAGGGAATGATGATCTGCACCACTAATACCTTTTTCTGAAGTATAAAAACTAAGAATATATTTCCAATTATGTAAAAACATTAAACAACAAAAAGAATATACCTATTAAAAATAAGAAATCCAGTCTTTTTTAAAAATAGTAAATAACAACAATATTTTTCTTTTCAATAACAATAATTATGAATTAATCATAAAATATATGTTATTTACATACATACATATATGTATATCTACATCGTCTAGAAAAAGCAAAATAATTTTTTTTAATTCGAAAACATTAGCATTTAGAAGTAAGCAATTTAATATATTCTCAATTATTACATACTTTTAAAACCAAATTTTTTTACTACATATGTATGTAGGTACAACAATGTACAAAAATGGTATGCATATTTTTATGTGTGCTGTACTATTAAAAATCTGCTAACACAGTCACACCAAATTCCTAAATTCCCAACTATTATTATTTAGTTGATTTATCGATTTATTATTTTTTATGTAGTATTTAATATTTAATATTATTTAATATGTAGGCAACAGTTATATTTATATGAATGGACGGTAAACATAAACGAAAAAAAAAAAATTTTATGTATGCATATGAATGGACGGTAAATATAAACGAACAAAAAAAAATTCAGAATGTTCTATAGCTAAAAATTTCTATTTTTGAAATAGACTGTATGCATAAATTTAATATTAAAAAAAATATTATTCTTAGTGTACTAAAATAACAGAAAAAAAAGTAAAATGAAATACTGGAAGAAAAATAAAAACGAATAAAAAAAAAGAGAACAAAAAATGTTACTTTGATTGTTTTTAAATATTTTTAAAGGCTATTTCTTATATACCTATATATTGTGCACATCTGATATTTACCCACATAACAGATAGAAACAAAGAACTATTAAAATGTTATGATTTTAAAAGAAAGAAACATACGTTTGATATTTCCGTACATGACAGATAAAAAAAAAAAAAATTAAAATGTTATGTTATGAAAAGAGAGAAAAAACAAGGCAGTGTATGAATCAAAGTTTTTAAAGGGTCGCATTTTAAGTGGAAATAAAGAACATTATAAAATTGCAATATTTTTATTTAAGTTTTGAATTTAGCTATGCAACGTTTTCTTAATTTTTTAAAAATTTTGCCGCATTATGATATAATGCAACACTGAGAAGTTCAGCTCATAATATAGATACATATGTATATGAATGAATATATGGCTATTTATGTATGTGGTTATAGATTTATTATTTTTTAATATGTAGGCAACAGTTACATTTATATGAATGGACGGTAAACATACACGAACAAAAAAAAAAAATTTTATGTATGCATATGAATGGACGGTAAATATAAACGAACAAAAAAAAATTCAGAATGTTCTATAGGTTATAATTTATATTTTTTAAATAGAATGCATGTATAAATTAAACTTCAGCTCATAATATAGATACATATGTATATGAATGAATATATGGCTATTTATGTATGGAGTTATAGATTTATTATTTTTATACCCGTATGAACTATGTTCAAGGGTATAATAAATTTGCCATTACGTTTGTGACACCTTAAAGGAGTCGAGCTAGATATAGTGTCAAAGGTATGGATCGGCTCAGAATCGAATTCTGAGTCGATTAAGCCATGTACGTCCGTCCGTCCGTCCGTCCGTCCGCACGATAACTCAAAAAATAAAAGAGCTAGGGGGCTGAAATTTTTTTTACGTCACTTTTGCAAAATTGTTAGTTTTGCTATTTAAATCCAACATTTTCGGTCGGCGGATTCGAGTAGCTGCCATACAACTTCTATCTTTATATAGAAATAACTCAGTATCTATTCAAGCTAGGTTTCTGAAATTTTGCAAATGATGATCAAGTTTTATGGCAACAACTTCTGTAAAATTTGGTTGTGCTGGTGCAGCGGGTTCGGGTAGCTGCCATACAACTCATCCGGTTAAATGAGAATAACTCAGTGTTTATTGAAGCTAGGAATCTGAAATTTAGTAAAGAAGTGTCGAGTTATATGCCAACAACTTTTGTAAAATTTGTTTGGCCTAGAACAGCCGGTTCAGGCTTCTTGCACCTCTTGGAAGTTAATAAAGCGAGGCGTCTGAAATCTTGCAAATGATGATCAAGTTTTATGGCAACAACTTCTACAAAATTTGGTTGTGCTGGTGCGACGGGTTCGGGTAGCTGCCATACAAAATCTCTTTTTAAATGAAAAGAACTCAGTGTCCGTCCGCACGATAACTCAAAAAATAGAGGAGCTAGGAGGCTGAAAATTTTTTTACGTCACTTTTGTAAAATTGTTAGTTTTGCTATTTAACTCCAGCATTTTCTGTCCCCGGGTTCGGGTAGCTGCCATACAACGTCTTTCTTTAAATAGAAATAACCCAGTGTCTGTTCAATCTAGGTATGTGAAATTTTGCGAGTGATGATCAAGTTTTATGGCAACAACTTCTGCAAAATTTGGTTGTGGTGGTGTGACGGGTTCGGGTAGCTGCCATACAAAATCTCTTTTTAAATGAAAGAACTCAGTGTCCGTCCGCACTATAACTCAAAAAATAGAGGAGCTAGGAGGCTGAAAATTTTTTTACGTTACTTTTGTAAAATTGTTAGTTTTGCTATTTAACTCCAGCATTTTCGGCCGCCGGGTTCGAGTAGCTGCCATACAACGTCTTTCTTTAAATTGAAATAACCCAGTGTCTGTTCAATCTAGGTATCTGCAATTTTGCGAATGATGATCAAGTTTTATGGCAACAACTTCTGCAAAATTTGGTTGTGGTGGTGCGACGGGTTCGGGTAGCTGCCATACAACTTCTCTTTTTAAATGAAAATAACTCAGTGTCCGTCCGCACGATAACTCAAAAAATAAAGGAGTTAGGAGGCTGAAATTTTTTTTACGTCACTTTTACAAAATTGTTAGTTTTGCTATTTAACTCCAGCATTTTCGGCCACCGGGTTCGAGTAGCTGCCATACAACTTCTTTCTTTAAATGGAAATAACCCAGTGTCTATTCAATCTAGGTATCTGAAATTTTGCAAATGATGATCGAGTTTTATGGCAACAACTTCTGTAAAATTTTGTTGTGATGATATGACAGGTTCGGATAGTTGCCATACAACTTCTCTTTTTAAATGAAAATAACGTAGTGTCTATTGAAGCTAGCTATCTGAAATTTAGTGAAAAAGTGTCGAGTTGCATGCCAAAAACTTTTGTAAAATTTGAATGGTCTAAAGCAGCCGGTTCAGGCTTTTTGCATTTCTTGGAAATTAATGAAGCTAGGCGCAATAGATTCGGGTAGCTATCATACAACTCCACAATTTACATAAATATATCTCTGTAGTTCGGTACTAAAACTCTGAATGTTTTTAAAAGATGATCAAGTTTTATAGAAACAGGATATATTACGTTCATACGGGTATCCCAGAGTTGACACAGTCTACTCTACTGCACTCTTCCTCGTTTAATATGTAGGCAACAGTTATATTTAAATGAATGGACTGTATATATAAACGAACAAAAAATAATTTTATGTATGCATATGAATGGACGGTAAATATAAACGAACAAGAAAAATTCAGAATGTTCTATAGGTTATAATTTATATTTTTTTAAATAGAATGCATGTATAAATTAAACATTTAAAAAAAAAAAAAATACTTAGCGTACCTAAATAACAGAAAACAAAAAACAGGAAAATGTAATACTGGAACAAAAATAAAAACGAATAGAAAAAAAAGAGAACGAAAAAAAAAAGAGAACGAAAAATGTTACTTTGATTGTTTTTAAATATTTTCAAAGTCTATTTCTTATGTATATATTGTGCACATCTGATATTTACCCACATAACATATAAAAAAAAAAATATTAAAATATTATGTTATGAAAAGAAAGAAAAAACAAAGCAGTGTATGAATCAAAGTTTTTAAAGGGTCCCATTTTAAGTGGAAATAAAGAACATTATAAAATTGCAATATTTATACCCGTACGATAGGATCGGGTATAATAAAATTACTCCTCCGTTTGTAACACCTCGAAATAAGCGAGCTAGATATACCTTCAAAGGTATGGATCGGATCAGAAAAAAATTCTAAGACTTTTAAGCCATGTCCGTCCGTCCGTCAGCACGCTAACTCAAAAACTAAGAAAGCTAGAATCTTGAAATTTACACAAAATATTTTGGGAGTAATTTGTAGGTTCCCTATTTTTTTGGTTGAGTTTGGACCAAAACTTAGGGTAGCCTAACACCTAACTTTTAGATCGCCACATTTTTTTTGAAATAGAGCTATGAAATTTCAACTGCTGATAGATCTCACAAAAATATTAATTTTATTTTTTATAACTTTTTTTCGTAGCCCCACTCGTTACGGAGCTACAGCTCTCCAAAGGTTCAAAAAAGCTCTTTATTTAAATTGTTATAGCACAAGTTGTATACGGTATATCTTCATCTTGAAAACGCTAAACGATTACTACTTTTATTAGCTTTAAAAATATATATACAATAAATATATGTTTGTGGCATACGATGTCTTAATTTACCGTTATGCGAAACTCAAATTTTAAACGCTTTAAGTTGGAAACTTGAAATTTTGCCAGAAGTTAGATCTTTGAAAATAAGTATGAGTCGTTTCAGAAATTTTTTTTGTATCACCTCCCGTTTAGAAACTGTAAGGGGTCAAAAACTGAAAATTTCCTATTTTTAAACACCTGTAACTTGAACACCTGTTAAAATTTTTTTGAAGTAATACACAAAAATTAAAGCTTCAACATTATATCTTATTTCTGTTAACAACTGTTTTTAATAATATAGGGTTACTTTATAATTGACGAAAGTGTTACTTGATTTTTTCAAATTTTCTAACAAATTTCTTCAACAAATTTTTTGCATTTGTTTTACTCGATAATTTGAAATTGTTGAGGATATAATGCGTAGTACAAAAAAATGTAAATTAATAAACAACATAACAGTTGCTTGAAGAATTTTTATTTATATGATATTGATATGCATACTTATATAATATCATGAAAATACTAAAATATTAAAAAAATAATATTGTAAGCAGAGTGACAGGCTGTGAACATACTAACGGTTCGTACGGGTATCTAAGAGTTGACATAGTCAACTGTATTCTTCCTCTTCTGTCAACTGTATTCTTCAAAAGCAGATTTTAACCTTCCACATAACGATTATCAATCCAAAACTTTTTCAAATATTCTATAGTACCATTTAATACTAAGCGGTAAATGTATATTAAATTTACTTAGTACAAAATAGTAAATATAATTTTAAATATTATATTATATTATATTTAAATATTCCATTGACAGAATAATTTCTTATAAGTACAATAAAATACATATATGTATGTAAATACGGCGCTATATAATATACATCTATACTCTTATCATTCATTCACTAGTAACATATACGATATGTAAATAAACATGACATTATATAAGTAAGTGTGTATATCAATATCATATGAATAAAAATTCTTCAAGCAACCGTTATGTTGTTTATTTATTTACATTTTTTTGTACTACGCATTGTATCCTCAACAATTTCAAATTATCGAGTAAAACAAAATGCAAAAAATTCTTTAAAGAAATTTGTTAGAAAATTTGAAAAAATCAAGTAATACTTTCGTCAATTATAAAGTCAATTATAAAGTAGTTTCTAGCTTTAACCGTTTAGAAGATATAAGGGTTAAAGGATTTTTCAAAATTTGAGTTTCGCATAACGGTAAATTAAGACACCGTATGCCACAAATATATATTTATTGTATATACACTTTTAAAGCTAGTGAAAGTAGTAATCGTTTGGCGTTTTCAAAATGAAGATATACCTTAAACAACTTGTGCTATAACAATTTAAATATAGAGCTTTTTTGAACTTTTGGGGAGCTGTAACTCCGTAACGGGTGGGGCTACAAAAAAAAGTTATAAAAAATAAAATTAATATTTTTGTGAGATCTATCAGCAGTTGAAATTTCATAGCTCTATTTCAAAAAAAATGTGGCGATCTAAAAGTTAGGTGTTAGGCTACCCTAAGTTTTGGTCCAAACTCAACCAAAAAAATAGGGAACCTACAAATTACTCCCAAAATATTTTGTGTAAATTTCAAGATTCTAGCTTTCTTAGTTTTTGAGTTAGCGTGCTGACGGACGGACGGACGGACGGACGGACATGGCTCAAAAGTCTTAGAATTTTTTTCTGATCCGATCCATACCTTTGAAGGTATATCTAGCTCGCTTATTTCGAGGTGTTACAAACGGAGGAATAATTTTATTATACCCGATCCTATCGTACGGGTATAAATATTGCAATTTTATAATGTTCTTTATTTCCACTTAAAATGCGACCCTTTAAAAACTTTGATTCATACACTGCTTTGTTTTTTCTTTCTTTTCATAACATAATATTTTAATATTTTTTTTTTTTATATGTTATGTGGGTAAATATCAGATGTGCACAATATATACATAAGAAATAGACTTTGAAAATATTTAAAAACAATCAAAGTAACATTTTTCGTTCTCTTTTTTTTTTCGTTCTCTTTTTTTTCTATTCGTTTTTATTTTTGTTCCAGTATTACATTTTCCTGTTTTTTGTTTTCTGTTATTTAGGTACGCTAAGTATTTTTTTTTTTTTTAAATGTTTAATTTATACATGCATTCTATTTAAAAAAATATAAATTATAACCTATAGAACATTCTGAATTTTTCTTGTTCGTTTATATTTACCGTCCATTCATATGCATACATAAAATTTTTTTTTGTTCGTTTATGTATACCGTCCATTCATTTAAATATAACTGTTGTCTACATATTAAACGAGGAAGAGTGCAGAAGAGTAGACTGTGTCAACTCTGGGATACCCGTATGAACGTAATATATCCTGTTTCTATAAAACTTGATCATCTTTTAAAAACATTCAGAGTTTTAGTACCGAACTACAGAGATATATTTATGTAAATTGTGGAGTTGTATGATAGCTACCCGAATCTATTGCGCCTAGCTTCATTAAGTTCCAAGAAATGCAAAAAGCCTGAACCGGCTGCTTTAGACCATTCAAATTTTACAAAAGTTTTTGGCATGCAACTCGACACTTTTTCACTAAATTGCAGATAGGTAGCTTCAATAGACACTACGTTATTTTCATTTAAAAAGAGAAGTTGTATGGCAACTATCCGAACCTGTCATATCATCACAACAAAATTTTACAGAAGTTGTTGCCATAAAACTCGATCATCATTTGCAAAATTTCAGATACCTAGATTGAATAGACACTGGGTTATTTCCATTTAAAGAAAGAAGTTGTATGGCAGCTACTCGAACCCGGTGGCCGAAAATGCTGGAGTTAAATAGCAAAACTAACAATTTTGTAAAAGTGACGTAAAAAAAATTTCAGCCTCCTAACTCCTTTATTTTTTGAGTTATCGTGCGGACGGACACTGAGTTATTTTCATTTAAAAAGAGAAGTTGTATGGCAGCTACCCGAACCCGTCGCACCACCACAACCAAATTTTGCAGAAGTTGTTGCCATAAAACTTGATCATCATTCGCAAAATTGCAGATACCTAGATTGAACAGACACTGGGTTATTTCAATTTAAAGAAAGACGTTGTATGGCAGCTACTCGAACCCGGCGGCCGAAAATGCTGGAGTTAAATAGCAAAACTAACAATTTTACAAAAGTAACGTAAAAAAATTTTCAGCCTCCTAGCTCCTCTATTTTTTGAGTTATAGTGCGGACGGACACTGAGTTCTTTCATTTAAAAAGAGATTTTGTATGGCAGCTACCCGAACCCGTCACACCACCACAACCAAATTTTGCAGAAGTTGTTGCCATAAAACTTGATCATCATTCGCAAAATTTCACATACCTAGATTGAACAGACACTGGGTTATTTCTATTTAAAGAAAGACGTTGTATGGCAGCTACCCGAACCCGGGGACAGAAAATGCTGGAGTTAAATAGCAAAACTAACAATTTTACAAAAGTGACGTAAACAAATTTTCAGCCTCCTAGCTCCTCTATTTTTTGAGTTATCGTGCGGACGGACACTGAGTTCTTTTCATTTAAAAAGAGATTTTGTATGGCAGCTACCCGAACCCGTCGCACCAGCACAACCAAATTTTGTAGAAGTTGTTGCCATAAAACTTGATCATCATTTGCAAGATTTCAGACGCCTCGCTTTATTAACTTCCAAGAGGTGCAAGAAGCCTGAACCGGCTGTTCTAGGCCAAACAAATTTTACAAAAGTTGTTGGCATATAACTCGACACTTCTTTACTAAATTTCAGATTCCTAGCTTCAATAAACACTGAGTTATTCTCATTTAACCGGATGAGTTGTATGGCAGCTACCCGAACCCGCTGCACCAGCACAACCAAATTTTACAGAAGTTGTTGCCATAAAACTTGATCATCATTTGCAAAATTTCAGGCGCCTAGCTTCATTAGGTTCCAAGAGGTGCAAGAAGTCTGAACCGGCTGCTCTAGACCAACCAAATTTTACAAAAGTTGTTGGCATGTAACTCGACACCTTTTTACTAAATTTCAGATTGAATCAGATTCAATCAGATTCAGAAACCTAGCTTGAATAGATACTGAGTTATTTCTATATAAAGATAGAAGTTGTATGGCAGCTACTCGAACCCGCCGACAGAAAATGTTGGATTTAAATAGCAAAACTAACAATTTTGCAAAAGTGACGTAAAAAAAATTTCAGCCCCCTAGCTCTTTTATTTTTTGAGTTATCGTGCGGACGGACGGACGGACGTACATGGCTTAATCGACTCAGAATTCGATTCTGAGCCGATCCATACCTTTGACACTATATCTAGCTCGACTCCTTTAAGGTGTCACAAACGTAATGGCAAATTTATTATACCCTTGAACATAGTTCATACGGGTATAACAAGGCAGTGTATGAATGTATAAATTAAACAATGTATAAATTAAACATTTAAAAAAAAAAAAAAGAAATTCTTAGCGTAGCTAAATAACAGAAAAAAAAAGGAAAATGTAATACTGGAAGAAAAATAAAAACGAATAGAAAAAAAAGAAAACAAAAAATGTTACTTTGATAGTTTTTAAATATTTTTAAAGTCTATTTCTTATGTACCTATATATTGTGCACATCTGATATTTACCCACGTGACAGATAGAAACAAAGAACTATTAAAATGTTATGATTTTAAAAGAAAGAAACATACGTTTGATATTTCCGTACATAACAGATAAAAAAAAAAAATATTTAAATGTTATGTTATGAAAATAAAGAAAAAACCAGGCAGTGTATGAATGAAAGTTTTTAAAGGGTCGCATTTTAAGTGGAAATAAAGAACATTATAAAATTGCAATATTTTTATTTAAATTTTGAATTTAGCTATGCAACGTTTCTTAATTTTTTAAAAATTTTGCCGCATTATCATATAATGCAACACTGAGAAGTTCAGCTCATAATATAGATACATATGTATATGAATGGATATATGGCTATTTATGTATGTAGTTATAGATCTATTATTTTTTAATATGTAGGCAACAGTTATATTTATATGAATGGACGGTAAACATAAACGAACAAAAAAAAATTTATGTATGCATATGAATAGAAGGTATAAATATAAACGAACAAAAAAAAATTCAGAATGTTCTATAGCTAATAATTTCTATTTTTTAAATAGACTGTATGCATAAATTTAATATTAAAAAAAAAATAAGTTCTTAGCGTACCTACATAACAGAAAAAAAAGGTAAAATGTAATACTGGAAGAAAAATAAAAACGAATAAAAAAAAAAAAGGGAACAAAAAATGTTACTTTGATTGTTTTTAAATATTTTTAAAGGCTATTTCTTATGTATATGTGCACATCTGATATTTACACATATAACAGATAGAAAAAAAGAAATATTAAAATATCATGCTATAAAAGAAAGAAAAAACAAGGCAGTATATAAATCAAAGTTTTCAAAGGGTCGCATTTTTAAGTGGAACATTATAAAATTGCAATATTTTTATTTAAATTTAGCTATGCAACGTTTTCTTAATTTTTTAAAAATTTTGCCACAATAAATTAATAATAAAAAAATTCAATATATTCTAATTATAACAGGTGATAATATAATTATAGACTGTGAGGGCAACTGTAAAAATTCAAAATTAAATAAGGAAAAAAAAAATATCAATTCAATACTTATATTTGTCGTTACTAAAAAGAATAAAATAAAATAAATAAAATAAATAAAAAAAATTTTTAAAAAAACAGCTTTTTTGAACTAAAAAGTAGAAAATAAATTTTCAATAGCAAATTTTTCTGTAATTTTCTAAACTATATTGTTACAATCGAGATTTATTTGAAAAAGTTTATTTCAATATGTCAAATATATATATAAATATAAGTATATATAAGTTTTAAAGTTTGTGAAATTAATATAAAAGCTGGAGGCAAAATTTAAAAATATAAATTTATAGTTAGGCGTTTGTTGTCAATATGTCAAATATATATATAAATATAAGTATATATAAGTTTTAAAGTTTGTGAAATTAATATAAAAGCTGGAGGCAAAATTTAAAAATATAAATTTATAGTTAGGCGTTTGTTGCCTTCAGCTTTTATTTTAATTTCACAGACTGTAAAACTTATATATACTTATATTTATATATATATTTGACATATTGAAATAAACTTTTTCAAAGAAATCTTGATTGTAACAATATAGTTTAGAAAATTACAGAAAAATTTGCTATTAAATATTTATTTTCTACTTTTTAGTTCAAAAAAGCTGTTTTTTTAAAAATTTTTTTTTCTTATTATTTTTGCTACAAGGTAAACATTAGGAAATTTAACAGATGTAAGGTCAAGGTTTTACAATTAAATTCTAATCATTTAAAAAACAGGAACCTGATTTAAATGACGGGTACTGGACTTTAAAAGACCGATACCAGAACAGAATTTAAAGGACCAGAACTGGACCTTGAAGGACCAATACCATACTGGAGCCGGTTTCATATCAAGTAGGGCCCGCGAGTTGCGGCCGCCCGGTTCTAGAAGTTGAGATGCTTAAGTGTCCGTTACCGGACTTTGAAAGTTTTAAAACTTTTAATATAAAATACTTCCTTCATTTCTTATAAAAAATGTTTAAGTATAAACTCATATTTTCACAGAAATAAAAAACTTTGTTTATACTAGTTCAAGCTTGTTATTATAAGCTTTTCAACCTTAAAATGCAGTTGAGCTTAATTTTCAAACATAACGGACGAGCTTTATAAACTTTGAATTCAAACCCAACTTTAAAAATTGTTTTTAAATTTTTCAGAAAAATATTAAATTAAGTTTAAATTTTAATAATTTTGTATTTAAACCAAGCTTTTAAAACTTTTAATATGAAATACTTACTTAATTTCTTATAAAAAATTTTTAAGTATAAATTCATATTTTCACAGAAACAGAAAACTTAGTTTACTAGTTCAAGCTTGTTGTTTTAAGTTTAAAAACTTTTTTAGTCAAGTTCACAATCAAATAAAAAATCTCCATGACTTTCAATTTTAAAATGACAGTTGAACTTAATTTTCAAACAAAACGAATGAGCTTTATAAACTTTGAATTCAAAACCAACTTTAAAAATTTTTTTTTGAATTTTTCAGAAAAATATTAAATTAAGTTTAAACTTTAATAATTTTGTATTTAAACCAAGCTTTTAAAAATTTTAATATTTCATTTCTTTTAAAAAAATGTGTATTAAATTAATTTTAAACTTTAATAATTTTGTATTTAAACCAAGCTTTTAAAACTTTTAATATTTTATTTCTTTTAAAAATTTTTAAGTATAAACTCATATTTTCACAGAAACAGAAAACTTAGTTTATACTAGTTTAAACTTATTATTATTTATTTCAAAACTTTTTTAGTCAAGTTCACAATCAAATAAAAAGTCTCCATGACTTTCAACTTTAAAATTACAGTTGAACTTGAAACACTGAAATATATGAAAAATATTATTCTTTATTAAAATAAATATTTTTAACAAATTTATATCTTTAGATTGAAATTTAATATTATTTAACAAAAAAGAAAAGCAGTCTTCTATTTTAAATCCAATAGTCGAAGAATTATTGTAAATTGTACAGGCTTTTTTAAATTTATAATATTATAATAATAAGTAACAAAATAGCCTTTTATTTTATTTCATTTGGCTTAAAATAACGAACCTTTTTTAAAATTATAAATACATATTTATCTTTTCAATTTGAATTGAAAAATAACTCTTAAACTTAATAACATTGCACTTAAATTAACAAATTGCAATTTAATCAATTGATTTTTATTACATTGTGAAATGATATAATATTTGAAATTTAATTTAAATTAATAAAAAAAAAAAAACAAAATAATATTTATTCAAAATTATTAATAACAAAACCATTATTTTAATATGGTAAGAATTAAATAGTAATAAGATTTGTCTCTATCAGGTAAGTAAATTAAAACTGCCTTAAGGTCAGCTACTTTTTCCTCTGATAGTGTTCGTCTTTGGTCTGCATTTGATTAATCTGTAATTAAAATATTTTTTGGAGTTCCCAGTTTTTTTGTAGTTGTTTTCAGCATTAAAGATGAAGTTTTGAATTCGATTTCAAGCACCGATGGTTTAAATTTAATTGTGAAGAGATCTTTTACTTATGTTCACAGAACATAAAAATAAAAATAAAATCTAAACTTATAATAATAAAATATACTATTTAACATTAACTTAAAATTTAAATTTTTATCTATGTAACAACGTTAGGGTTAATTAAAATAGCGCTTTACCTTTAATAACTTTAATACATTCTTTTTAATATAAATTTGTTGTAATATGAACTTAATGTAGAACATTTTAAAACATTTTTTGTATAAATTCATAATAACCTACATTAATTATTTTAATTGAAAATATTTAAATGTTGTGTCAGCTAATTTAGTTACATAATGTAATTGAAAGTTAAAATTTGTATTTTTAACGTATTGTATCATAATATTAACCTAAATAAAATTGTATTTAACGATTTAAGAACGAATTTTGTATTAAATTTTATCATTAATAAAAGCTTAATTACAAGAAAACATTGGTCCTTCGAGCCGGATCATCCTATAGAACTAGTATCTTTGGAATTCATATAAAAAAAAACTTTAGAACTAGTGTCTTAAGTTTATATAATTTTAATTATAAAACTAGCGTTTATAATGATATCTATAGAACTAGGTTCTTTAGAGAAACAAAAAACTATTTAAGGTAATACTGTAGAACTAGTGTTTACATCCAACAAAAAAAAACTCTTTTACAGGCTATTTAGCCGATCTTCAATCAAGTATCTTAATCAAGATCCAGTACCTTAATATTTCATTTAACCACATCTTAAGGTTAGAAACATTACTTAAAACCATTACAAAACCATTTTATAACAAGGAAGAAATAAAAATCATGGAAGGCTTAATTAAACATCAGAAAGAATTATATTTAAAGATTGAAAAGATAAAGGTAAAATTTAAAAAGGACTCTTTAGATAAAAAAACTAAAGAGTATGTGCAAGCCCGTATGAAAACTTTAAATGACTATTGGAAAACGGCTGTTGAAAATAATTCAGAACTAAATCAATTGAAAGAGAGTGCAACAGAACATCCTTATTCTAAAAACAAGGATTTTGAAAGCTTAATAAATTTGGTAGATGAACTTAAGGGGATTCTAGAAGCTGCTGAAACAAACGCCCCTGCAGTTAATATACCATGAAAACTATTAAAAGAATTAAAGAAACAGTCGGAACTTATAAAGGTGGTAGAGCGAATATATCTGAAGGTTAAGGAACAGGAAGATAAAGAACTGAAAATGGGCTTAATTAATGTTAATTTGAAAACATTAGAAGAGTATTGGCAATTAGTGATGAAAAACCACATGGACATAATTGGAGATAAATCTATTCAATATGAGTATTTTGAAAATAACATGTTTGAAGAAGCTGAAACATTGTATACGGAGGCAATTATTGAACTCAAAAATAAATTAACGAGCTTATCTCCAGCTCTAGCAGTTCGAGCACAAAGCCAATCAAATCAAGATATGAGTGTGATCTTGCCAAAAATTCACATTTCAAAATTCTCAGGGGAGTTATTCTAACTGAAAATCTTTCAGAGACTTGTTTATGGAAGTTAGCAACAACAACTCAAGCACAGGAAAAGTTCAGAGATTCTATTACTTAAAAGCTAACATCACTGGAGAACCTGCAGAATTAATTAAACATTTACCAGTAACAGCTGAAAATTATGATTCTGCTTGGAATATTTTAGATAAAAGATTCAATAACACAAGAACTCTTTTATTTGCTCAAGTTGACACTTCAAATTGGGATCCAATCTTGATACATCTGCTGACACAGAGATTGGACAAAGCAACTCACCGGTTATACGAACAATCATTTACCAATCCAAGAGAAGTGCAAAACCCTGAGCATTTCTTTCAGTTTTTAGAATCTCGTTTTCAAATTCTAGAAGCCTTGGAAAACAATACAAACACTACTAAAACAAAGGTTAAAATATTCTATGGGTCAATAAATAACTTATGCATAACATATAACTTATAACATAACATATGCCAAGGAACACATAAAATTTATGCATGTGAAAAATGTAAGCTCCTGAATATACAACAAAGAATCGCAATAACAAAAAAGAATAATTTATGTGAAAACTGTTTACGGCTTGGTCATTTTACAAGCTACGTGTACAAGTTGGTCAAAATGCTGGGTGTGTAACAAAAAGCATCACACCTTGTTGCTCTTAACGCATCAAAACAACAATAATGTACCTGACAAGTAATTATCAACTAACAATTCAAAGAGAATTGATATAAACACTCACTGTGCAACGAACTTAGCAAAACGAAAGGTAATTTTACCCACAGCGGTGATAAAAATACAAATATTAGATGGATCCTATACGGAACTACGAGCGCTTGTTGATTAAGATTCTCAAGCCACATTCATTTCAGAAAATACAGTACAACGTTTGCAACTGCCCAAACACAAGGTACATGCAACCGTATTGGGAATTGGCAATACAAAATCCGGTATAGTTGAAAATTTCGTAAAAATTACATTAAAATCGAGATTGAATACGTCATTTTTATGCGTGACCAAAGCATTAGTGTTACCAAAGTTGACCGGCTATTTGCCCTCAGAATTGGAAACATGTCCGAAGTTTAGAACTAGCAGATCCAAATTTCTATATATAATTTTGGGAGCTGATTTTTTCTGCCAAATAATTCAAAATTAGGTTATAAGTAGAAAGCCAGGAACTCCCATAGCACAGTTTGGTTATACCAAGTTTGGTTATATCTTATCAGGTGAAGTAAAAGAGGAGGCTCCAGAGAATAAAATTAACTGCTTTATTGGTAAAACTGACATTAGCAAAGAACTAAGTAAATTTAGGTCATATGGTTCCAGCTTCTGAAAATACCAAAAACAAATACTATCTACCTCATTATGCAGTATTTAAACACGACAGCTCAACAACTAAATTGAGAGTAGTTTTTGATGCTTGGGCCAAAAGAAATTCATCCAAAGGTCTTAACGATATAATGATGATTGGAGAAAACTTACAGCAGAATATAACCGAAATTTTGATGCGATGGCGCAAGCATAAGGTGGTATTACAGCGGATATTGAGAAAATGTATCGCCAGATTCGAATAGATGACCGAGATCAAGACTTTCAGAGAATCCTTTGGAGAAAATCTCCAAACGAGCCGATAAAGGAATATAAGTTAACAACCGTTACCTATGGAACTGGGCCAGCGCCTTTCTTAGCTATAAGAACGTTGCGTCAACTAGTTTCAGATGATGGCCAATTATATCCTTTGGCGGCAAGGGCTATTTGTAAGGACACCTATACACATATGGACGACGTCGTTTCAGAAGCACATAGTTACGAAGAAGCAGCTTCAGCAAGCATTCAATTAATTAACTTGTTAAAGGAAGGAGGTTTCAATTTTCGCAAATGGAATTCCAATGATTCTCGTTTATTAAAACAAATACCACCTAGGTTAAGAGACGGTGCAAATAATAAAACATTTGATGACGGAGAAGCCGTTAAGGCTTTAGGAATCTATTGGGTTCCAAAAAGCGACAAACTAAAGTTCAACATAAATATTCAACCAATTTCAGAAGTATTTACGAAAAGATCTATCTTATCCGAGGTTGTTCGAGTTTTTGATCCAATTGGATTGCTATCACCGGTTACCATATAAATCAAATTATTATTTCAATAGATATGGTTGGAAGAAACTGATTGGGATCAGCCAGTATCAAATCACATTCTTAAGGACTGGCAAAAAATTAGAGATGAGCTACCATCGTTAAGAAAAATAGAAATTGGTAAATGGATTGGTTATGGAGATGGTATCCGAAAATGCCAATTACACGGATTTTCTGATGCGTCTGAAAAAGCTTACGGCGCTGTTGTATACCTTAGGACAATAACAAACGAAGGAAATATTAGTATAAAACTCATAGCTGCAAAAACAAAGGTGGCGCCTTTAAGATCTCAACTTTCTTTACCACGATTAGAATTAAACGGAGCTTTATTATTAGCTAGATTACTAAAGGAAGTTCAAAAGGCTTTGGGCATGGATATTGAAAACTTTGCCTGGACAGACTCAACTATTGTATTATCATGGCTGTAATCTACTCCAAACTGTTGGAAAACATTTGTTGGGAATCGAGTAGCTGAAACTCAGGCCCTTGCTCCGGAAAGTTGGTATCACGTCAATTCACCAAGTAATCCAGCTGATTTAGCTTCACGAAGTATTTATCCAATAAAATTAGAAAACAATACACTTTGGCGGGAAGGTGCCACATGGTTAAAACAAGAGGAATTTAAGGCCTGCTAGATACCGGTAAGCAAAACATGTTTGGAAATTAAAACAAAATTTGATGTTAATATCGTAAAAAGTGACATGGATACTTCCTTGGTTGTGACTTTACTTCATAACTACTCATCTTTAACAAAATTAAAGCGGATCTTAGCTTATTGCATCCGATTTTGTAAGAATATTCAGAAGACCCCTAATATCGTAAAACTGGAGTATTGACAACAGATGAAATAGAGAACTCATATATGAAATAGAGAACTCATAATGTTGATAGCATTAGTTAAGGTCACTCAATTACAATACTTTCATGAGGAATTCAAGCAACTGTCAAAGGGTATCTCATTACATAAGACTAGCAGATTATTAAGTCTGAACCCATTTTTGGATGCTAATTATCTCATTCGCTTAGGTGGAAGATTATCTGAATCTGACCTTTCATATAAACAGAAACACCCGTTAATATTGCCTTACAAAAGCGATTTAACTGATCTGGTCATAAGGCATGCACATTTACACTCCTTACATGGAGGTAATAATCAAACTCTGGAATATATAAGACAATCATTTTGGATACTAAATTCATTAAAGGCATTTATGTAGGATGTATGTAGTTGTACATAGATGTACAACTAGTCGTCGCTTTAAAGCATCTTCAGTTTCTCAGTTAATGGGAAATCTTCCTAAGCCTCGTGTAACGATATCCAGACCGTTCACTAATTGCGGGATTGATTATGCTGGACCTTTTACCTTAAAAACATCTGTTGGTCGGGGAACTAACACATTTAAGGGTTATATAGCTCTCTTTATTTATTTGAGTACCAAGGCAATACATTTGGAAGTGGTTAGCAATTTAACATCAAGTGCATTTCTTGCAGCATTTAAAAGATTTGTTAGCAGAAGAGGACCAATTGCAAATGTTTATAGCGATAACGTTACGAATTTCTGTGGAGCAAGCAAAATTTTAGCTGATTTATTTACCCAACCAAACTATCGAAGCGAAATTAAAAATTTGTTATGCAAAGAAGGAATTCAGTGGCACTTCATACCACCAGCCTGTGGGAAGCTGGTATAAAATCAACCGAATAGCATATGAAGAGAATAATAAAGGACACTATTTTATCTTTCGAAGAACTTACAATTTGATTGTAAAAATTGAGGTATGTTTGAATTCTCGCCCACTATGTCCATTAAATAATGATCCAGAAAACTTGTAAGTTTTAACACCAGGACACTTTTTAAGCACCATTATTGACAGTGCCTGAAGAGAATATTTTAAATGAAAATACTAATTTACTAACAAGATGGCAACTTCTGGATCAGCTTCATCAGAGATTCTGGCAAAGATGGTCTAAGGAATAGTTGTCTAGATTACAACAAAGACCAAAATGAACTCAACAGCAACCAAATTAGAAGGTTGGTAACATAGTACTAATAAAGAAAGACAATTTGCCACTAACAATATGGTCACTTGGAAGAGTGATTGAAACAACTTGCGCTAATAACGGTCTTGTTAGAGTTGTTACTCTAAAAACAAAATCCTTAGTTTTGAAAAGATCTATAACCAAGCTATCATTATTGCCAATTATAGAGAATGAAGATGACTCTAGCTATGACGCAGCAGTAATGGTAAACGACGGTACCGAAGATATATCGAAAAATAAAAATGAAACAAATCATTCATCTGTCAAGAGGAAACACAAGCATTCCCAAAAGGAACTCGACAATAAAAAGATAAAGAAATCTAAGTCAACATACCGCAGTTTAAGCTCTATGATATTTATCATTATTTTTAGTTTCTTCTTTACGATGGCACGGGCAAGCAAACCATCCGCATACTATAGTAATACTCAGTTTGGTAATGAACAAGGCATGTACTTCGAAAATATTGTAAACACTAATATTTATAACAGTTAATGGAACTTAATCGTACACTTTAACTTATAGTTATATAAGTATCAAACTAATATGCTAACCAAAACTATAATCTATTTAAAGGAAACATGCGACAAGTTTTCTGCTGATATTGAATTGAAAGATCATTGTAAACCTATTATAGCACAATTACAACATCATTTAGAAGAGTTAGAAAACGCTAATTATTTAATTTAGAAACAAAATGAAACACCACCTAGGAAGAAAAGAGCTGCGTTTGCAATTATTGGAAATGTAGCACATAGCCTCTTTGGAGTCCTAGATGAAGAATTTGCTGAAAAAGATGGAACAGATATTAGTCAGATTAAAGAAAACGAACTTAACATGGAAGCATTATTTCTAAGGCAAACTTCAATATCGGATTCAACTCTTAACATAATGAAACACGAGCAACTGCATGAAAATCAGCAATATTTAGCTATGAAAAAATAACTTTCTACTTTGCAAGATGATATAAATAGAACAAAACAAACGTAAACTTTATTTGAAAAACTTAACTTAGCTGCCTTATAATGACGTTGGATTTAACCTGTATGCAACACATACAACAATCGATTCTTTCTGTCATAACCGACACACGTTACGGACAAATGAATACATTGTTAGTAACTCCTGAACAACTAAAATCACAATTTAAAATAATACGAGGACATATTCCTAGTCATTTAAAAATACCAGGACGACCAAAATTAAATTTTGACATTATATTCCTTAATGCAAGTGAAAGCACGAGTTACTCCAAACAACGTAATTTTTGAAATAAAATCGCCACTGTTAGATGCAGAGTGTTATCAGATATATCAGCTTATTTCTATTCCTCTAACTAGAGCTAATCAGTTTATATATATTCAACCATCCAGTAAGCATTTATTGCTAAATAAACTTCGCGGTAGATATTCACCTATGAGCGAAATTGATACAAATTTGTGCAGGCCTTGGAAATCCGATCATCTTTTATGCAGATTTAATTCACCAATGTATAGTTTAGGATCTAACATTAGTCGATGCGAAATGGAGTTATTATCCTCAGAAACAAGGCTATCTACTTTTTGCAAAATAAAGAGCTCGTCAATAGACCTCAAAGGAGTTAAAATGCATGCACCTAACCATTGGATCTACACTTTAGATAAACAAAGCATAGTTGATTTAAATTGTGGTACTCATTTCGAAAAAGTTGTAGTAACTGGAAATGGGATTATTCGCTTAAACCCTGGTTGCACGCTTAAACATTCTGGTATATTTCTATCGTCTAGTCAAGAGTTTACAGCAAACATAACATCATCCTTTTTAATAGTATCAGAAATATCACATGATATTTTAGCTAATTATCTTAACAGTGTGGAAAAGATGAATAAAGATTTAAATAATTTGCCAATTTTGGAAGACGATAGAAAAATTTTTAAACTCCCCAGGCTAAATTTGCATAATCTTTAATGTTATATTTTTGTATTTCAAATTTTTCAAATATGAAAGAAGAGAAAGTGTGCTAAATATTTCTAAATTTTTCAAATATCAGTCAATAGCGCTATGGACGCAATCTATTTCTTGAATCTGGTAATGCCCAAGTTGGGAAAAATACAATTCCCGTTATAAAAATATTACTACTTGCAGTATACACAAGCATTAAAGCACGTACAGCAAAAGAATATTAGCTAAAAATAATATTTCCATTTGCAGCAAAGTTTTTTTTAGTATACATACAGCAATTCAATAGCAAGTAAAACTAAAATAATTTAAGCTCAAGTGCATTTTAGTATACATACGCCAAATCAATTTTCGGAAAAAAAAAATCTATTTTTACATAGAAAATTTGCCGCATGTGTCAATTATTGGCATATACCAGTAGTAAGGATATGGCTGAGCCGCATGGAGGAGCTTTTTTAAAGCTTTTTCTATGGCGGAGCCGCATGGAGGAGCTTTTTTACCGCTAAAATACACAATAAAAAAAAAAAAAAATTGTCTTAACTAACAAATTTAGTATTAAATTATTTATATGAAAAGTTTAAGAATATTGAAATAAAAAAAAAAATGTTTTAAATAATAAACTCAGAACTAAGCTTGATAAAGTTTATATGAAAAATTAAAATAATGGTTTTAAAAGAAAAAAAGAAAGCTTAATGAACTTAATTTTAAACTTGTTTCAGAGTTTATTTTTAAAAATAAAAAAAGTGAAACTTTTGGTTTTTGTTTATACTATATTGTTGGAAAATTATAATTATTTGATAAAAAGTCTTTTCAACGGTTATGCTGCCTGCAGGAGCTTAAAAAATATATATTGATTATAAATTCTATTGTTTTAATTAAACAATTTTTAATTTTTTTAGAAAGCTTTATATTGAATTTAGGTTTTACAATGATTTGAGTAGAACAATTCAATGAATTATTTTTGTGGTTTTTTTGTTTTCTTTGAATAATAAACCTGAATAAATTAATGAATTAATGTGCGATTGAATCACAAAAGAAATAAACAGAAATATGTGTATGTGTGTGTGTGTGTGTGTGTGCACATGTAGATTTGTATCATTATAAATTATGAAATATTGTGGTGGTAACAGGTGCAAAAAATATACAAACTTTAAAATATCTAAAAACAAATAAATAGAAACCAAAAATGACGTTAGGGGATTCCTTTTGTTAATATAAAAAGGAAAAAAACCAAATATATACTACAAAGTTTTTTACATTTAATTTTTAATGATTTTCGATGTATATAATTTTCTTCTTGTAGATAGAAATCGGTCAGATATTAGGTACCTTAATGAATATATTATGGTTAGTTTAGGTTCAATCCCAATTCTTACCTGGATAAGTTTTTCTTAAGTTAATAATCTAAGTTAATTTAAGGTAATAATTTAAGTCTAATAATCTTATATGTTCAAAATTGTATAAAAGGTTAATCTTATGATTAAAATGTGTTATAATACGATAAGTTTAGCAAGTAAAACGATCATAATGTTTTGGGCTGATAACATTTTACATGGTTATAAATATTGCATTTGCGGGATGAAATGGGCTTCAATTAGAGTAATTAATTGGAAAATATTTCATGATTTTTTGGAGATATATATAACCCCAGAAGATGGAGAAAAGATATGTGTTTTAAAAATTAGAAATGGTGAGTCAATAAACAGTAAATTATTTTTATCTCCATTGGAATGGCAACATATAAAAATTGAAGTATATGGCGGTGATATTTCTATTATTGGTACAATTAGACAATCATCAATCAAAAATAAAGTAACAAACAGTTTCGGAGATGATTGTCCATTTGCTGAAGAGGATGATTGGGAGTTGATTGATAAGAATATTTCAAATGTATTACCAAAAGATAAGAATAAAAGAATTTCACAACATATTGAATCATTGTCGATGAAAACAAATGAATATGAAGAAAATCAAAATGAGTTAAAAAAGTCGATGATAAGAAAACGAATTGAAGAGGGAATTATATTTATTGCATCAATAGAGAATATGTATAATGAAAAAAATAATAAATCAAAAATTGGCGATAAGCTAAGTCATTTTAGAGAATTACTTGAAAATTAAAAAGAGGAATATTTAGATTACATGGAAGCTTATTCAGATGGAAGAGATAAGTTTTTACCGCTTTTTATGTATTTGTGTTCCATTATAAGTCAAGTTAAGTCTGTACACAACAAAGAAATTTCTAGAAAATAAAAAAGAAAAAAAGATTTATATTTTGAAATTTCTAATAAAACATTACTTCGTTAACCTTTAAACAAGATACATCGTACATTTTGTGATTAACTATGAAAAGATTTATATTTTTCATATTATTTTTGTTAACCATTCAAGCAAATTCGGCTCCATTTTCTAATATTAGATTAGATGAATCAGCCTTTGGGAGCACATACTTTAATATATTACTTCCAAGTAATGAAACTGTGAGAGTAAATTTATCAGTTCAGCTATTAAAACATGTAATTTCACCAGAATTAAACAAAACAACAACAAATGCTGTAAAAACTACAACCATAGAATCAATAACTACTTTACCAGATGAACAATTACCAAAAGATAAAGCTGACTCAGCACCTCAATATGTTTCTATAGATGAGGCTATTGAGGCTTTTAGGCAGGAATTAATTTTAAAAGAACGTAATATTGGTGGAATTATAAATAGTGAAAATATATTTTACAGACATTTTCAATTGGAATATGATAATAATAATAATAAAGAAATCCATATAAGATGTGAATATAATAGCAATTTTAGACAAAAGTCTCTTGCAATTAAATGCTTAGAATATCGAGAAATATTAGCAGATAGAATTTTAAGTAATGGAGAAGTGGAAACAGTTCCTATTATAGATGGAGATTATAAATCCGATTACACTATACTTGATTTGCGATCAATAAAACAAAAATCATCATATCAAATGGAGATTTCATAATTTATCAAAATAAAATAATAAATTGCAATAATTGTAAGATAATAAAATAAAAATAAATTTTTTTTTTTTTTTTTACAATAAATCTGTTTTATTTATCCAGGAATTATGATCAGAAGAAAACCCTAACCATTTAACAAAAATTTTATTATCTCTAGTTTTAAGAATCTTTTCAATCAAAAACAATTGTTTATTTTCAGTTTTTAACAATTCATATTCATAGAAGCTTCCTTGTATGAGTTGACCTTGATAATCTTTCAGTAAATATGTGATAGGGTTAGTGATTTGAACTTTTCTTATCTTAAATACTTCCGTTGTCCAATTTGGTGTGTAACCTTTTTCAAAAACATGTTTATACTTGCTTATACGAACTGAGTCACCAATTTTATATTTAGCTGGTAGAGAAATCTTAATATGATTATAAATAGTGGCTAACAATTCACCAGCATTTTTTCTGTTTACCTCTGTTGGTTTCTTTTGAATAGTACGATGTTTAGAGTTATTGTATTCGTTGACTAGTTTTGAAATAATATTAACCCATTTGTAACTCCCATTGAAACTGAATTCTTTCCACATTTTTTCTTTTAGAGTACGATTAAATCGTTCTACTATGGAAGCTTTTAACGAGCTAAATGTTGAATAATGATTTATTCGATATTTATCCATTAAATTTTTGAAAATTGTATTGAAGAATTCTTTTCCATCATCAGTTTGTAAATTTTGGGGATGTCTTTTAGAACTTTTAAAAATATTTTGCATTGCTTCTGTAACGTTCTCTGAAGTTTTTGTTTTTATAGGAATTACCCATGCATACTTAGAAAAGGTATCAATCACAGTTAACAAAAATTTAAAACCCTTGTTCTCTTTAGCATATAAACCCATTTCTACTAAATCAGCTTGTCAAAGATCATCAAATCCTTTAATTATAACTCTACGTCGTTTGAAATTTCTCCGTGCAGGCTTATGAAGCTCTTCAACAACCTGTCTTTTACTCATTTTTAAACAAAATAAAATAAATGTACGTAATTATTATGTATAACTAATTAGAAAATCTTTGATTGAAAATGAATTTCCGGTGATTACTATCTACAATCTTAGAAATAATATCAGCAGTATTTTGAATTCGTTGATTAAATCTGTAGCGATCCAGTGCTATAACTTCCCAATATTTTTGTCGAGCTAACTTATATGCTATATTCCATTTGCATAATATATGTATTTGGGGCTTTAACATAAATTTAACTCTCTTTTTTACTTTTTTTTCATCATCATAATTCTCTTCAGATAAATCTGAAATATCGTCAGAAGCAACCGAAATATCATCTTCCTTTTCATCGCTCTCATCAGATGAATCTGAAGCATCAAGCCAATTGAATAAATCTACAACTTCGTTCTTACTCATCTTGAAAATAACTAATTAAAATATACTCTTTCACTCATTTATAAATAAAATAAATAAAGCAAACAATAAATGTTCAAATTGTAAAATTTATATTTTTTTATTTTATTTAATAGTTTACAAATATGTATACTTTTATTATAACCTATTTTCAATTCTTTTATATAATCCCATTAGTTTGGTACAATGTAACATACGTTTTTCTGCTGAATAACATGGGCAAGTATCTGGAAAACTTTCAATATTATCTGATGTATAAGGACATATATCCCAATGATATCCATTCTCCTTTGTTTCAATTTGTAGAGAATTTTTAAATAACTTTAAAAATTTGAAATGGTCTTTTAACTGCTCATAATGTTCTTCCAATAAAATATCTTCATATTTATTTAAAAAAATATTTAAACAATATCCTATTTGATGTATATCCATTTTGGAAGTTAAATGAAAACTAATCACAATTCATTTATTGAATTATTAATTAAATCCAGCGCTGATTGAGCTTTGGCTTCAGCGTTTTGTAGTCGTGCATTAATAAATCCAATTGGTTTTTTAACTTGAAATTCAATAAAATCATTAATATTTGAAAATTTTTCATTTAACATTGCAGAAAATTTGATATGGATTTGCTCTAAACTATCTTGTATTTTTTCTTCTAATATTCTTAATTTTTCTTCTGCTAATTTAAGTTCTATAGACATTGCTGTCTCTGTATGATCAAACATTTCTTTTATCTCGTTTTGTAATAGTTCTTTGTGCAAGAAAATTTGGTTATTCACAAATGTTTGTGTTGCTGCATCATTTCCGTTAACTGAATCTTGAACATTTGATAAAATTTTGTTATCTAAATCATAATTTCCTTCAGAAGTTAGTTTGAAACCTATACCTGGAGGACCCTGAGTATGTAGTTTTTTAAAAGAAGCTGCACTACGTCCAAACTTATCAAGTGACATTTTGATTTTTACTGATTGCTAATGTAAAATACTATTGAATTATATTTGCTTCTCTTAATTCTTCAATTATAGATACAATTTCATTATGAAGATTATTGTTACCAGCTGATTGTGATGAAATTAGAAGTCTTAATCTATCAACTAACTCATTAGGATCATCCCAATAAACATATTGATTTGATTGATTTGTATAATTTAATTGGGTTTCTGGCGTTAAAGATTTATGAAAAAATTGAGTAAAATTTTTTTTCAAATAACCTGATCCAGTTTTTTTATGCCTAGTGTTATAATCATGTTCATATAATTTTCTTAATATATTCTTGAATTTAAAACCTTTGTTTCCCTTTATTTGTTCTAAAGGATTATAATTTCTTCTATGTGCATTCGTTTTGCTAAGAATTTGATGATATGTACTTAAATCACTTTCAGTATATTTTAGAGGTTTTTTTTTAAATATTAATTCATATAGACCATCTGTACCTTCAAAAACTTCCTTATCAATCAAAATATTTTTATTAATTTCATCTATTTCAAAATTAGCATTGCCAAGTTTTCGCACATTTAATGATTCATCAAAATAGGGTCCATATGTCTTATCGAGTTCGGACTTGTTTAGAAAAAATTGTGAAATTGATGGTGGTTCATCATTATCAAATTTTATAGTATTCGGTGTTGAAGTTTTAAATCCATTGTAAGTATTACTTCTGTTGTTAGGTGTTTTAACTTCCGACCTAAATGACCCCATTAATTTAGAATGTTTATCATTATCATCAGCCCATTCAATTTCCGGTTTGATATCTGAAATTCGTTGTTGTTTAACAATATTTGTTAATTCTTTTAATGGCTTTGTAATTGGAGTAAAGTTTTCTTCCCGATTATGATCTTCTGAAAGCTTCTTAATTTTTAAAGATTTAAATTTTGTTTTTAAACTTTTACGAGTTTTAGTTAAATCTTTCATAAGTGATTCATCCATTTTTAAATGGAAAGTAATCTGTTCAATTATTAACTGCAAATTAACGACTGAATTGTTCTATAGCTAACTGCTAACTGGCAACCGCTAACTGCTAACTGCTAAACCGCTACCTGATAACTGGTAACAACTAATTTCTAACTGCTAACTGCTAACAGCTAATTGCTAACTGTCAACTGCTAACTGTTAACAGCTAATTGCTATCTGCTAAACGATCCGTTCAGTTAATAACGAACGGCTAACCAATCTCTTGTTAACTAAAATTTAGCAAATGCATCAAAATTTTTTCTATAACGATCATTATTTAAATTGCTATCTTTATCAATTAATAGAAAACCATATTTATCATTCCAACAGCATGCACTCAATCTTTTAAAATCATTAAAAGACATATCAGAATTTACATGATCATTATATATATGTTTTAAATTTAAATAATCTTGTTTGAATATAATCAAAAAGTTGGCATTATCTCTAACTAAATGCTTTGGAATTCTTGTATAAGACTGACACAAATAAAAGCTATCTACTTCTTGATGTCGTCCCATGCAAAAATAGTTTCGTATGCTATCTTGCTTATCGCAAGCTACATCATCGAAAATAAATATTGAGTTTGGTTGTGAGACAGAAGGTTCAATTACATCAACGTTATTTGAAAATTCGTTATATCCCATTCCTTTGATTGGTTTTATTAATTTTTTCAAATATTCGTATTTAGGTTGATGCAATGATTTCGAGTAAATATATATGTTTTCAAATTTAAGCCCTTTAGGATCTATTAGCATACTATCATAGCATTAGTTTTACCACAATTTGACGGTCCGACTATTAATCCTCTTATACTATCTGGAAAGCATTCACCATGTTTTTTATTTTTTTTCTTTAAATTTCGATCAAAATTTTTAACTTTAACTGCGTTATCTACTTTTATAAATTTCATTTCATTAACTTAGTAAAATATGTTTTCTTTTAAATGATTATGATAAGTTTTAAAAGGTGATTAGTGTTTGATTGACTTTCTTAAACTAAACTGCATATTATGCTTTTTCGAAATAAATATTTAAATAGTGATAAAAAAACTGTTGAAGGAAGAGGAGTTATTAATTCATTAATTAATAAATTACCAATTGAAGCACATTTACCTGGTTATAATTATTGTCGACCGGGAACAAAATTAACAAAACGATTAGCTCGTGGGGATAAAGGGATTAATGGTTTAGATGAAGCTTGTCGGGAGCATGATATAGCATATACCAAAAGTTCTGATCAAAATCAACGTCATATAGCTGACAATATACTAGCAGAGAAAGCTTGGCAAAGAGTTAAAGCTAAAGGCGCAAGTTTTGGTGAAAGGTTAAATTCATATCTAGTTACAAACGCAATGAAAGCTAAAGTTAAACTCGGAATGGGTTTAAAAAAGAAAACAAAAAAAGTTCAAAGAAAAAAACCTTTGAAAAATGTTATAAAAGAAGTTAAATTAGCTATTAAAACTACAAAGAAACCAATGAATGATAAAAATATTATAAAAATTGCTTTACATGCAGCTCGAAAGTTTTCTAAGGGTGAGAAAAAAAAAATTGATATCCCTCGAATAATTCCGGTACCAAAAATTGGAGGAGTTTTACCTTTAATCCCAATATTTGCTGGTTTGTCAGCTGTTGGAGCACTTTCTGGCGGTGCTGCAGGTATAGCAAAAGCTATAAATGATGCTAAAAGTGCTCGTAAACAATTGTATGAGAGTGAGCGTCATAATAAAATGATGGAAGCAATAACATTAAAAGGAGGAAAAGGATTACATTTAAAACCGCATAAAAAAGGTTTAGGTCTGTTTTTGAATCCAAAAAATCATTAAACGAGCTACCCAAAAGAGCACTCAACAATTATGAGATAGAAGAATTTGGAAGAAAATATTTTAAATATTTCCGTGGAGTTTTTATGAGAGATAAATTACCGGTACATAAACCTTGGAAATATGAAACTGGTATAATAAATTTGGATAATTTTATTGGTAATGGAACGCATTGGGTAGCTTATTACAAGAAACCACAAATTGTGCAATATTTTGACAGTTTTGGAAATTTAAAACCTCCATTAGAAGTAATTCGATATTTAGGAGATAATCTTGTGTACAATTACAAAAAATATCAAAACTTTAATTCATATAATTGCGGTCATTTATGTTTAAAATTTTTATTTCATATTGTTAACAAAAAAAATAGCAGTAAATAAAACATGAATAAAACAAAAAAAAAAAAATTCTTTATTATTAGTCTAACTTAATTAAAAAACTAATCTACCTTAATAATTTTATTCAAGTTCAAGGTTAAAAGAAACAAAAAGTACTGATAAAGAATAGTTAGAATTTATTCCAAAAGAAATTTAAAGAAAAATTGAATTGAATTGAAACATATTATATATACATATGCATATTTTTATTGTGATGAATCAACCTTGAAAATCTATAAAAGCAGAATACATTTCTAAAATATCTCATTATTTCAATTAAAGATATGTCAATAACATTAACTTTAAACGGAAATTCTTCTATGTTGTCAACTAATTATTTTCCTCCTATAGACCTAAAGGGGAAAGAGTATACGTGTGGTTTATCAGATTTTCAGACATATAATTCAATACCGAATATAGATGAGGAGAATAATAGATTTATTATTGGTGATAAATCTATTATAATTCCAACAGGTTCATATGAAATTGAAGATATTGAAACATTTCTCAGAAGAACGTTAAATATAACTACAACAGATAAGGAAAAATTAATTTTAAGAGCAAATAATAATACATTAAAGTGTGAAATTTTTGCTGATAAAGAAATTGATTTTGTAAGAGAAGATACTATTGGAGGATTATTATACTTCAGATCTTTTTGTTGATATTAACAAAGTAAATATTGTAAGAATAGAATGTAATATTATCTCTGGAACGTATATAAATGCAGAGGAAGCATGCATTTTACATGAATTTTCTATTAATGTCAGTCCTGGCTATAAAATAATTGAAGTTCCTAGAAGTGTAATTTATCTACCAGTAACTGTTGATCAGATAAGATCTGTCACTATTAAATTACTCGATCAGAACGGAAATTTAATTAATTTTCGAGGAGAAACAATAACAATTAGATTGCATTTAAAAGTTTAAAATGTTAGTGTTTAATCAAAATCAAGATTCTTATATATATTCTCAGAGTCGATCTTCATATTTCAATGTATTAAAGTCAGCAGGAGGAGAAAGAAGGCAGCCCTGCAAATCAAACAAAAAATTAACTGTCGAAAATCAGCAATATTTAAAATTACTTGGATACCAATTAAAATGAACCTAATGAACCTTTTTGGTGAACCTGTTTTTGATGAAACTATAATTAGTGCTCACTGGCATACATATTATCCATTCAACATAACCAATACCAACACCAATAGTAATATAAGAATAGTAATACAAAATCAGAATTTAAATATATTACCTTCAACAAGTCTTATTTATATAGAAGGATATCTATCCAATCATGATAGAACGACTCTTAAAAATACTAAACTAGTTAATAATGCTGCACCATTTCTATTTGAGAGAATTGCTTATACGCTTAATGGTAAGGAAATTGACCATAATAATAGGGTTGGTATAACTTCAACATTAAAAAATTATATTTCACTTAATGAAAACGAAAGCAGTGCTTTATTTAATGCAAGTTGGTCTCCAAAAACATCAATTCAGTTGGAAGAGCACTATTTCAGTTTTTACATTCCATTAAAGAGATTATTAGGATTTGCGGAAGATTATAAAAACTATATTCCTAATGCACAACATGAATTGATATTAACACGCGTTGGAAGCAACAACAATTCATTAATATGTTCCAGTGCTACTGAGAAGCCTGATATTACTATTACAAAACTAGGCTGGAGAGTTCAACATGTTAATTTGATGGATGAGCCAAAAAACAAATTATATAAAAGTATTGGTAATGGTTCTGTTATGAAAATGGGTTTTAGAAGTTGGGACTTAAACGAGAATCCATCATTACCGCCAGCAAATCACTTCATTTGGAATGTTAAATCATCTTCACAATTAGAAAAACCTCGTTTTATTATTTTCGCTCTACAAACTGATCAACAAAATATCGAAGAAAATCTTTCAAAAGACCCTTCAAAATTTAATCATTGTGATGTTTCTAATTTTAAAGTATATTTAAATTCTCAAGTATATCCATATGAAGATATGAATTTAGAGTTTTCAAAAAATCGTTATGATTTAGCATATGAAGCATACTCAAATTTTCGAAGTGCTTACTACAATCATCAAACATCAGAACCTTTAGTTTCGTGGGAGAATTTTAAAAATTCATCTCCAATTTTTATAATTGACACCCGTTACCAAAATGAAGATCCTAAGATGGGTCCAGTTGATATAAAAATTGAACTGAAAACTATCAAAAGAATTCCAGAAAAAACTACCGCTTACTGTCTTATTATTCATGATCGCTTAGTAGAGTTTAAACCGTTAACAGGTGAAGTAAATACAATTATTTAAATTTCTAAATAAAATAAATGATCTACAAAAAAAAAAAAAAAAAAAAAAAAAAAAAAAAACGAAACATTAAAAACTTGCTGTATTTTTAGAATTTCCCCCATTTATTGGTGGGATAATTTTTATGATTGCGTTACACTGTATAAGTTTTTAATTTACAAACTTTATACTTATATATATTAAATTTAATCAATTTAATTCTTCTTAAACAAAAAAATGGAATATGTAATAATTGATATACAAGGTTTCCGAGATAATAATAATAAATTTATTTTAAAAGAAATTGCTTTGCTTTCATCAAATGATAAAATTGAACATTTCATAATAAAACAGCCTTATGGTTATCATTATTTGAATACAAAAACAAAATACACAAATAAATGGCTTACTAAAAATCATCACGGCTTACAATGGCCTGACGGTAAAACCCATTTTTCTGATATCATCAATTTTTTAAAAATTTTTGTATCCAATCAAACAAAAATTTATGTTAAAGGAGAAGAAAAAAAACAATGGATTTCTAATATTTTAAATGAGAAACATAACATAATCGATTTAAATGAACAAGTTTCAACAAGTCTTAAGATATTAATGAAACAGCAAAACAAAAAATTTCAACGTTGCGCATTTAATCATATTGGATGCTGTTCTTTAGAAAATGTTTACTTAATAAAATCGATGATTTAAGCAATTTGAAAGTATTTAAGAAGAAAAATTATTAAAATTTATTCATTTTACTTCTAACAATAAATTAATATGGATAAAATAAAAAAGGGTTTGAATAAAAATCAATCATCAATTACTTATACAAAATTAGTTAACTGATCATCGGAATCTACAAGGAAATGGAGGGCAGAAATCAAAAATGAATATCATAAAAAATATTCAATGAGCAGTACAAAAGCAACCTAAATAACTAAACCTGTAAAGCTATTAAAAGCTACAAAAATTAACCTATAAAAAAACAAACAAATTTTAAGTTTTAATTTTTTTTTATTAAATGAAATAAAAAACATAATATTATTATTTTATTAAACATAATAATATTATTTTTATTCCATAATGCTGCTATCATCATCATCATCATCATTATCATCCTCATCGTCACCTTCTTCTATATTAATAAACTTTAGATTGTAGGATTTTCCTGCGGGGCCAAGATTAATAACTCCATATCTGGAATTACTCAATTTAAGTAAGTCCTCATCATTCAATTTATTATAGCGAATTGGTAAAAATATTTTAAATTTTTCCAATGTCGCTATGACGCGTTCTCCAAATTTGGTGTTGCATTTTTTCAATCCTAGCACTCTATAGCATTTATGTAATTTCATATCACCAACTTTGATAGTTGGTGTTGCTGTAAATCTGCTGTTAATAGTATTTAAAAAATCCATTTTTTATTATTTTATTTAATTGATTTATTGATTACTTAAACAATTATGTGATCTATAAAAAAATATTGCCCCTTTTTATATAAAATTAATTATCATTTTATGTTAATTTTAAAATTAAATATTCTAATCTTTAAAATTTTCCTAGTTATTTTAAATTTTAAAAAATGTGGTTTCCAAAATTTTATATAAATAAGCTTACTCATTGAATTAAAAAGCAAAACATTTGTATACATATTTTTTCCACTTTTATATAAAGTATACTAAAGAAAAAGTATAGTTACAAAAATGAGCATTGAAATAGCTGAAGCAGATTCAACTTCAGGTTTTGAAGTTATTGAGAGGGACCAGATTAGGCACGATATGCAAATTCAATGTCCTACGGTTGATTCAACAGTTGAAGATTGGGAGATAGCGTCAACGCACATCTCCTCAAATTTATTACAGCCGCATTTAGATGAAAATTTCGAAGAGCAAGAAGGAATAAATAATGAAGAAGAAATAAATAATGAAGAAGAAATAAATAATGAAGAACAACAAGAAAATGATTATGATGATGATGATGATATTTTATTATTCAATAATCAACAGGGTGAGCCATATTACCTAGAATGGCTTCAACGACATTTAAATTTAAATTTTCAAAATTAATGTTACCCTTTTTTTCTTTTTAAATAAAATTAAACAATTATACTTTTTAAAATGTTTTATTTAACTTATTATTTATTAAATTAAAATTATATATGTAATTCTATATTCAGAAATTTTTAATTATATAACAAACAGCACAACAATTTTCATTTTTTTGTATTACATTTCTGTGCTGATATGAACAGAAATGTTCTTCATCATCTTCACTCATTAACATTTCCTCATAACATTTCAAATCTATTCCTGCTGTTGTTGTTGTTGTTGTTGATGTTGTTGTGGGTTTTTCTTGGTTTTCTAAATTTGATATTTCTTCTTTTATTTCTCTTAGAAAAAGACTTCTAATTTCTTCATTCTCCCAAATGATTAGATCCCACAGCTTTTGAATATTATCCATCTTACGTTAAATATTAAACTTGCTTAACTCAAATACGCTGATTTTATTGAATACTCATATATATTTCTTTATATATATATATATATATATATATATATATATATATATATATATATATGATTTTTATTAAATAAAAATTAAAAACAAAAAAATAAACACTAGATAGGTACAATAACTCATATTTTCATAAAACTTAAAAAACCGCAATAATTAAATCAACAACCTGTGAAACTATTACAACATATAAAAATTCACCTGCACTCGTAATTTTTAATTAAATATGATAAATAAAATTAAGGGAACCGCAATAATTGTATAAAAAAATAACCTAGTTTCATATTGACTCACCATTTTTTTCTTTCATTTCAAACATATACAATCATTCATCTTCAAATTTCTCTGACTCAACCCATGCTGTTTTCAAATTTCGATAATAAAACATTAACCACAAACTTCTTTCTACATTAATATAAATTAAAATTTCTCTGACTCAACCCCTGTTTTCATCACCTTCAAATTTCTTTGACTCAATACTTGTTTCTAAATATCAATAATAAACATTAATCACACCTCAATAATATTGAATTAAAACTCATAATACATAAAAACCACAAACCTGATTAATATTCATAACACATCCTATACTCGCTAACATACCGTGGGAAAAAAACACACTAATTACTCCCATTATGCCAGAAACGGCATTTCTATACTACTTACACTATTCAGTTTATATAGAACCGTTTTAACAAGAACCAAAAAACAAAAATTAAAAAAAAAAAATGAGTTCACCAAACAAAAAATTAAAATTAACATGTGAAATATGTTCGAAGGAATTTACGAGAGCAGATAATTTAAAAAAACATAAAAATATTATACATAAAGATAAGGAAGAATATTTTTTTTGTACCTACTGCAAAAAATACGTATCCAAAAAGTTTGAAGCTGCACATTTACGTACTAATATACATAAAATAAATTCAGCTAAACGTGTGTCAGACAATTTAAAAACAATTAATCAATCTTTTTGTAATAGATTGGAGGCATACCTGCGTGAGAATGAAAATGAAGCCATTTTAGATCCTAAAGAGTTTCTTGATGGTATCAAAGATGAGGTTGTTCAATTACTAGAACAATCAGTAAGAAAGCATAATGTCATTAAATTCAATCTTGAACTTTTTGGAGATTATGTAAAGCTCAATGATGAAAATATAGAGAACTTATCAACTAAGTCTTTTCAAACTAAAATGAAAATTGCTACACGTTCAGATAGTCTTTCTTGTATGTATGATGATGTAATAGAAAAAATCCAACAACAAGCGGAAGATTTTCAAGAAAAAGATAGCGGTTGGGCAATAATACAAATTTTGCGGGTTGAAATAAATATAAATAAATATGAACCAATCCGTGGATCATCACATATTGCCCTTCCATCATCAATTGAACAAAAAAGAGCTTGTATTAATGTACGAAATGAAGACCTTTACTGTTTCAAGTGGAGTGTTATATCAGCAATGCAACCATTTCCACCACAATATAACGGATATAAACCATCGTTATATAAAATTAATGATATAACATCAACAACTATTAATTTAGAATTTGGACTTGTAAGCTCTATTCATTTTGAGGGTATGACATTTCCAGCAGAGTTGAGCGATTTACATCTATTTGAAGAGCTTAACGAAAATTTAAGCATTAATGTTTTTGGTTTGGAGTACACAAATAAACAACATCAAGTTGTAGGACCTTTTTATATAACCAAAGAAGAAAAAATACATCATATTAATCTCCTCCTACTTGAAAAAGATGAAAACTTTCACTTTGTGTATATAAGTAATCTCTCGAAATTGTTACGCAGTTTTATTACAAATCATGAACATCAAATATATATATGTAATTCTTGTTTGCAACATTTTTATGATTCACAACAGTTTGTTATTCACAAAGAGGAGTGTAAAAATATTGTTACAAGACTTCCTACTGAATATAACAACATACTAAAATTTAGAAACTATCAACAACAAATGGAAGCGCCCTTTGTGATTTATGCAGATGCTGAAAGCATTTTATCACCTATTGCAACATGTGATCATAATCCAGAAATTTCAACAACTACAAATACACATAAACATGTTCCAATAGCGTTTTCATACTATTTTAAATGTTTATTTGATGATTCTTTGAGTTGTTATAAGCAGTTTACAGGAGTGGATTGTGATAAGCAGTTTATAGAATCATTAGTTATTAAATGTACTAATATTTTTCAAAATCATCATATGCTACCAAAATCAATGGAAAAGCTAACATTGGATGAAGAATTACATCAATTAACAGAGAGGGATTGTCACATTTGTAGTAAGTCTTTAGATTATATTGATAGAGTAAGAGACCATTGTCATTTTACAGGCAAATATAGAGGCCCTGCACATTTGTCGTGTAATATATTGTATAGGCGACCCACTTTTTTTCCCATATTTTTTCATAATTTTTCAAAATACGATTGTCATTTGTTATTTAGGGCATTGAATGAAATTGAAGGTATCATTACTGTATTACCTTTAAATAAAGAACTTTACATTTCACTTTCTAAACAAATTAAAATTGACAGAGATAACCATTTTTATTTACGCTTTCTTGATAGTTTTAGATTTATGGCTTCAAGTCTTGACTCATTGTGTAGGAATTTAGATAAAGATAATTTAGATCACGTTAAAAAGGTATTTAATTCTGAGGAAAAATTTGAATTAATGAGACGCAAAGGAGTTTTTCCTTATGAATACATTGATTCAATAGAAAAACTTTATGAGGAATGTTTACCACCTCAAGAAGCATTTAAAAACCGGATGACAAATATGGCTTGCTGTAATTCTGACTATAACCACGCAACAACGGTATGGCATACGTTTAATTGTCGAAACCTTTGGGATTATATGAAATTGTACTTAAAAACAGATGTGTTAATATTGGTAGATGTTTTTGAAAACTTCCGAAAAATATGTAGAAAAATCTATAAAGTAGATCCTGCTAATTTTTATACTGCACCGGGTCTTACGTGGGCTGCAATGTTAAAATATACAAATATTGAATTAGAATTATTAACTGATATCAACATGTATCATTTCTTTCAAAAAGGAATACGTGGTGGTATTAGTCAATGTTCTTTAAGACATTCAAAGGCTAATAATAAATACATGGGTAAATCTTATAGAAAAGAAGAAAATTCTAATTATATTGTATATTTAGATGCAAATAATTTATACGGTTGGGCAATGTCTCAATATGTACCATATAAAGGTTTTCAATGGTTTGACACTCCCGAAAGTATTAATGTAATGGAAATTTCAGATGATTCAGAAATAGGGTATATTTTAGAAGTAGATTTAGAATATCCACAAAACCTTCATGATTTACATAACGATTTACCATTTTGTGCAGAAAATAAAGTTCCCATCGGTAGTAAAATACCAAAACTATTGCTTGATTTAAATAATAAACATAAATACGTTATTCATTACCGAAATTTAAAACAATGTCTTCAAAATGGTTTGGTACTTCAAAAAGTTCATAGAGCTCTAAAATTTCAACAATCCGACTGGTTAAAGAAATACATTGATTTGAATAATATGCATAGAACGAATGCATTAAATAATTTTGAGAAAGACTTTTTCAAATTAATGAATAACGCCGTTTTTGGTAAAACTATGGAGAATGTTGATAAGAGAGTCGATGTGAAAATTGCCACAGCATGGGAGAGCCAAGAGAGACATTTAGGTGCCCGTGCTTTAATAGCAAAGCCAAATTATCACAGTTCTTCAAGGTTTACTGAAGATTTAATTGCTATTCAACTAAATAAATCTCAAGTTCTTTATGATAAACCAATATATTTAGGATTTACGGTACTTGAACAATCTAAAATTCTGATGTATGATTTTCATTATAATTATATTAAACCTAAATATGGTAATAGAATTTCTTTAAATTACATTGATACTGACAGTTTCATTTATACCATACAAACAGATGACTTTTATGCCGATATAGAAAAAGATTTAGCTATACACTTTGATACTTCGGATTATAATCCTCTTAATCCATACAAATTCCCTCTAATAAATAAGAAAAAACTTGGGTTATTTAAAGATGAATTCAATGGTAAAATTGTTTCTGAATTTATTGGGTTAAGGTCAAAAATGTATTACCTTGAGTCGTTTCAGGGTGATCAAGTAAAAAAGGCTAAAGGGATAAAAAAATATGTTGTAAAAGAATTGGATTTAAATCATTATAAAGACTGTTTATTAAATAATAAAATTCTCTTTAGAAAAATGAACAATTTTAGATCATACTTACATGTAATTTATACACAAAATTTAAATAAAATAGCTTTAAGTTCATTAGATAATAAAAGATATATATTAGATGATAAAATTCATACACTTGCATGGGGGCATTATAAATTAAATTAACTTAAGCTTAATTGTAATTATTTGTATAAGTAATTAAAAAAATAAAAAATAAATATTTTAAAAATTTAGTAGTGTTTTATTGTTTTATACATAACAAAAACTATTTTTTAATTTTTCGGATATTTCAGATTAATAAACAAACAAGATATTATTTAATCATAATATGATACAGGTGCACGTAAAAATTAAATGTAAAAAACTTTGTAGTATATATGTTGTTTTTTCCTTTTTATATTAACAAAAGGAATCTTATATTAAAAAAGGAGATATTTTAAAGTTTGTATATTTTTTGCACCTGTTACCACCACAATATTTCATAATTTATAATGATACAAATCTACATGTGCACACACACACACACACACACACATACACATATTTCTGTTTATTTCTTTTGTGATTCAATCGCACATTAATTCATTAATTTATTCAGGTTTATTATTCAAAGAAAACAAAAAAACCACAAAAATAATTCATTGAATTGTTCTACTCAAATCATTGTAAAACCTAAATTCAATATAAAGCTTTCTAAAAAAATTAAAAATTGTTTAATTAAAACAATCGAATTTATAATCAATATATATTTTTTAAGCTCCTGCAGGCAGCATAACCGTTGAAAAGACTTTTTATCAAATAATTATAATTTTCCAACAATATAGTATAAACACAAACCAAAAGTTTCACTTTTTTTATTTTTAAAAATAAACTCTGAAACAAGTTTAAAATTAAGTTCATTAAGCTTTCTTTTTTTTCTTTTAAAACCATTATTTTAATTTTTCATATAAACTTTAAATCAAGCTTAGTTCTGAGTTTATTATTTAAAACATTTTTTTTTTTATTTCAATATTCTTAAACTTTTCATATAAATAATTTAATACTAAATTTGTTAGTTAAGACAATTTTTTTTTTTTTTTTTATTGTGTATTTTAGTGGTAAAAAAGCTCCTCCATGCGGCTCCGCCATAGAAAAAGCTTTAAAAAAGCTCCTCCATGCGGCTCCGCCATATCCTTACTACTTATACCGCAAAACATTAGCAAAATTCTCGGTTTTCGTGGCGTATACGGCAAAGTAGACATTGGATATCATCGAAACTATTATAGATAGAAGAAAATGGTTTAAAATTTTAAAAATTTGACATCAATAACATAAGAAACTCAATTTAAACAGAAATAAAAACATAAATTCATGTGTTTAAATAAAAGCAGTGCTTCAAGACGATATTCCAGTTTACCAAAGAGCTAAAAATTAACACTAACAGAGCAAAAAGCAGTCAAGACTCAAATTAAAGAATGGTTGGATGATGGCATCATCGAAGAAAGTGAACGTAAAAAAAGACGTTTATTTAATAAATAGTATAATTTACATTTTAATTTGACAAAAAAAGTGTGTTTTTATTTTGGAATTATTCTTCATACATATTATATACATATATTCTGAAAAAGGCGGCAATTCTGATATTAAATCCAACTCTAAAATCCTTTCTAATCAGAATCGAACATATACATGTCTATACATATTCTTGGAAAAGCGGCAGTTCTGATTTTGAATCCAACTTTAAAATCAATTTTTATAGTACTCTATGTCCATGCGTATACCTATTTCATAAAAAATATTGAATTTTCGCAATTTAATATGAAAAATAATTAATTTTGAAGAAATGCCTCCAAACCTCCACTATGAACTTTTTAAAACTCCGATTTTGAATTCAAATCTAAATGCAATACTTATAATATATCCATGCTTAATGCATATATCTATTTCATGGAAAAAATTGATTTAATATTATATATATATATAATTCACTATATTTATTTGTTCGTAAAAATTTATGATTTTGTCGATATTCTAAGAGTCGAAATTTTCTCAGTCAATATTTTAGAAAGTCGACATTTAACGCCATCGACATTTTTAGAAAAAAAGCCAACATTTTGTTAGTCGACTTAATTGAAGTCTGTATAAAGTGAGGCACCTTAAAATAACAATTATTTGTAATAATACATTTTGAATTCAAATAAAAACAACAATTAATTAAAGCAAACAAAAAAATGTTTATTCTAAACAATGATTATGATAAGTATGGTTATTACAAGACTCCTTAATCCTTATGTATCGTAAATTGTAAACCTTAACAGAAATATAATACAAATTATTTATCTGCCTTTAAGATATTAATTTAGGAAACTTGATGTTTGATAATAGTGTTTTTACCGCTACAATAAAATTAAAATAATAAATTTTCAACGAAAACGATTCATACATTTTTTTTAGAAACATCGAATATATGTATAAATAAAACATACAAGGGTATGATGTTCTATTAAGAGAAAACAAATAGCGTACTTATTATGAAATATAAGGTAGATGCTCAAATTACAAATGTTTTGGAAAAATGAAAATATTTTTTTCCACATTAAGAATTTGTCATTTAAAAGTATACTATTATCACATAAATCAATTTGGTTATTTAATAGATTAACATTTTTGTTTTTTAGCTTGTTAATTCAAAAATTTCATATTTATTTAAAATTTTGCCTCCTTGGAGTTGTTTAATTAGATCTATATTGTCTGTATCAGTTGAATGACCGGTGTTGTTTATATGTTGTGCGAGACTTGATGATGGATTTATATGGGCTACAGATCTCATGTGCTCTGCGTATCTTTTTTGAAGAGTCCTTTTGGTTCGGCCTATGTAAACTCCATCACAATCTGCACAAGAAATTTTATACACTCCGGACTTATTTAATACATTGCCATTTCCAATTCTAATTTTATTATTTGATAAGATGTTTTTTAAAGTGTAATTATTAGTGTTTCCCGGCTTTATATTTGAAGATTTTAATAAATCTGAAGGTTTCTCTGAAATATCTTTAATAAATGGTATTTTTTTGTATGATAAATTATTTTCTTTTGTAGTGATATGTGGAAGAATTTTTTGTATGGTAATTTTGTACGATTTCTTTTTCAATAATTTATATATTACTTGTCTCTTATAACCATTATTTTCTGCTATGTCAATAATGGTTCTTAATTCTTTCCTAAAGTACATATTTATCCTGCATAGATTGAAAAACTTTTTATCTAACAAAGCCCTATACACGATCTACAATTCCTATATAAAATCTCATATTTGTTGTCTAAACCCAATCTGGGGAAGAGCTGCCAAAGATTATTTGAACAAGTTAGACATTTTACATAAAAAAAGGATAAAGATAATTAATCGGTACCCGACTCAACATCCAACAAGTTTGTTATATTCTTCCCAATACATTAGTTTAGCAAACATTTGTAAATATGAGCTATATGTCTTAGCTTTCAAGATTGTAAATAATGATATAAAGCATAATTTTATCTTGAATAGATTGATTGACATTCATAACCACAATACACGTAACAAAGCGAACTATTATTTATCATTGTTTCGTACAAATAACCAAAGTAATAATGGGCTGTATAATTGTTTAAAAGCATATAATGAACTACCGGAAAGTCTTAAACAGATTGCGATTGTTAGAAAGTTAAAAATAAATAAAAATAAATAAAATAAAGAAGTAAGAAAATAAGGGGAAGGTCGAGGGAATGTTATCTGTTATATTAGTTGTTGTATTCTATTTATGCATGTAGTCATATGTGGATTAAATTTAAATTTATAGTCTTATATTGTTTAAAAAAAAAAAAAAAAGTAAAAAATAAAAAATGTGTTTTTATTTAATAAAATAAAAATATGTAAAATAAAAAATATGTAAAAACTTTTCATGTACATATATAGATGATAGGTATTATTATTTTTATTTATTTTATTACGTTTAATATTACTTTTTAATGAACTTTATTATTTTTAATGAATATTATTTATATGAAATTTATCAGACCAGACAGCTCAGGCTACGGTCAAATAAATAAACTTGTATTACTAAACACTTTATATAAAATAATAATTAATGTAATCTAAATTATAAAATACGATAATAAAGAAAAAAAAAAAAAAGTTATCGCTTGTAAGAGGTAATGTAAATAGGCGATGTAGTAAAGTATGAAACGTAGACATCTTTGTTGACCAGGCATGATAAGATGAATTTGATATTATAGTCATTTGTGGGGCCAGCTAATATCTATTGTATCCATATCTCCAATAGTATTGGTAATTTTTTTTAAATATTGCACTTTTTCTAATATAGTGATTGTATTACCCTTATCGGCTTAACACAGAATTAGATTCTCATTTTTAATTTTTTGTTTAATGTTTTTAATGGTGGTTGTTGTTGTTTTACAAAGAATTATATTATTATTATTTAAAGCATTACCTCTTACCCTTTCATACGCATTTTTAATAACTTTTGCACAATCTCTTTTACATTCACTCTTATCATCTGGTATGGCGGCATCTAAGTGAACCGCTAAATCTAACACATTTTCTCTTACATTTGTTGGTGGTGGAGCATATTTTAAACCATGATTTAATATTTCAATTTCATTATTGTTAAAACTTATGTTTGTATTATTTATAAACCGAGGGTAAAAGCTATTTTTTTATTTTTATTATTAATTTTATTATAATTGTTATTATTAAGAAGTGTTTTGTAATGATGTGATTTATTTTTTGTTAAAATAAGAGAATCAAGTTTTTCTTTTGTTTTATAAATTGCTTATATGAGAGATGAAGAGCTTCTTCGTGTGGTGCTTGGCTTGGAATTGTGTCAAAGAGAACAGCATTCAAGCGAAAAACATTTCTGAATAAAATACCTTTAGACGAACACTTAGATTGTCTCTTTTTTGATAATGTTTTTTCATTTCAAATTTAAGCTATTTTAATTTTCCGCAACTAATTATATTTTCGACTTGTTTTGAATTATTATTGCACTTAGAATGAATATATTTAGGAAATATTTTGTTGATTAAACAATGTTTATTAAATCAAATATGGTTGCAAGCAAATTTAAATTTCACAATGAGCTTGTGTAATTCTAAATTCATAATGAAATTTATTGATCTTTTTGTTAACACTTAATGAAATATTATTATTCAAAAACTTTTTTATAACTTTAAAAAAATTTTTAAAATAAAAATACTTTTCATTCACTTTGGAAAATTTAATTAAATGGTACGAGAAATTTCGAGGCTACAAGTTGTGTCAGAAATTCATAGAGGTGCTAGAAGAAAATTTACACGAAGAAAATTTATTCAAAAGGGTTTAAATGATACTTGGCAAATTGATTTGGTTGAAATGATTCCATATGCAAAATTTAATAAGGCATATAAATATTTATTAACAGTTATTGATACATTTTCAAAATTTGGGTATGCTGAACCATTCAAAATCTAATGAGCAAAAATAAAATTAAGCATTATCATACAAATTCAGAACTAAAAGCATCAATTGTAGAACGTTTCAATCGTACCATAAAAAACATGATGTGGAAACAAATCATTATAGATGGCACATATAAATGGTTAACTATTCTGCCATCGCTAATAAAAGAATGTAACTCACATATCATCATACAATTAAACTTCCACCTAAAAAGTTCACAAAGAAAAATGAGAAATTATTATTAAAAACTATTATTATTATTAAAAGTATTCCGAAAAGCAAAATACAAAGTTGATGATTTTGTTCGTATAAGTAAATTTAAAGCTATATTTTGCAAAAAGTTATCAAAGCGAAAATAAAAAGAACTGATCCAATAACATACAATTTACTTGATTACACACAAAAACAATAAAAAAGCAGTTTTTATAAACCTGAACTTACATCTGTTAAATTTCCTAATGTTTACCTTGTAGAAAAAATAATAAGAAAAAAGGAAATCAAGGCTTGGCTTTGATAAAAACCATGATTCATGGATAAATAAAAAAGATTTTATTTAGTGAATAATAATTTATAAACTTTTAGTAAAAGATGCAATGCTGTTATTTAATATTAAAAACAACTTTTTAAACCCAAGTTTTTTACTTTTTTTTTTGTTTACTTTTAACTAGAACTTGATCATGTTTTCAATTTGTATTTCATGATCACAGTTTATATTATTAATAATATAATTTCAAACGTTTATTTGTTTCATTTTTTTTCTAAACTTTTTAGGTCAAGTTCATAATTAAATAAAAAATGTCCATGGCTTTTTTAAACCTTTCAACTTTAAAATGGCAATTGGCAGCTTAATTTTCGAACATAATTAACGAGCTTTATGAGCTTTGAATTCAAAACCTACTTTAAAATTTTTTTATATTTTTTCAAATAAATATTAAATTAAGTTTAAACTTTAATAATTTCATATAAAAACCAAACTTTAAAAAATTATTAAACAAAACCAAAACAAGGTCGTTACAAAAAAAATTCTTAAATTAATGCTTATAATTAAAATTAAACAAAACAATGACTTAAAACTAAATTTACAATAACTTAAATCATAAAAAAAGTTAATTTATTGTTATTATTATTATTGTTATCATTAATTTTTATTTAAACTACAATGACAACTTTATTTTAACAAAAAAATTGAAATATGATATTTGTACAGATATGTACATACATATAATGACAATCAATTTAACATTTTATATAAAAAAATGTAAATAATAATATCTTATTATTACGTAGAAGTAAAATTGAAAAAAAAAATAAAATGAATTTTTTTTTATTAACAATACCTAAAAGCATTAAATTACTATCTATAAAATGTACAACAAAAATGATCTAAATAAAAAACATTAGTTGTATTATAATGCAACACAATAAATGTGCTATGTTTAAAATTATATCATAATTAAAAAAAAATTTTTTTTTTCGCTTAAGTAAGAATTAATTGTCTAAGGTCATTAAATTGGGAAAATGTAGTTGTAAAATGTGTTTGAACGTATTTCTGGAGATAGATGTAGAATAGAGATGACTAATTTTGTTAAAAGTAGTACAACATCTGTTGATGGGTTCATTTCTACCGTACTCTGTATTATGTTTGTAGTCCATTAAAAATTTAGTATTTCTAGTTTGCCTAACACTATCGTTAAGTCTAAACTTGTTATTAAGAGATTGAATAGAAATACTATTATTCAAAATATCAAAAGTAAAGCATGATGACAATAGTTGTCTACGTAAAGATAAAGAAAGCAAGTTTAATGAATTAAGTCTTGTAGTGTAACTAGGTAGATTAGCAAAATCAAAAGGGTTATATTGATTCCTTAATGCAAATAAAAGAAATTGCTTTTGAACTGATTCGATTCTATTGGAATGAACTGAAAAGGCTGGATCCCAAACAATGTTACCGTATTCTAAGATAGATCGAACTAGGGAACAATAAAGAGATTTAGTCACAGCTAAGTGGCTAAATTCTTTAGCTCTTCTCATAATGAAACCTAACATTTTATTAGCCTTTGAAACTATTAGATCATAGTGAAGATTATAATTAAGTTTATTATCGAGAAGAATTCCTAAATCAGTAATGCTAAAAACTCTTTCAAGTTACAGTTACATTATCTATTTTGTAGTCATATATTAAAGAAGACCATTTACGTGTAAAGCTTATAACCTTACATTTCTGTATGTTGAGTTCTAATTTATTAGACGTGCACCAAGCTTGTAACACTGATAAGCTTGATTGAAGTTTAGCTGCATCAGAATTATCTTTAACCATTTGACATATTTTTAGGTCATCAGCAAACGAAATGTGAGGTATATTGCTTAGATTTTCCGAAAGATCCGAAATAAAAACATTAAACAGAAGCGGGCCTAAATGGCTGCCTTGCGGTACACCGGAAGTGACCCCGATGGTGTTGGATAATCCCCACGAAATTTAACATTTTGAGTTCTTTCTATAAGATAAGAATTAAGCCACTCAAGAAATGAACCCGAAATGCCAAAAGTTGATAGTTTGTTTAGCAAAGTGAAGTGATCTACACGATCGAAAGCTTTGCTAAAATCAGTGTAAATTGCATCAACTTGGTACCCTTTCTCCATTTGATTCAGGATTTCAGATGTATAAACCATCAGGTTCGTAGTAGTTGAACGACCTTTTCTGAAACCATGTTGCTGTTCATTTAGTTTTGCATTTATGATAGGAGTAATTCTATCAACGACAATTTTTTCAAATAATTTAGGTATAGTCAAAAGGATTGCTATACCTCGATAATTTTCCACCGATGCCCTATCCCCTTTTTTAAAAATAGGGGTTAAGTGGGAGGATTTCCACTTTTGTGGGAAAATCCCAATTGAAAGTGACTTATTGAAAATAAAATGATGAGGGAAGATTAGACTGTGAGAGCAATTATGTAAAAATATTGGAGGAATTAAGTCCGGACCAGCACTCTTTTTTATATCAAGGCTCAAAATTGCTTCAAGAATATCATTTTCAGAAAGATATACACGTCTGTAAATAACAAATTTGAGCTATTAGATAAGGAATTAGTCGATGTGGTAACTGGTGCTGTTGGACGATAAACTTGTTGAAAATGATCAGAAAAGAAGTTACAAATTTATTTTGGGCAATCAGAAACCACATTGTCCTTTGATATCATTGAATTGGGATACCCAAATAATTTCCGTTTTGTGTTAATAAAATCAAAAAATTTTTTAGGATCAGTAACAAGTTTGTTGCCAATATCCGTGACATAGTTTTCATATGCTGCATTGGCTTTTTGTTTAAATTCAATTGCAAGTTGCTTATACATATTCAATAAGTCGTCGCATGGTGCTTGATGATGTTTAAGTTTTTTATATATTTTATTGCGCCGATTTCTCAAGTTCCTAAGATCTCTATCTAACCATGATTCTGTTGTTTTATGCTTTTTGCGAATTTTAGGAACAAAGGCATCAATAATTTGAAACAGATTTGAGTAAAAGATAGAGATTAGTAAATTGATATCCTGTTGAACTAACAGTTCGCCCCATGTCATTAATGACAAAGCTAATTTAATGATAGTCAGCATTAAAAAAATCGTATACAATTTCATTATTGTAAGATTTGGTCAAGAGTGGGATAGAAGTGGAGAACTAGAAAATAAGTGCGTTATGATGAGCAGAGTTGGTAAAAAGATTATCAACATCATCAGCGAGTTTAACCGACACTCTATCATATGAATTTGAAAATGCAAGATTTAACCACTTATTATTACTCTTAGGATAACTGTTAATTTGTTGTAAATCGTTACCGTAGAACTCGCTAATAAGACCGAAGTCAATTTCGTCATGAAAGTTAACCGGTAATAACAAATTATCAGCGTCGTCAACGATAAAAGAAATATTATTTAATAGAAGGACGATTAAAATCGCCAAACACAAAAATTGAGTCATCCTCATGCATTTCTGAAATATATTGTGATATACACTATAAAATTCAGAATACGAGGAATTGTCAGAGTTCGGAGGGGAATAAACAATACCTAGGTATAAATTATTTGTACCTAATTTTATTTTAACAAATTGGTAATCGAAAGATTGATATGTACCAGTGATTAATGGTACACTAGATAAGTTATTCTTTACAGCAAGTAGAACACCACCTCCTCGCGAACAATTTGCAGAAAGATAATCACGATTCTTTCTGTAAATGGACCAATTACCATCAAGAATTTCCTCGTTTGTAAACGAATCGTTGAGCCATGTTTCAGTTATAACTAATACACTGAAATTACACGACTTGGCATCAACAAAAAGCTTCTTGAGCTTGCCTCTCATACCACTACACTTATGGTAAAACATTTTAATGTTGTTTATGTCGTTGAAAGTTTGAGAGGTTTTTTTAGAGTAAGTAACGTTAGATAAAGAGATGAGATTTGAAGTTTGGTTGAAACTTGAGTAATTATTTAGAGTTTGGAGCAAAAAACTTGTTATAACTCTCACATGATTGATTCAAATGATTGTAGTAGTTGCTATTGCAATGACTACGATAAGCCTTAAGATCCTCTTCGACCTCTTTAACAGAGAAGCCTATATTTTTATGATATCTGAGATGAAGATATTAGACTATTTCACAAATTTAAAATATCAAAGACACAAATCATTTTATTTGTACTTTACGGTAAATTTTGAATTTATTTTATAAATAGAAATTTGAGTTTGAGAAAATTGAGAAATACATTTAAAGGAGATTTACTAATTGTAAACTATTATTTTCAATAAATTCATTTGTCTCATTAATTTTGGACATTTGCTGTTCATTAAGGTTTACTTCTATACGTAATAAAGCATCGGCGTTACCGAATTGACTTACGTCTGTTGTAAAAGAAAAAGTTTTGTTGAATTCTGGATAAATAAGGATTGGTTCATTTATAAGTAGTATTTTGAGAGTTTCGATACTTTGAACATATTCAGGATTATCAATTTTTAATATTATGTTTTTCTTTAAGTATTTTGTTATTGGTTTAGCGACCTTGGAATAGTCCTTAATAAATTTAATGTAGTATACTGATAGTTCGAGAAATTGTTTAATTTGTTTTGGAGTTTTGGGAATAGGAAAATTCTTGACGCATTAAATCTTTTTAAGATTTGGTCTTATTCCTTCTAAAGTCACAATGTGACCAAGAAAATCAGTTTGTTTTTTTCATAAACTCCGATTTATATAATTGAATCATTAATTTAGCTTCTTCGAGCCTTTTAAAATTTTTCAGCGAATCTATGTGTTCTTCAATAGATGCTGAGAAGATGATGATGTCATCTAAATACACCAAACAAATTTTATTTATATAGTCTTACCGTTGGAAGGTAGCTGGTGCTGTTTTAAGGCCAAATGGCTTTCGAAAAAATTCATAATGTCCATTTTCGACAGTGAACGCGGTTTTATGAATGTCGCGTTCGTCAATTTCTATTTGGTGGAACCCTTTAGCAAGGTCCAACGTGGTAAAATATTGGGTGCCTATCGTCCAAAGTAATTTCGTTTAGTCCTATAGTCAATAGCGAGTCTCCATTTCTGTGTCCCACTGGAGTCCTCCTTCTTTGGGACGATCCAGACAGGAGCAGAATATGGGGAATTGCTAGACCTGATAATGCCCTTGTCCAACATCTCGTTAATTTGCCTTTGTACTTCCTCTTTGTGAATTTGAGGGTATCTATAAGACTGAGTGAATATGGGAACGTCATTATTAGTACGAATACGGTGTTTGATAGCATTTGTGAGAAATAAATTTAAGTTTTCGTTATAGAATAAATGCGAGTATTATTTTATAACTTGTGACAAATGCATTTTTTCAAAGTTAGATAATAATAGTTCAATACAAATTTGGCTTAAAACATTAAATTTGTTATCAGTTTCAGAAATTATATTAAAGTTATTATGGTTTACAATCTCAGTTTGTAATGGTGAAAAGGCTATATATTTATTACCGCTATTAAGAATGTTTACTTTTACAATGGCTGTATAGTTCTGCACTTCATGTATTCCTTCTTGAATTGTGAATTCGCCATCTGAGAACTTCCTTTCCTGCAGATAAGCGAGACCATCTTTTTGAAGTACTGGTACAGTTAATTCATATTCACCTTTCTGAGTAATATTGTATTTTGTTTCTTTATTTTTATTTTTAAAATTTATTTGGATTTCATTATAAAGTGTGATTAATAGTTGTTGACCTAAGTCGATTTTAGTTTTTAATGGCATTAATATATTATTAACTATTAGCCCGTCATAATTGTCATGAAAATGAAAGACATACATTTCAATCTTCTTTGTTGAATCTCCCAATTCTTTAAAAATAGGTATAACTGCTTTATCAGTTATTTTTACATCTTGATTTATAGTTTTAATATTTATTGGGGTTTGAAGTTCTGTTAAATACATTGTATGATGAAGGTTAGGATTTATAATAGAGTGTGTTGTTCCGGTGTCTATTATAAATTTAAGTGGTTTGATATTGCCACTAACTAAGATATGTGGTAAATGAAATTCGAGGCTGTTAAAAGAAAATTTGCTGGTAATTCTCTTTTGTTAACACTTTTCTGTGTTTCTCCAATGTTTTTTTCCATTGGTTCAGATTCAAATATTTGATTATTTTTGTTTTAATTGGTTGTAAAATTACTGCTATTTATAAATGGGTTCTTCATATGTGGATAGTTCTTGTTATTATTGGAATTATAATAGTTTTAATTTCGGTTTTGAGAAGAATTCAATTGGTTGTTCCTATTGTTATTAATATTGTTATTTTGGTTGTTCCTATAGTTGTTATTATTATTTTGGTTATTCCTATTAAAATTGTTATAATTTTGATTGCTTCTATTAAAATTGTTATTATTTTGGTTGTTCCTATTAAAATTGTTATTATTTTGTTTGTTCCTAATGAAGTTGTTAACATGAAGCTTTGTATTATTAAAATTTCTAGAATTATTGATAGTAGCGTTATTATTGGTGCGATTATAATTGTAATTGGTTTTGGTGACTGGGTCACCAGGAAAGTTTTTATTTTTATTAAAAGAATTAAATGTCTTTTGACCACTAAAATTATTAAGGTTAATATGTGCATAGCATGCTTCATGTAAAATATCAATAGCGGATTCATGTGTTTTAGGGTCACGACAATATAGAATTGAACGCTTTGGTTCAGGCATTTTGTTCTTAAAAATAGTTAGAGCAGAGTTTTTATTATAACTAATTGTTTGTTGAGCAACCTTTGAGTTGGCTCCTAATATTTTTAATTTCGTTGTAGAAATGAACGGAATTTGTCTTAAAGGGGGTAGCTCTCAGTTGGTCAAAAAGTTCTTCAAGACTGCATCGATCGCTAAATTTTTACAAGGACGTTTAAAATTTATAAATTATTATTGCTTACGTTTAAAGTTGTTTTTGATGGTATAAGTTGATCAGCTTCGGTATAAAACAGGAACTTAAACAGCAAGAAGATTTACAGGAACTAAGCAGCAACTTGTTGTACAGGATAACAGGAACTTGACTTAACAGCATTCGCAAATCACCATGTACTCCTAGTTATTTTTCTTTTTTTTTTAAACAAAATTTTATAATCTTATGTATTTATTTGAGTTTTATATATAATAACCTTTTATGTGATAATTTTTTATTTTTGTATTTCGTATGTTTATTTCAAATGTTATATTAAATTTTATTATATTATTCTTATTCTTTCATGTACCCGGAGGGTAAAATGGGATTGTGTCTTCCTCGTCACTGTCGACAAACATTGCAAACAATTTCCTTAATTTTATTAATTTATAAGTTTTAAATATACATATTTTTTTTTTTGTTTATTTAATTGATTTAATTCGACTTATTTTTCTTGTTTTTATTTTAAATATTTTTGTTATTTTAAAACAAAATTTCAATTTTTATTTTTGTATAAAATAGAATTAATATTTAGTTAATTTAAAAAAATATACAGTGTGTTAATAATTTTATTTTAACTTTTAGCACTTCGTTTGATAAAAGTTTTTTACTTGTTTTTTTTGTTTATTTTATTTTTGCAAAACAAAATGTTAACACTTCATTATTGTTAAAAAGTTTATTACTTTAATTTAGAAAGTCTGTCATAAAATAAAAAGTTTTTCACAAAAATGTTTGTTAATTCGATGCACTATAAATGTGTTGAGATACAAAGTGTTATCTTCTATTTATTTTTTCTTTAAATTTTATAAAAGAAAACACTTAGAGCATCCTACCAGAGTTTTAGATTAGATTTTATTTATTAAAAAAAAAAAAACAAAATAATAATTTTGTTTTAACACTTCTATTTTTCTTTTACACTTAACTTATATTCTACAATTTAATCAACAACTAATTTCACAATTTAAATATGCTTTAATTTAATTTATTTAATTATACTTTTTATTTCTTAATATAATTAATTTTAAATGTTTAATAGGGAGCTTGGGTGAGTTTGAAATCCAGAACAGAACTTAATTTAATTTGTTTATTTCCTGATATTCATATTATGATTTTTGTTTACGGAAACTAATTGAACAATATTTTGTGGGAACAATAAAAGTTCGATTAGTAGGAATTTTGTCTGTGTGAAAATATAATAAAGTTCCAGATGCTGAATTTGCAGGAACGTGTACATAGATTTATTGAATAATTTAGTTTTTTAGGGATAAGATGTCATATGAAATTAATTGAAAAGATATTATTTTGTGGGAACATTAAAATGTTTAATTACAAAAAATTATAGACTTAATTAATGAAACAAAAGTTAAGAATATAAATATATTAAACAAAAATAGACATGAATTCAAACCTGAAAATGACAATGAAGTTATTGTTAACGACCCAAAGTCTGATTGTCATAAAGCTAACCCTAAATATATTAAAATTAAAAGTAAACTAATTAATAATAAATTAATAGATATAAATAATAAAAATATTCATCCATCCAGAATTAAAAGAAAATATAAATTCTTCACAGGTAATTCAACAAAAAACATCGATGATGTATAAAACGAAAATACCATCTTTTATTATAAAACTCCTAATACTTTCTTTCTTATTACTATATCAACGCTTTATTTACCCTGCAACCCATCAATACTCAAGGAGGGTTCCAAATTCTTCATTTGTAAGAAATACACCTAATTCAAAATTATACAAAAATCTTGCATATAATTGACGTTGAGGAAATACAAGATACATTAAGTAAAATTGAAAAATCTATTTTCGTATTTTTTCCCGTAACAGATGATAGCATTTTTATTAGACAACTTCAAACCCAATTAAGAAAAACTGATCACAACATTAACACACTAACTGTGCATAGACATAAAAGAGGGTTAATAAACATAGGAGGTACAGTTTTAAAATGGTTATTTGGTAATATGGACGACGAAGACCGAACAGAACAACATCAACAACAAGTCGACCTAAACAATCATAACTCAATTAATTCCGTCAATAAACAAATTATAATTAATAATGATATTAAATACAATTTAAATACCTTACAAAAACAGATCATAAAAGACAGAATAATAACGAAGAAACTTTTAAATAGTACCGTACCGAACCAGTACCGAAAAGCAACAAATCAAACAATATCAGTTTTTGTAAATTTTAAATATATAATATATCTAAATATATTGAATCAAGATATAGATAAAATTCAAGAAGATTTAATGTTTGCAAAACATGGAATCATGGCTAAATCAATATTATTTTCGGAAGAAATTGATAATCTTAAAGTAAATGCCTTAACATATAAAGAGATAAAAAGTTCCGTTTTAAACAAGACGAACAATTAATTTTTGTTATTCTAATTCCAAATTTGTTTGAAAAATGGCGTCAAAAATAAAAATTTTAAAAGTACTAAATACAAAAACGAAGAAATTTCTCTGGAATATTCCAATTTCATTGCATATCAAAACAATGTATTTATTGATAATGATGAAATATTTAAAAAAAAAATTAAAACCAGCTATACTTCCTACAATGCTATTACCATGCTATGCTATTTACCATGTAAAAAATATTTAAACAAATTCATGTAATAATGTCAATTATATATTAAATAAAAACTATCTAATTAATTTTAATAATTGTTGAATGCAAAACCAACTATAAATTTTTTTATAATTTTTCAAATAAATATTTAATTAAGTTTAAACTGTAATAATTTTATATTTAAACCAAACTTTAAAAACTCTTCATCTGAATATCTGATACAAATTGAAACAAAGAATAAACTAGATAGTCCCTATGATGGACCATATAAAATAATAAAGACAAATAATGTAAATTCTATAATAAAAAAATAAATAAAAAAAGTTTTTAAAAAAACTGCTTTTTTGAACTAAAAAGTAGAAAATAAATTTTTAATAGCAAATTTTTCTGTAATTTTCTAAACTATATTGTTACAATCGAGATTTCTTTGAAAAAGTTTATTTCAATATGTCAAATATATATATAAATATAAGTATATATAAGTTTTAAAGTTTGTGAAATTAATATAAAAGCTGGAGGCAAAATTTAAAAATATAAATTTATAGTTAGGCGTTTGTTGCCTCCAGCTTTTATTTTATTTAAAGTTTAAATTTTAATAATTTTGTATTTAAACCAAGCTTTTAAAACTTTTAATATGAAATACTTACTTAATTTCTTATAAAAAATTTTTAAGTATAAATTCATATTTTCACAGAAACAGAAAACTTAGTTTACTAGTTCAAGCTTGTTGTTTTAAGTTTAAAAACTTTTTTAGTCAAGTTCACAATCAAATAAAAAATCTCCATGACTTTCAATTTTAAAATGACAGTTGAACTTAATTTTCAAACAAAACGAATGAGCTTTATAAACTTTGAATTCAAAACCAACTTTAAAAATTTTTTTTTGAATTTTTCAGAAAAATATTAAATTAAGTTTAAACTTTAATAATTTTGTATTTAAACCAAGCTTTTAAAACTTTTAATATTTCATTTCTTTTAAAAAAATGTGTATTAAATTAATTTTAAACTTTAATAATTTTGTATTTAAACCAAGCTTTTAAAACTTTTAATATTTTATTTCTTTTAAAAATTTTTAAGTATAAACTCATATTTTCACAGAAACAGAAAACTTAGTTTATACTAGTTTAAACTTATTATTATTTATTTCAAAACTTTTTTAGTCAAGTTCACAATCAAATAAAAAGTCTCCATGACTTTCAACTTTAAAATTACAGTTGAACTTGAAACACTGAAATATATGAAAAATATTATTCTTTATTAAAATAAATATTTTTAACAAATTTATATCTTTAGATTGAAATTTAATATTATTTAACAAAAAAGAAAAGCAGTCTTCTATTTTAAATCCAATAGTCGAAGAATTATTGTAAATTGTACAGGCTTTTTTAAATTTATAATATTATAATAATAAGTAACAAAATAGCCTTTTATTTTATTTCATTTGGCTTAAAATAACGAACCTTTTTTAAAATTATAAATACATATTTATCTTTTCAATTTGAATTGAAAAATAACTCTTAAACTTAATAACATTGCACTTAAATTAACAAATTGCAATTTAATCAATTGATTTTTATTACATTGTGAAATGATATAATATTTGAAATTTAATTTAAATTAATAAAAAAAAAAAACAAAATAATATTTATTCAAAATTATTAATAACAAAACCATTATTTTAATATGGTAAGAATTAAATAGTAATAAGATTTGTCTCTATCAGGTAAGTAAATTAAAACTGCCTTAAGGTCAGCTACTTTTTCCTCTGATAGTGTTCGTCTTTGGTCTGCATTTGATTAATCTGTAGTTAAAATATTTTTTGGAGTTCCCAGTTTTTTTGTAGTTGTTTTCAGCCTTAAAGATGAAGTTTTGAAATCGATTTCAAGCACCGATGGTTTAAATTTAATTGTGAAGAGATCTTTTACTTATGTTCACAGAACATAAAAATAAAAATAAAATCTAAACTTATAATAATAAAATATACTATTTAACATTAACTTAAAATTTAAATTTTTATCTATGTAACAACATTAGGGTTAATTAAAATAGCGCTTTACCTTTAATAACTTTAATACATTCTTTTTAATATAAATTTGTTGTAATATGAACTTAATGTAGAACATTTTAAAACATTTTTTGTATAAATTCATAATAACCTACATTAATTATTTTAATTGAAAATATTTAAATGTTGTGTCAGCTAATTTAGTTACATAATGTAATTGAAAGTTAAAATTTGTATTTTTAACGTATTGTATCATAATATTAACCTAAATAAAATTGTATTTAACGAATTTGAATACAATTTTATTAAAATTTGTATTTTAAATTTTAAGAACGAATTTTGTATTAAATTTTATCATTAATAAAAGCTTAATTACAAGAAAACATTGTTTTATTGTGAAGCAAACATTGGTCCTTCGAGCCGGATCATCCTATAGAACTAGTATCTTTGGAATTCATATAAAAAAAAACTTTAGAACTAGTGTCTTAAGTTTATATAATTTTAATTATAAAACTAGCGTTTATAATGATATCTATAGAACTAGGTTCTTTAGAGAAACAAAAAACTATTTAAGGTAATACTGTAGAACTAGTGTTTACATCCAACAAAAAAAAACTCTTTTACAGGCTATTTAGCCGATCTTCAATCAAGTATCTTAATCAAGATCCAGTACCTTAATATTTCATTTAACCACATCTTAAGGTTAGAAACATTACTTAAAACCATTACAAAACCATTTTATAACAAGGAAGAAATAAAAATCATGGAAGGCTTAATTAAACATCAGAAAGAATTATATTTAAAGATTGAAAAGATAAAGGTAAAATTTAAAAAGGACTCTTTAGATAAAAAAACTGAAGAGTATGTGCAAGCCCGTATGAAAACTTTAAATGACTATTGGAAAACGGCTGTTGAAAATAATTCAGAACTAAATCAATTGAAAGAGAGTGCAACAGAACATCCTTATTCTAAAAACAAGGATTTTGAAAGCTTAATAAATTTGGTAGATGAACTTAAGGGGATTCTAGAAGCTGCTGAAACAAACGCCCCTGCAGTTAATATACCATGAAAACTATTAAAAGAATTAAAGAAACAGTCGGAACTTATAAAGGTGGTAGAGCGAATATATCTGAAGGTTAAGGAACAGGAAGATAAAGAACTGAAAATGGGCTTAATTAATGTTAATTTGAAAACATTAGAAGAGTATTGGCAATTAGTGATGAAAAACCACATGGACATAATTGGAGATAAATCTATTCAACATGAGTATTTTGAAAATAACATGTTTGAAGAAGCTGAAACATTGTATACGGCAATTATTGAACTCAAAAATAAATTAACGAGCTTATCTCCAGCTCTAGCAGTTCGAGCACAAAGCCAATCAAATCAAGATATGAGTGTGATCTTGCCAAAAATTCACATTTCAAAATTCTCAGGGGAGTTATTCTAACTGAAAATCTTTCAGAGACTTGTTTATGGAAGTTAGCAACAACAACTCAAGCACAGGAAAAGTTCAGAGATTCTATTACTTAAAAGCTAACATCACTGGAGAACCTGCAGAATTAATTAAACATTTACCAGTAACAGCTGAAAATTATGATTCTGCTTGGAATATTTTAGATAAAAGATTCAATAACACAAGAACTCTTTTATTTGCTCAAGTTGACACTTCAAATTGGGATCCAATCTTGATACATCTGCTGACACAGAGATTGGACAAAGCAACTCACCGGTTATACGAACAATCATTTACCAATCCAAGAGAAGTGCAAAACTCTGAGCATTTCTTTCAGTTTTTAGAATCTCGTTTTCAAATTCTAGAAGCCTTGGAAAACAATACAAACACTACTAAAACAAAGGTTAAAATATTCTATGGGTCAATAAATAACTTATGCATAACATATAACTTATAACATAACATATGCCAAGGAACACATAAAATTTATGCATGTGAAAAATGTAAGCTCCTGAATATACAACAAAGAATCGCAATAACAAAAAAGAATAATTTATGTGAAAACTGTTTACGGCTTGGTCATTTTACAAGCTACGTGTACAAGTTGGTCAAATGCTGGATGTGTAACAAAAAGCATCACACCTTGTTGCTCTTAACGCATCAAAACAACAATAATGTACCTGACAAGTAATTATCAACTAACAATTCAAAGAGAATTGATATAAACACTCACTGTGCAACAAACTTAGCAAAACGAAAGGTAATTTTACCCACAGCGGTGATAAAAATACAAATATTAGATGGATCCTATACGGAACTACGAGCGCTTGTTGATTAAGATTCTCAAGCCACATTCATTTCAGAAAATACAGTACAACGTTTGCAACTGCCCAAACACAAGGTACATGCAACCGTATTGGGAATTGGCAATACAAAATCCGGTATAGTTGAAAATTTCGTAAAAATTACATTAAAATCGAGATTGAATACGTCATTTTTATGCGTGACCAAAGCATTAGTGTTACCAAAGTTGACCGGCTATTTGCCCTCAGAATTGGAAACATGTCCGAAGTTTAGAACTAGCAGATCCAAATTTCTATATATAATTTTGGGAGCTGATTTTTTCTGCCAAATAATTCAAAATTAGGTTATAAGTAGAAAGCCAGGAACTCCCATAGCACAGTTTGGTTATACCAAGTTTGGTTATATCTTATCAGGTGAAGTAAAAGAGGAGGCTCCAGAGAATAAAATTAACTGCTTTATTGGTAAAACTGACATTAGCAAAGAACTAAGTAAATTTAGGTCATATGGTTCCAGCTTCTGAAAATACCAAAAACAAATACTATCTACCTCATTATGCAGTATTTAAACACGACAGCTCAACAACTAAATTGAGAGTAGTTTTTGATGCTTGGGCCAAAAGAAATTCATCCAAAGGTCTTAACGATATAATGATGATTGGAGAAAACTTACAGCAGAATATAACCGAAATTTTGATGCGATGGCGCAAGCATAAGGTGGTATTACAGCGGATATTGAGAAAATGTATCGCCAGATTCGAATAGATGACCGAGATCAAGACTTTCAGAGAATCTTTTGGAGAAAATCTCCAAACGAGCCGATAAAGGAATATAAGTTAACAACCGTTACCTATGGAACTGGGCCAGCGCCTTTCTTAGCTATAAGAACGTTGCGTCAACTAGTTTCAGATGATGGCCAATTATATCCTTTGGCGGCAAGGGCTATTTGTAAGGACACCTATACACATATGGACGACGTCGTTTCAGAAGCACATAGTTACGAAGAAGCAGCTTCAGCAAGCATTCAATTAATTAACTTGTTAAAGGAAGGAGGTTTCAATTTTCGCAAATGGAATTCCAATGATTCTCGTTTATTAAAACAAATACCACCTAGGTTAAGAGACGGTGCAAATAATAAAACATTTGATGACGGAGAAGCCGTTAAGGCTTTAGGAATCTATTGGGTTCCAAAAAGCGACAAACTAAAGTTCAACATAAATATTCAACCAATTTCAGAAGTATTTACGAAAAGATCTATCTTATCCGAGGTTGTTCGAGTTTTTGATCCAATTGGATTGCTATCACCGGTTACCATATAAATCAAATTATTATTTCAATAGATATGGTTGGAAGAAACTGATTGGGATCAGCCAGTATCAAATCACATTCTTAAGGACTGGCAAAAAATTAGAGATGAGCTACCATCGTTAAGAAAAATAGAAATTGGTAAATGGATTGGTTATGGAGATGGTATCCGAAAATGCCAATTACACGGATTTTCTGATGCGTCTGAAAAAGCTTACGGCGCTGTTGTATACCTTAGGACAATAACAAACGAAGGAAATATTAGTATAAAACTCATAGCTGCAAAAACAAAGGTGGCGCCTTTAAGATCTCAACTTTCTTTACCACGATTAGAATTAAACGGAGCTTTATTATTAGCTAGATTACTAAAGGAAGTTCAAAGGGCTTTGGGCATGGATATTGAAAACTTTGCCTGGACAGACTCAACTATTGTATTATCATGGCTGTAATCTACTCCAAACTGTTGGAAAACATTTGTTGGGAATCGAGTAGCTGAAACTCAGGCCCTTGCTCCGGAAAGTTGGTATCACGTCAATTCACCAAGTAATCCAGCTGATTTAGCTTCACGAAGTATTTATCCAATAAAATTAGAAAACAATACACTTTGGCGGGAAGGTGCCACATGGTTAAAACAAGAGGAATTTAAGGCCTGCTAGATACCGGTAAGCAAAACATGTTTGGAAATTAAAACAAAATTTGATGTTAATATCGTAAAAAGTGACATGGATACTTCCTTGGTTGTGACTTTACTTCATAACTACTCATCTTTAACAAAATTAAAGCGGATCTTAGCTTATTGCATCCGATTTTGTAAGAATATTCAGAAGACCCCTAATATCGTAAAACTGGAGTATTGACAACAGATGAAATAGAGAACTCATATGAAATAGAGAACTCATAATGTTGATAGCATTAGTTAAGGTCACTCAATTACAATACTTTCATGAGGAATTCAAGCAACTGTCAAAGGGTATCTCATTACATAAGACTAGCAGATTATTAAGTCGGAACCCATTTTTGGATGCTAATTATCTCATTCGCTTAGGTGGAAGATTATCTGAATCTGACCTTTCATATAAACAGAAACACCCGTTAATATTGCCTTACAAAAGCGATTTAACTGATCTGGTCATAAGGCATGCACATTTACACTCCTTACATGGAGGTAATAATCAAACTCTGGAATATATAAGACAATCATTTTGGATACTAAATTCATTAAAGGCATTTATGTAGGATGTATGTAGTTGTACATAGATGTACAACTAGTCGTCGCTTTAAAGCATCTTCAGTTTCTCACTTAATGGGAAATCTTCCTAAGCCTCGTGTAACGATATCCAGACCGTTCACTAATTGCGGGATTGATTATGCTGGACCTTTTACCTTAAAAACATCTGTTGGTCGGGGAACTAACACATTTAAGGGTTATATAGCTCTCTTTATTTATTTGAGTACCAAGGCAATACATTTGGAAGTGGTTAGCAATTTAACATCAAGTGCATTTCTTGCAGCATTTAAAAGATTCGTTAGCAGAAGAGGACCAATTGCAAATGTTTATAGTGATAACGTTACGAATTTCTGTGGAGCAAGCAAAATTTTAGCTGATTTATTTACCCAACCAAACTATCGAAGCGAAATTAAAAATTTGTTATGCAAAGAAGGAATTCAGTGGCACTTCATACCACCAGCCTGTGGGAAGCTGGTATAAAATCAACCGAATAGCATATGAAGAGAATAATAAAGGACACTATTTTATCTTTCGAAGAACTTACAATTTGATTGTAAAAATTGAGGTATGTTTGAATTCTCGCCCACTATGTCCATTAAATAATGATCCAGAAAACTTGTAAGTTTTAACACCAGGACACTTTTTAAGCACCATTATTGACAGTGCCTGAAGAGAATATTTTAAATGAAAATACTAATTTACTAACAAGATGGCAACTTCTGGATCAGCTTCATCAGAGATTCTGGCAAAGATGGTCTAAGGAATAGTTGTCTAGATTACAACAAAGACCAAAATGAACTCAACAGCAACCAAATTAGAAGGTTGGTAACATAGTACTAATAAAGAAAGACAATTTGCCACTAACAATATGGTCACTTGGAAGAGTGATTGAAACAACTTGCGCTAATAACGGTCTTGTTAGAGTTGTTACTCTAAAAACAAAATCCTTAGTTTTGAAAAGATCTATAACCAAGCTATCATTATTGCCAATTATAGAGAATGAAGATGACTCTAGCTATGACGCAGCAGTAATGGTAAACGACGGTACCGAAGATATATCGAAAAATAAAAATGAAACAAATCATTCATCTGTCAAGAGGAAACACAAGCATTCCCAAAAGGAACTCGACAATAAAAAGATAAAGAAATCTAAGTCAACATACCGCAGTTTAAGCTCTATGATATTTATCATTATTTTTAGTTTCTTCTTTACGATGGCACGGGCAAGCAAACCATCCGCATACTATAGTAATACTCAGTTTGGTAATGAACAAGGCATGTACTTCGAAAATATTGTAAACACTAATATTTATAACAGTTAATGGAACTTAATCGTAGACTTTAACTTATAGTTATATAAGTATCAAACTAATATGCTAACCAAAACTATAATCTATTTAAAGGAAACATGCGACAAGTTTTCTGCTGATATTGAATTGAAAGATCATTGTAAACCTATTATAGCACAATTACAACATCATTTAGAAGAGTTAGAAAACGCTAATTATTTAATTTAGAAACAAAATGAAACACCACCTAGGAAGAAAAGAGCTGCGTTTGCAATTATTGGAAATGTAGCACATAGCCTCTTTGGAGTCCTAGATGAAGAATTTGCTGAAAAAGATGGAACAGATATTAGTCAGATTAAAGAAAACGAACTTAACATGGAAGCATTATTTCTAAGGCAAACTTCAATATCGGATTCAACTCTTAACATAATTAAACACGAGCAACTGCATGAAAATCAGCAATATTTAGCTATGAAAAAATAACTTTCTACTTTGCAAGATGATATAAATAGAACAAATCAAACGTAAACTTTATTTGAAAAACTTAACTTAGCTGCCTTATAATGACGTTGGATTTAACCTGTATGCAACACATACAACAATCGATTCTTTCTGTCATAACCGACACACGTTACGGACAAATGAATACATTGTTAGTAACTCCTGAACAACTAAAATCACAATTTAAAATAATACGAGGACATATTCCTAGTCATTTAAAAATACCAGGACGACCAAAATTAAATTTTGACATTATATTCCTTAATGCAAGTGAAAGCACGAGTTACTCCAAACAACGTAATTTTTGAAATAAAATCGCCACTGTTAGATGCAGAGTGTTATCAGATATATCAGCTTATTTCTATTCCTCTAACTAGAGCTAATCAGTTTATATATATTCAACCATCCAGTAAACATTTATTGCTAAATAAACTTCGCGGTAGATATTCACCTATGAGCGAAATTGATACGAATTTGTGCAGGCCTTGGAAATCCGATCATCTTTTATGCAGATTTAATTCACCAATGTATAGTTTAGGATCTAACATTAGTCGATGCGAAATGGAGTTATTATCCTCAGAAACAAGGCTATCTACTTTTTGCAAAATAAAGAGTTCGTCAATAGACCTCAAAGGAGTTAAAATGCATGCACCTAACCATTGGATCTACACTTTAGATAAACAAAGCATAGTTGATTTAAATTGTGGTACTCATTTCGAAAAAGTTGTAGTAACTGGAAATGGGATTATTCGCTTAAACCCTGGTTGCACGCTTAAACATTCTGGTATATTTCTATCGTCTAGTCAAGAGTTTACAGCAAACATAACATCATCCTTTTTAATAGTATCAGAAATATCACATGATATTTTAGCTAATTATCTTAACAGTGTGGAAAAGATGAATAAAGATTTAAATAATTTGCCAATTTTGGAAGACGATAGAAAAATTTTTAAACTCCCCAGGCTAAATTTGCATAATCTTTAATGTTATATTTTTGTATTTCAAATTTTTCAAATATGAAAGAAGAGAAAGTGTGCTAAATATTTCTAAATTTTTCAAATATCAGTCAATAGCGCTATGGACGCAATCTATTTCTTGAATCTGGTAATGCCCAAGTTGGGAAAAATACAATTCCCGTTATAAAAATATTACTACTTGCAGTATACACAAGCATTAAAGCACGTACGGCAAAAGAATATTAGCTAAAAATAATATTTCCATTTGCAGCAAAGTTTTTTTTAGTATACATACAGCAATTCAATAGCAAGTAAAACTAAAATAATTTAAGCTCAAGTGCATTTTAGTATACATACGCCAAATCAATTTTCGGAAAAAAAAAATCTATTTTTACATAGAAAATTTGCCGCATGTGTCAATTATTGGCATATACCGCAAAACATTAGCAAAATTCTCGGTTTTCGTGGCGTATACGGCAAAGTAGACATTGGATATCATCGAAACTATTATAGATAGAAGAAAATGGTTTAAAATTTTAAAAATTTGACATCAATAACATAAGAAACTAAATTTAAACAGAAATAAAAACATAAATTCATGTGTTTAAATAAAAGCAGTGCTTCAAGACGATATTCCAGTTTACCAAAGAGCTAGAAAATTAACACTAACAGAGCAAAAAGCAGTCAAGACTCAAATTAAAGAATGGTTGGATGATGGCATCATCGAAGAAAGTGAACGTAAAAAAAGACGTTTATTTAATAAATAGTATAATTTACATTTTAATTTGACAAAAAAAGTGTGTTTTTATTTTGGAATTATTCTTCATACATATTATATACATATATTCTGAAAAAGGCGGCAATTCTGATATTAAATCCAACTCTAAAATCCTTTCTAATCAGAATCGAACATATACATGTCTATACATATTCTTGGAAAAGCGGCAGTTCTGATTTTGAATCCAACTTTAAAATCAATTTTTATAGTACTCTATGTCCATGCGTATACCTATTTCATAAAAAATATTGAATTTTCGCAATTTAATATGAAAAATAATTAATTTTGAAGAAATGCCTCCAAACCTCCACTATGAACTTTTTAAAACTCCGATTTTGAATTCAAATCTAAATGCAATACTTATAACATATCCATGCTTAATGCATATATCTATTTCATGGAAAAAATTGATTTAATATTATATATATATATAATTCACTATATTTATTTGTTCGTAAAAATTTATGATTTTGTCGATATTCTAAGAGTCGAAATTTTCTCAGTCAATATTTTAGAAAGTCGACATTTAACGCCATCGACATTTTTAGAAAAAAAGCCAACATTTTGTTAGTCGACTTAATTGAAGTCTGTATAAAGTGAGGCACCTTAAAATAACAATTATTTGTAATAATACATTTTGAATTCAAATAAAAACAACAATTAATTAAAGCAAACAAAAAAATGTTTATTCTAAACAATGATTATGATAAGTATGGTTATTACAAGACTCCTTAATCCTTATGTATCGTAAATTGTAAACCTTAACAGAAATATAATACAAATTATTTATCTGCCTTTAAGATATTAATTTAGGAAACTTGATGTTTGATAATAGTGTTTTTACCGCTACAATAAAATTAAAATAATAAATTTTCAACGAAAACGATTCATACATTTTTTTTAGAAACATCGAATATATGTATAAATAAAACATACAAGGGTATGATGTTCTATTAAGAGAAAACAAATAGCGTACTTATTATGAAATATAAGGTAGATGCTCAAATTACAAATGTTTTGGAAAAATGAAAATATTTTTTTCCACATTAAGAATTTGTCATTTAAAAGTATACTATTATCACATAAATCAATTTGGTTATTTAATAGATTAACATTTTTGTTTTTTAGCTTGTTAATTCAAAAATTTCATATTTATTTAAAATTTTGCCTCCTTGGAGTTGTTTAATTAGATCTATATTGTCTGTATCAGTTGAATGACCGGTGTTGTTTATATGTTGTGCGAGACTTGATGATGGATTTATATGGGCTACAGATCTCATGTGCTCTGCGTATCTTTTTTGAAGAGTTCTTTTGGTTCGGCCTATGTAAACTCCATCACAATCTGCACAAGAAATTTTATACACTCCGGACTTATTTAATACATTGCCATTTCCAATTCTAATTTTATTATTTGATAAGATGTTTTTTAAAGTGTAATTATTAGTGTTTCCCGGCTTTATATTTGAAGATTTTAATAAATCTGAAGGTTTCTCTGAAATATCTTTAATAAATGGTATTTTTTTGTATGATAAATTATTTTCTTTTGTAGTGATATGTGGAAGAATTTTTTGTATGGTAATTTTGTACGATTTCTTTTTCAATAATTTATATATTACTTGTCTCTTATAACCATTATTTTCTGCTATGTCAATAATGGTTCTTAATTCTTTCCTAAAGTACATATTTATCCTGCATAGATTGAAAAACTTTTTATCTAACAAAGCCCTATACACGATCTACAATTCCTATATAAAATCTCATATTTGTTGTCTAAACCCAATCTGGGGAAGAGCTGCCAAAGATTATTTGAACAAGTTAGACATTTTACATAAAAAAAGGATAAAGATAATTAATCGGTATCCGACTCAACATCCAACAAGTTTGTTATATTCTTCCCAATACATTAGTTTAGCAAACATTTGTAAATATGAGCTATATGTCTTAGCTTTCAAGATTGTAAATAATGATATAAAGCATAATTTTATCTTGAATAGATTGATTGACATTCATAACCACAATACACGTAACAAAGCGAACTATTATTTATCATTGTTTCGTACAAATAACCAAAGTAATAATGGGCTGTATAATTGTTTAAAAGCATATAATGAACTACCGGAAAGTCTTAAACAGATTGCGATTGTTAGAAAGTTAAAAATAAATAAAAATAAATAAAATAAAGAAGTAAGAAAATAAGGGGAAGGTCGAGGGAATGTTATCTGTTATATTAGTTGTTGTATTCTATTTATGCATGTAGTCATATGTGGATTAAATTTAAATTTATAGTCTTATATTGTTTAAAAAAAAAAAAAAAAGTAAAAAATAAAAAATGTGTTTTTATTTAATAAAATAAAAATATGTAAAATAAAAAATATGTAAAAACTTTTCATGTACATATGTAGATGATAGGTATTATTATTTTTATTTATTTTATTACGTTTAATATTACTTTTTAATGAACTTTATTATTTTTAATGAATATTATTTATATGAAATTTATCAGACCAGACAGCTCAGGCTACGGTCAAATAAATAAACTTGTATTACTAAACACTTTATATAAAATAATAATTAATGTAATCTAAATTATAAAATACGATAATAAAGAAAAAAAAAAAAAAGTTATCGCTTGTAAGAGGTAATGTCAATAGGCGATGTAGTAAAGTATGAAACGTAGACATCTTTGTTGACCAGGCATGATAAGATGAATTTGATATTATAGTCATTTGTGGGGCCAGCTAATATCTATTGTATCCATATCTCCAATAGTATTGGTAATTTTTTTTAAATATTGCACTTTTTCTAATATAGTGATTGTATTACCCTTATCGGCTTAACACAGAATTAGATTCTCATTTTTAATTTTTTGTTTAATGTTTTTAATGGTGGTTGTTGTTGTTTTACAAAGAATTATATTATTATTATTTTAAGCATTACCTCTTACCCTTTCATACGCATTTTTAATAACTTTTGCACAATCTCTTTTACATTCACTCTTATCATCTGGTATGGCGGCATCTAAGTGAACCGCTAAATCTAACACATTTTCTCTTACATTTGTTGGTGGTGGAGCATATTTTAAACCATGATTTAATATTTCAATTTCATTATTGTTAAAACTTATGTTTGTATTATTTATAAACCGAGGGTAAAAGCTATTTTTTTTATTTTTATTATTAATTTTATTATAATTGTTATTATTAAGAAGTGTTTTGTAATGATGTGATTTATTTTTTGTTAAAATAAGAGAATCAAGTTTTTCTTTTGTTTTATAAATTGCTTATATGAGAGATGAAGAGCTTCTTCGTGTGCTTGGCTTTGAATTGTGTCAAAGAGAACAGCATTCAAGCGAAAAACATTTCTGAATAAAATACCTTTAGACGAACACTTAGATTGTCTCTTTTTTGATAATGTTTTTTCATTTCAAATTTAAGCTATTTTAATTTTCCGCAACTAATTATATTTTCGACTTGTTTTGAATTATTATTGCACTTAGAATGAATATATTTAGGAAATATTTTGTTGATTAAACAATGTTTATTAAATCAAATATGGTTGCAAGCAAATTTAAATTTCACAATGAGCTTGTGTAATTCTAAATTCATAATGAAATTTATTGATCTTTTTGTTAACACTTAATGAAATATTATTATTCAAAAACTTTTTTATAACTTTAAAAAAATTTTTAAAATAAAAATAATTTTCATTCACTTTGGAAAATTTAATTAAATGGTACGAGAAATTTCGAGGCTACAAGTTGTGTCAGAAATTCATAGAGGTGCTAGAAGAAAATTTACACGAAGAAAATTTATTCAAAAGGGTTTAAATGATACTTGGCAAATTGATTTGGTTGAAATGATTCCATATGCAAAATTTAATAAGGCATATAAATATTTATTAACAGTTATTGATACATTTTCAAAATTTGGGTATGCTGAACCATTCAAAATCTAATGAGCAAAAATAAAATTAAGCATTATCATACAAATTCAGAACTAAAAGCATCAATTGTAGAACGTTTCAATCGTACCATAAAAAACATGATGTGGAAACAAATCATTATAGATGGCACATATAAATGGTTAACTATTCTGCCATCGCTAATAAAAGAATGTAACTCACATATCATCATACAATTAAACTTCCACCTAAAAAGTTTACAAAGAAAAATGAGAAATTATTATTAAAAACTATTATTATTATTAAAAGTATTCCGAAAAGCAAAATACAAAGTTGATGATTTTGTTCGTATAAGTAAATTTAAAGCTATATTTTGCAAAAAGTTATCAAAGCGAAAATAAAAAGAACTGATCCAATAACATACAATTTACTTGATTACACACAAAAACAATAAAAAAGCAGTTTTTATAAACCTGAACTTACATCTGTTAAATTTCCTAATGTTTACCTTGTAGAAAAAATAATAAGAAAAAAGGAAATCAAGGCTTGGCTTTGATAAAAACCATGATTCATGGATAAATAAAAAAGATTTTATTTAGTGAATAATAATTTATAAACTTTTAGTAAAAGATGCAATGCTGTTATTTAATATTAAAAACAACTTTTTAAACCCAAATTTTTTACTTTTTTTTTTGTTTACTTTTAACTAGAACTTGATCATGTTTTCAATTTGTATTTCATGATCACAGTTTATATTATTAATAATATAATTTCAAACGTTTATTTGTTTCATTTTTTTTCTAAACTTTTTAGGTCAAGTTCATAATTAAATAAAAAATGTCCATGGCTTTTTTAAACCTTTCAACTTTAAAATGGCAATTGGCAGCTTAATTTTCGAACATAATTAACGAGCTTTATGAGCTTTGAATTCAAAACCTACTTTAAAAATTTTTTATATTTTTTCAAATAAATATTAAATTAAGTTTAAACTTTAATAATTTCATATAAAAACCAAACTTTAAAAAATTTTCACCTGAATATTTATTTATTTATTTTTTATTTTATTAAACAAAACCAAAACAAGGTCGTTACAAAAAAAATTCTTAAATTAATGCTTATAATTAAAATTAAACAAAACAATGACTTAAAACTAAATTTACAATAACTTAAATCATAAAAAAAGTTAATTTATTGTTATTATTATTATTGTTATCATTAATTTTTATTTAAACTACAATGACAACTTTATTTTAACAAAAAAATTGAAATATGATATTTGTACAGATATGTACATACATATAATGACAATCAATTTAACATTTTATATAAAAAAATGTAAATAATAATATCTTATTATTACGTAGAAGTAAAATTGAAAAAAAAAATAAAATGAATTTTTTTTTATTAACAATACCTAAAAGCATTAAATTACTATCTATAAAATGTACAACAAAAATGATCTAAATAAAAAACATTAGTTGTATTATAATGCAACACAATAAATGTGCTATGTTTAAAATTATATCATAATTAAAAAAAAAATTTTTTTTTCGCTTAAGTAAGAATTAATTGTCTAAGGTCATTAAATTGGGAAAATGTAGTTGTAAAATGTGTTTGATCGTATTTCTGGAGATAGATGTAGAATAGAGATGACTAATTTTGTTAAAAGTAGTACAACATCTGTTGATGGGTTCATTTCTACCGTACTCTGTATTATGTTTGTAGTCCATTAAAAATTTAGTATTTCTAGTTTGCCTAACACTATCGTTAAGTCTAAACTTGTTATTAAGAGATTGAATAGAAATACTATTATTCAAAATATCAAAAGTAAAGCATGATGACAATAGTTGTCTACGTAAAGATAAAGAAAGCAAGTTTAATGAATTAAGTCTTGTAGTGTAACTAGGTAGATTAGCAAAATCAAAAGGGTTATATTGATTCCTTAATGCAAATAAAAGAAATTGCTTTTGAACTGATTCGATTCTATTGGAATGAACTGAAAAGGCTGGATCCCAAACAATGTTACCGTATTCTAAGATAGATCGAACTAGGGAACAATAAAGAGATTTAGTCACAGCTAAGTGGCTAAATTCTTTAGCTCTTCTCATAATGAAACCTAACATTTTATTAGCCTTTGAAACTATTAGATCATAGTGAAGATTATAATTAAGTTTATTATCGAGAAGAATTCCTAAATCAGTAATGCTAAAAACTCTTTCAAGTTACAGTTACATTATCTATTTTGTAGTCATATATTAAAGAAGACCATTTACGTGCAAAGCTTATAACCTTACATTTCTGTATGTTGAGTTCTAATTTATTAGACGTGCACCAAGCTTGTAACACTGATAAGCTTGATTGAAGTTTAGCTGCATCAGAATTATCTTTAACCATTTGACATATTTTTAGGTCATCAGCAAACGAAATGTGAGGTATATTGCTTAGATTTTCCGAAAGATCCGAAATAAAAACATTAAACAGAAGCGGGCCTAAATGGCTGCCTTGCGGTACACCGGAAGTGACCCCGATGGTGTTGGATAATCCCCACGAAATTTAACATTTTGAGTTCTTTCTATAAGATAAGAATTAAGCCACTCAAGAAATGAACCCGAAATGCCAAAAGTTGATAGTTTGTTTAGCAAAGTGAAGTGATCTACACGATCGAAAGCTTTGCTAAAATCAGTGTAAATTGCATCAACTTGGTACCCTTTCTCCATTTGATTCAGGATTTCAGATGTATAAACCATCAGGTTCGTAGTAGTTGAACGACCTTTTCTGAAACCATGTTGCTGTTCATTTAGTTTTGCATTTATGATAGGAGTAATTCTATCAACGACAATTTTTTCAAATAATTTAGGTATAGTCAAAAGGATTGCTATACCTCGATAATTTTCCACCGATGCCCTATCCCCTTTTTTAAAAATAGGGGTTAAGTGGGAGGATTTCCACTTTTGTGGGAAAATCCCAATTGAAAGTGACTTATTGAAAATAAAATGATGAGGGAAGATTAGACTGTGAGAGCAATTATGTAAAAATATTGGAGGAATTAAGTCCGGACCAGCACTCTTTTTTATATCAAGGCTCAAAATTGCTTCAAGAATATCATTTTCAGAAAGATATACACGTCTGTAAATAACAAATTTGAGCTATTAGATAAGGAATTAGTCGATGTGGTAACTGGTGCTGTTGGACGATAAACTTGTTGAAAATGATCAGAAAAGAAGTTACAAATTTATTTTGGGCAATCAGAAACCACATTGTCCTTTGATATCATTGAATTGGGATACCCAAATAATTTCCGTTTTGTGTTAATAAAATCAAAAAATTTTTTAGGATCAGTAACAAGTTTGTTGCCAATATCCGTGACATAGTTTTCATATGCTGCATTGGCTTTTTGTTTAAATTCAATTGCAAGTTGCTTATACATATTCAATAAGTCGTCGCATGGTGCTTGATGATGTTTAAGTTTTTTATATATTTTATTGCGCCGATTTCTCAAGTTCCTAAGATCTCTATCTAACCATGATTCTGTTGTTTTATGCTTTTTGCGAATTTTAGGAACAAAGGCATCAATAATTTGAAACAGATTTGAGTAAAAGATAGAGATTAGTAAATTGATATCCTGTTGAACTAACAGTTCGCCCCATGTCATTAATGACAAAGCTAATTTAATGATAGTCAGCATTAAAAAAATCGTATACAATTTCATTATTGTAAGATTTGGTCAAGAGTGGGATAGAAGTGGAGAACTAGAAAATAAGTGCGTTATGATGAGCAGAGTTGGTAAAAAGATTATCAACATCATCAGCGAGTTTAACCGACACTCTATCATATGAATTTGAAAATGCAAGATTTAACCACTTATTATTACTCTTAGGATAACTGTTAATTTGTTGTAAATCGTTACCGTAGAACTCGCTAATAAGACCGAAGTCAATTTCGTCATGAAAGTTAACCGGTAATAACAAATTATCAGCGTCGTCAACGATAAAAGAAATATTATTTAATAGAAGGACGATTAAAATCGCCAAACACAAAAATTGAGTCATCCTCATGCATTTCTGAAATATATTGTGATATACACTATAAAATTCAGAATACGAGGAATTGTCAGAGTTCGGAGGGGAATAAACAATACCTAGGTATAAATTATTTGTACCTAATTTTATTTTAACAAATTGGTAATCGAAAGATTGATATGTACCAGTGATTAATGGTACACTAGATAAGTTATTCTTTACAGCAAGTAGAACACCACCTCCTCGCGAACAATTTGCAGAAAGATAATCACGATCCTTTCTGTAAATGGACCAATTACCATCAAGAATTTCCTCGTTTGTAAACGAATCGTTGAGCCATGTTTCAGTTATAACTAATACACTGAAATTACACGACTTGGCATCAACAAAAAGCTTCTTGAGCTTGCCTCTCATACACTTATGGTAAAACATTTTAATGTTGTTTATGTCGTTGAAAGTTTGAGAGGTTTTTTTAGAGTAAGTAAAGTTAGATAAAGAGATGAGATTTGAAGTTTGGTTGAAACTTGAGTAATTACTTAGAGTTTGGAGCAAAAAACTTGTTATAACTCTCACGTGATTGATTCAAATGATTGTAGTAGTTGCTATTGCAATGACTACGATAAGCCTTAAGATCCTCTTCGACCTCTTTAACAGAGAAGCCTATATTTTTATGATATCTGAGATGAAGATATTAGACTATTTCACAAATTTAAAATATCAAAGACACAAATCATTTTATTTGTACTTTACGGTAAATTTTGAATTTATTTTATGAATAGAAATTTGAGTTTGAGAAAATTGAGAAATACATTTAAAGGAGATTTACTAATTGTAAACTATTATTTTCAATAAATTCATTTGTCTCATTAATTTTGGACATTTGCTGTTCATTAAGGTTTACTTCTATACGTAATAAAGCATCGGCGTTACCGAATTGACTTACGTCTGTTGTAAAAGAAAAAGTTTTGTTGAATTCTGGATAAATAAGGATTGGTTCATTTATAAGTAGTATTTTGAGAGTTTCGATACTTTGAACATATTCAGGATTATCAATTTTTAATATTATGTTTTTCTTTAAGTATTTTGTTATTGGTTTAGCGACCTTGGAATAGTCCTTAATAAATTTAATGTAGTATACTGATAGTTCGAGAAATTGTTTAATTTGTTTTGGAGTTTTGGGAATAGGAAAATTCTTGACGCATTAAATCTTTTTAAGATTTGGTCTTATTCCTTCTAAAGTCACAATGTGACCAAGAAAATCAGTTTGTTTTTTTCATAAACTCCGATTTATATAATTGAATCATTAATTTAGCTTCTTCGAGCCTTTTAAAATTTTTCAGCGAATCTATATGTTCTTCAATAGATGCTGAGAAGATGATGATGTCATCTAAATACACCAAACAAATTTTATTTATATAGTCTTACCGTTGGAAGGTAGCTGGTGCTGTTTTAAGGCCAAATGGCATTCGAAAAAATTCATAATGTCCATTTTCGACAGTGAACGCGGTTTTATGAATGTCGCGTTCGTCAATTTCTATTTGGTGGAACCCTTTAGCAAGGTCCAACGTGGTAAAATATTGGGTGCCTATCGTCCAAAGTAATTTCGTTTAGTCCTATAGTCAATAGCGAGTCTCCATTTCTGTGTCCCACTGGAGTCCTCCTTCTTTGGGACGATCCAGACAGGAGCAGAATATGGGGAATTGCTAGACCTGATAATGCCCTTGTCCAACATCTCGTTAATTTGCCTTTGTATTTCCTCTTTGTGAATTTGAGGGTATCTATAAGACTGAGTGAATATGGGAACGTCATTATTAGTACGAATACGGTGTTTGATAGCATTTGTGAGAAATAAATTTAAGTTTTCGTTATAGAATAAATGCGAGTATTATTTTATAACTTGTGACAAATGCATTTTTTCAAAGTTAGATAATAATAGTTCAATACAAATTTGGCTTAAAACATTAAATTTGTTATCAGTTTCAGAAATTATATTAAAGTTATTATGGTTTACAATCTCAGTTTGTAATGGTGAAAAGGCTATATATTTATTACCGTTATTAAGAATGTTTACTTTTACAATGGCTGTATAGTTCTGCACTTCATGTATTCCTTCTTGAATTGTGAATTCGCCATCTGAGAACTTCCTTTCCTGCAGATAAGCGAGACCATCTTTTTGAAGTACTGGTACAGTTAATTCATATTCACCTTTCTGAGTAATATTGTATTTTGTTTCTTTATTTTTATTTTTAAAATTTATTTGGATTTCATTATAAAGTGTGATTAATAGTTGTTGACCTAAGTCGATTTTAGTTTTTAATGGCATTAATATATTATTAACTATTAGCCCGTCATAATTGTCATGAAAATGAAAGACATACATTTCAATCTTCTTTGTTGAATCTCCCAATTCTTTAAAAATAGGTATAACTGCTTTATCAGTTATTTTTACATCTTGATTTATAGTTTTAATATTTATTGGGGTTTGAAGTTCTGTTAAATACATTGTATGATGAAGGTTAGGATTTATAATAGAGTGTGTTGTTCCGGTGTCTATTATAAATTTAAGTGGTTTGATATTGCCACTAACTAAGATATGTGGTAAATGAAATTCGAGGCTGTTAAAAGAAAATTTGCTGGTAATTCTCTTTTGTTAACACTTTTCTGTGTTTTTCCAATGTTTTTTTCCATTGGTTCAGATTCAAATATTTGATTATTTCTGTTTTAATTGGTTGTAAAATTACTGCTATTTATAAATGGGTTCTTCATATGTGGATAGTTCTTGTTATTATTGGAATTATAATAGTTTTAATTTCGGTTTTGAGAAGAATTCAATTGGTTGTTCCTATTGTTATTAATATTGTTATTTTGGTTGTTCCTATAGTTGTTATTATTATTTTGGTTATTCCTATTAAAATTGTTATAATTTTGATTGCTTCTATTAAAATTGTTATTATTTTGGTTGTTCCTATTAAAATTGTTATTATTTTGTTTGTTCCTAATGAAGTTGTTAACATGAAGCTTTGTATTATTAAAATTTCTAGAATTATTGATAGTAGCGTTATTATTGGTGCGATTATAATTGTAATTGGTTTTGGTGACTGGGTCACCAGGAAAGTTTTTATTTTTATTAAAAGAATTAAATGTCTTTTGACCACTAAAATTATTAAGGTTAATATGTGCATAGCATGCTTCATGTAAAATATCAATAGCGGATTCATGTGTTTTAGGGTCACGACAATATAGAATTGAACGCTTTGGTTCAGGCATTTTGTTCTTAAAAATAGTTAGAGCAGAGTTTTTATTATAACTAATTGTTTGTTCAGCAACCGTTGAGTTGGCTCCTAATATTTTTAATTTCGTTGTAGAAATGAACGGAATTTGTCTTAAAGGGGGTAGCTCTCAGTTGGTCAAAAAGTTCTTCAAGACTGCATCGATCGCTAAATTTTTACAAGGACGTTTAAAATTTATAAATTATTATTGCTTACGTTTAAAGTTGTTTTTGATGGTATAAGTTGATCAGCTTCGGTATAAAACAGGAACTTAAACAGCAAGAAGATTTACAGGAACTAAGCAGCAACTTGTTGTACAGGATAACAGGAACTTGACTTAACAGCATTCGCAAATCACCATGTACTCCTAGTTATTTTTCTTTTTTTTTTAAACAAAATTTTATAATCTTATGTATTTATTTGAGTTTTATATATAATAACCTTTTATGTGATAATTTTTTATTTTTGTATTTCGTATGTTTATTTCAAATGTTATATTAAATTTTATTATATTATTCTTATTCTTTCATGTACCCGGAGGGTAAAATGGGATTGTGTCTTCCTCGTCACTGTCGACAAACATTGCAAACAATTTCCTTAATTTTATTAATTTATAAGTTTTAAATATACATATTTTTTTTTTTGTTTATTTAATTGATTTAATTCGACTTATTTTTCTTGTTTTTATTTTAAATATTTTTGTTATTTTAAAACAAAATTTCAATTTTTATTTTTGTATAAAATAGAATTAATATTTAGTTAATTTAAAAAAATATACAGTGTGTTAATAATTTTATTTTAACTTTTAGCACTTCGTTTGATAAAAGTTTTTTACTTGTTTTTTTTGTTTATTTTATTTTTGCAAAACAAAATGTTAACACTTCATTATTGTTAAAAAGTTTATTACTTTAATTTAGAAAGTCTGTCATAAAATAAAAAGTTTTTCACAAAAATGTTTGTTAATTCGATGCACTATAAATGTGTTGAGATACAAAGTGTTATCTTCTATTTATTTTTTCTTTAAATTTTATAAAAGAAAACACTTAGAGCATCCTACCAGAGTTTTAGATTAGATTTTATTTATTAAAAAAAAAAAAAACAAAATAATAATTTTGTTTTAACACTTCTATTTTTCTTTTACACTTAACTTATATTCTACAATTTAATCAACAACTAATTTCACAATTTAAATATACTTTAATTTAATTTATTTAATTATACTTTTTATTTCTTAATATAATTAATTTTAAATGTTTAATAGGGAGCTTGGGTGAGTTTGAAATCCAGAACAGAACTTAATTTAATTTGTTTATTTCCTGATATTCATATTATGATTTTTGTTTACGGAAACTAATTGAACAATATTTTGTGGGAACAATAAAAGTTCGATTAGTAGGAATTTTGTCTGTGTGAAAATATAATAAAGTTCCAGATGCTGAATTTGCAGGAACGTGTACATAGATTTATTGAATAATTTAGTTTTTTAGGGATAAGATGTCATATGAAATTAATTGAAAAGATATTATTTTGTGGGAACATTAAAATGTTTAATTACAAAAAATTATAGACTTAATTAATGAAACAAAAGTTAAGAATATAAATATATTAAACAAAAATAGACATGAATTCAAACCTGAAAATGACAATGAAGTTATTGTTAACGACCCAAAGTCTAATTGTCATAAAGCTAACCCTAAATATATTAAAATTAAAAGTAAACTAATTAATAATAAATTAATAGATATAAATAATAGAAATATTCATCCATCCAGAATTAAAAGAAAATATAAATTCTTCACAGGTAATTCAACAAAAAACATCGATGATGTATAAAACGAAAATACCATCTTTTATTATAAAACTCCTAATACTTTCTTTCTTATTACTATATCAACGCTTTATTTACCCTGCAACCCATCAATACTCAAGGAGGGTTCCAAATTCTTCATTTGTAAGAAATACACCTAATTCAAAATTATACAAAAATCTTGCATATAATTGACGTTGAGGAAATACAAGATACATTAACTAAAATTGAAAAATCTATTTTCGTATTTTTTCCCGTAACAGATGATAGCATTTTTATTAGACAACTTCAAACCCAATTAAGAAAAACTGATCACAACATTAACACACTAACTGTGCATAGACATAAAAGAGGGTTAATAAACATAGGAGGTACAGTTTTAAAATGGTTATTTGGTAATATGGACGACGAAGACCGAACAGAACAACATCAACAACAAGTAAACAACCTAAACAATCATAACTCAATTAATTCCGTCAATAAACAAATTATAATTAATAATGATATTAAATACAATTTAAATACCTTACAAAAACAGATCATAAAAGACAGAATAATAACGAAGAAACTTTTAAATAGTACCGTACCGAACCAGTACCGAAAAGCAACAAATCAAACAATATCAGTTTTTGTAAATTTTAAATATATAATATATCTAAATATATTGAATCAAGATATAGATAAAATTCAAGAAGATTTAATGTTTGCAAAACATGGAATCATGGCTAAATCAATATTATTTTCGGAAGAAATTGATAATCTTAAAGTAAATGCCTTAACATATAAAGAGATAAAAAGTTCCGTTTTAAACAAGACGAACAATTAATTTTTGTTATTCTAATTCCAAATTTGTTTGAAAAATGGCGTCAAAAATAAAAATTTTAAAAGTACTAAATACAAAAACGAAGAAATTTCTCTGGAATATTCCAATTTCATTGCATATCAAAACAATGTATTTATTGATAATGATGAAATATTTAAAAAAAAAATTAAAACCAGCTATACTTCCTACAATGCTATTACCATGCTATGCTATTTGCCATGTAAAAAATATTTAAACAAATTCATGTAATAATGTCAATTATATATTAAATAAAAACTATCTAATTAATTTTAATAATTGTTGAATGCAAAACCAACTATAAATTTTTTTATAATTTTTCAAATAAATATTTAATTAAGTTTAAACTGTAATAATTTTATATTTAAACCAAACTTTAAAAACTCTTCATCTGAATATCTGATACAAATTGAAACAAAGAATAAACTAGATAGTCCCTATGATGGACCATATAAAATAATAAAGACAAATAATGTAAATTCTATAATAAAAAAATAAATAAAAAAAGTTTTTAAAAAAACTGCTTTTTTGAACTAAAAAGTAGAAAATAAATTTTTAATAGCAAATTTTTCTGTAATTTTCTAAACTATATTGTTACAATCGAGATTTCTTTGAAAAAGTTTATTTCAATATGTCAAATATATATATAAATATAAGTATAAATATAAGTTTTAAAGTCTGTGAAATTAATATAAAAGCTGGAGGCAAAATTTAAAAATATAAGTTTATAGTTATGCGTTTGTTGCCTGCAGACTTTAAAACTTATATATGCTTATATTTATATATATATTTGACATATTGAAATAAACTTTTTCAAAGAAATCTCGATTGTAACAATATAGTTTAGAAAATTACAGAAAAATTTGCTATTAAAAATTTATTTTCTACTTTTTAGTTCAAAAAAGCTGTTTTTTTAAAAACTTTTTTTATTTATTTTATTCTTTTTAGTAACGACAAATATAAGTATTAAATTGATATTTTTTTTTTTCCCTGTTTAATTTTGAATTTTTACAGTTACCCTTACAGTCTATAATTATATTATTACCTGTTATAATATAGAATATATTGAATTTTTTTATTATTAATTTATTGTGGCAAAATTTTTAAAAAATTAAGAAAACGTTGCATAGCTATAAAATTTAAAATTTAAATAAAAATATTGCAATTTTATAACGTTCTATATTTCCACTTAAAAATGCGACCCTTTGAAAACTTTGATTTATATACTGCCTTGTTTTTTCTTTCTTTTATAGCATGACATTTTAATATTTCTTTTTTTCTATTTGTTGTGTGTGTAAATATTAGATGTGCACATATACATAAGAAATAGCCTTTAAAAATATTTAAAAACAATCAAAGTAACATTTTTTGTTCTCATTTTTTTCTATTCGTTTTTATTTTTCTTCCAGTATTACATTTTCCTTTTTTTTTATTTTCTGTTATTTATGTACGCTAAATATTTCTTTTTTTTAAAATGTTTAATTTATACATGCATTCTATTTAAAAAATATAACTTATAACCTATAGAACATTCTGAATTGTTTTTGTTCGTTTATATTTACCGTCCATTCATATGCATACATAAAATTTTTTTTTGTTCGTTTATGTTTACCGTCCATTCATATAAATATAACTGTTGCCTACATATTAAAAAATAATAAATCTATAACTACATACATAAATAGCCATATATTCATTCATATGCATATGTATCTATATTATGAGCTGAACTTCTCAGTGTTGCATGATATCATAATGCGCCAAAATTTTTAAAAAATTATGAAAACGTTGCATAGCTAAATTCAAAATTTAAATAAAAATATTGCAATTTTATAATGTTCTTTATTTCCACTTAAAATGCTACCCTTTAAAAACTTTGATTCATACACTGCCTTGTTTTTTCTTTCGTTTCATAACATAAAATTTTAATATTTTTTTTTATCTGTTATGTACGGAAATATCAAACGTATGTTTCTTTCTTTTAAAATCATAATATTTTAATAGTTCTTTTTTTCTTTCTGTTATGTGGGTAAATATCAGATGTGCACAATATATACATAAGAAATAGACTTAATATTTAAAAACAATCAAAGTAATATTTTTTGTTCTCTTTTTTCTATTCGTTTTTATTTTTCTTCCAGTATTACATTTTCCTTTTTTTTGTTTTCTGTTATTTAGGTACGCTATGTATTTCTTTTTTTTTTTTTTTAATGTTTAATTTATACATGCATTCTATTTAAAAAATATAAATTATAACCTATAGAACATTCTTAATTTTTTTTTGTTCGTTTGTATTTACCGTCCATTCATATGCATACATAAAATTTTTTTTTGTTAGTTTATGTTTACCCTCCATTCATATAAATATAACTGTTGTCTACATATTAAAAAAAATAAATCGATAAATCAACTAGTAATAATAGTTGGGAATTTAGGAATTTGGTGTGACTGTGTTAGCAGATTTTTAATAGTACAGCACACATAAAAATATGCATACCATTTTTGTATATGTTTGTACCTACATACATATGTAGTAAAAAAATTTGGTTTTAAAAGTATGTAATTGAGAATATATTAAATTGCTTACTTCTAAATGCTAATGTTTTTGAATTAAAAATAATTATTTTGCTTTTTCTAAACGATTTAGATATATATGTATGTATGTACGTAACATATATTTTATGATTAATTCATAATTATTGTTATTGAAAAGAAAAATATTGTTGTTATTTACTATTTTTAAAAAAGACTGGATTTCTTATTTTTAACATATTCTTTTTGTTGTTTAATGTTTTTACATAATTGGAAATATATTCTTAGTTTTTATACTTCAGAAAAAGGCATTAGTGGTGCAGATCATCATTCCCTAATAGATCTTAATTTAAAGGCAGCTCCCAATTTAGATATCAATGTTAGGGCCATAATATGCGATTTTAATATGTTAAGAGTTTCGAAAGAAAAGCCCTATTTTAATTATAATTAAGAAAGGAAAAACACATGCCTATATAAATATTATAAATAAACACGTTGCTTTTTTAAATAAAAATGTATACTAAAAATCAATTGATTTGATGAAAAAAAACTTAAATTTAACACTTGCTTTCTAAATTTTAAGTAAATGCATATTAAATTTTACACTGTGTTCTCAAGTGCGGCACATTAATTTGTTTACACATTCATATCTTTCAAATTCATCGCTTTCAAACCAAAAATATTTTCGAAGCACATATTATTACATATTTTGAAGTATGTACCTATGTATGTGGGAATGCAGAAATCATAAATTACACCACTCTACATTTCACATTAAATTATTACATATGGCACATACGGACGGTGATCCTAACATTTAGAAAACAACATTTATTTCATATAAAAAAAAAAAACATATGACCTTTTTATTTACTGTTATTTTTCTAAATCATTATATAAAAAGAAAGAAGTTGATCATTAAGAACGTGGCCGTGGAAGAAGAAAAAAGTCGATTCTAAAATATATAATTAATACATTTTGTTCAATATTATAATAATTTTTATTATATTAAGTACGTAGTGTTGGATGTAATTTTAGTTTAAAAAAAAAACATTATTTTGAACTTTTTGAACTTTTTTAAAAATACATTAATATTAAATCTTGAAGAATAATTTTTATTTAATATCAATCAAAGTTTTGCTTATTTAAATTGGAACAGTTGAATAATTTAATATTGAATTCTTTCATTTCAATTAAAACAAAAAAAATTATCATTAAATATATATTATTTTGTTATTAATATAGAATAGAAATTGTGTTTAATTTTGTTAAGGATTCAACATTTGGGGGCTCCGGGATTGAGATTAAAAAAAAAAAGCTATTTTATTAAATTTAATTGTTTCACTAAAATAACTAACGATTAAAAAATATATGAACAGTAATTTTAAAATAAAATATAAACAGTTAAAATATGCTATAAATTAATTTTTTTAGTGCAGAGGTTCATAAGCTTTTACGGGAAAAGACGAAAAAACCAGATGAAACTTTTGAGAATATTTGTACACTATGGTAGGGCTAGCATCGCAAACGCAAATCGATGAGGAATCGGTCGTCAGTTATATAATCGATGGCATCCGAGATACTTCAAGTGGAAAAAAGGTTTTGTATGCGGCTAAAAATATTGAAGATCTGAAGGAGAAAATATTTGTATACGAAAAAATTAAACAAGATGAAAGAATACCAACTTTTACAGAACGAACGCAAAGACCAAATATAGTTCCAAAATTGGAAAGAATTTCTAAACCGGTAGAAAAGAAGAAATATTGTTTTAATTGCGGGGTAAGTACTCACGAAGCTCACGCATGTCCAAACAGAAATAAAGGCCCTAAATGTTTTGGGTGCAATGAATTTGGCCATAAACGTCCTGATTGTCCAAATAAGATTACCTCGGCAGCTCATGTAGTACAAACAATGGAGCTGCGCCCAATTAAAATTAATGACATAACGCTAAACGGTCTAATTGATACTGGCAGCAATATTTGTATTATTAAAAAATCCTTAACTAAATTAATAAATCCAAAATATAATTTTAGTAACCAAAGTATTTCAGTGACTGGTTTAGGAGCTAAAGTGGAAACAAAGGGCGCCTGCATAGTTGATATCACAATTAATGGCATAATATTTAATGACGTTACACTGCACATGGTAGAAGAAAAATATATCAACCCAGAAGTAGTAATTGGGATGGATTTATTGTCTAGAGCTGTGGTGAAAATTCAAGGAAGAAATGTTACTATAGAAAGAAATTGCAATGACGATATTGCAAACAAAGCTCAATCGGAAAATTCTCAGTCAGAACAGGCAGGATGTTATTTAGCACAGATTGACCCTGATTTGTATGATGAGCAAATCTACACCGGATTTGTCACATTTATTAGATGTTAAAGTGAAGGAAAAAATTTATAATTTGATTAAAAGCTACTCACCTGTAGAACCACCCGAGTCGCCAATCAAAATGAGAATCGTGCACATGAATGAAGAACCAGTTTTCCGACCTCCACGAAGGTTTCCACCTAAGGAACGTCAAATAATAGATATTCAAGTAAAAGAATGGCTTGAAAAGGCATCATTCGGGAGAGCACCTCAGATTATTCCAGCCAGGTTGTGCTTGTAAAGAAGAAGGACGATTCATACCATATGTGCATCGATTATAGGGCGGTCAACAAAAAAATTTATAAAGAACGGTATCCCTTACCGGTGATAGAAGACCAGCTGGACAAGTTACAAGGATCAAATTATTTTACAACTTTGGACCTAGAGAACGGTTTCTTCCACGTCTCCATAGACGAAAGCAGTCGAAAATTTACAGCTTTTGTAACGCAAGGTGGTCATTTCGAATTTAACCGCGTCCCATTTGGCTTGTGTAACTCACCAGGTATATTCCAAAAATACATTAATTATATTTTTAGAGGCCTGATACGAGAAGGAATTGTAGTTATTTACATGGATGATATAGTTATTCTGGCAAAAGCTATCGATGAAGCGATCGAACGATTAAAGAAAACTTTGAAGACATTAATGATCAAATGGAAGAAATGCCAACTTCTGCAAGAAGAAATAGAATATTTGGGACACCGGGTATTTAAAGGAACCATTTCACCTTCTAAAGCGAAAGTAAAAGCTGTTATAGACTTTCCTTGTCTACGAACAATTAAACAATTGCAGAGCTTCCTCGGACTAGCAGGATATTTTAGAAAATTCATCCGAAATTTTTCATTAATAGCTAAGCCGCTAAGCGATATTCTGAAGAAAAAATCAAAATTTCAGATTAAAGAAATACATACAAAATTTAAAAAGTGCATTGATCACAACTCCCGTTTTAAAAATATTTCAATATGGGTTACCAACCGAATTAGACGGATATGGTGCAGTTCTGTTACAAAGAGATGCTGAAGATTCAACATTTCACCCTGTATTTTACATGAGTAGGAAAACCAATGAGGCAGAGCGGAATTATAGTAGCTATGAACTAGAGGTATTGGCAGTCATAGAAGCCGTTAAAAAATTTAGAATATACTTATTGGGTCAAAAGTTTAAGCTGGTTACCGACTGTCAAGCTTTTCAATGTACCATACGGAAAAAGAATCTAGCAACCAGAGTAGCCCGATGGGCGCTATTATTAGAAGAATTTGATTATGAAGTTCAGCATCGACCCAGTACAAGGATGTTACATGTAGATGCATTAAGTCGAAATGCAGTTGCGATGTGCGTAAGTTACGGTAGTACATTTGGAAGTACGTTTTTGTCAAAACTTGCAGAGTCACAACAGAAAGATGAAAGGATTGCAGCTATTATGGAAATTTTGAAAAACGGATCATATAAGGACTATCTCATAAATAATGGTATATTATGCAAAAGTCATAATAATAATATTTTTTATGTCGTTCCACATTGCATGAAAGCAGGTATTACCCGAGAAGTTCACGAAAAAGGGCACTTTCATTATAAAAAAATGAAAGAATTACTGGAGAAAGAATTTTATATCCCGAATCTGAAAAATAGAATAGATAATTGTATTGCAGGATGCATAAGGTGTATTCTTGCTGAAAGAAACACCGGAAAACCAGAAGGAATGATATACCCAATTCCAAAAGGAGATCGGCCTCTCGATACGTTTCACATCGATCACTTAGGACCATTGCAAAACACAAAGAAACATTATCGTTACATTTTTGCTGTAATCGACGGATTTACGAAGTTCTTGTGGCTATTCCCTACAAAAACCTTAAATTCAGACGAAGCAATACAAATATTGGAAATAATTTCAGAAACTTTTGGATATCCAAGCCGAATCATATCAGACAGAGGAGGAGCGTTTGCGTCTAACAACTTCCAAGATTTTTGTAAGAATCAAGATATTAAGTTATATTACATAACGCCTGGGGTTCCACGTTCCAACGGGCAAGTAGAAAGGCTGAATCGAACAATTATTGCAGCTCTTACCAAAATGTCTGTGGACGATCCAGAGAAGTGGTACAACTTCACGAAACCTCTTCAACGGGTACTGAACTCGACGTTTCAACGCGCTATCAAAACGACACCAATGGAGCTTTTAGTGGGAGTAAAAATGAAAGATGATCGTGATTTACATATCGTCGAAATAATAGAAGACGAAATCAGGTATGATTTTGAAGAAGAGCGGAACGAACGAAGAGAAAATGCAAGAAAGAAAATATTGGAAATACAAGAAGAAAATCGTCGCCAATGTAGAAGGAAAAGGAAACCGGCACGAATATTTAAAATTGGTGATATGGTCGCCATTAAAAGAACTCAATTTGGCACCGGCTTGAAGATAAAATCAAAATTTTTGGGACCCTATAAAATCGTAGGAGAAAAAGGATTCGATCGATATAAGGTAGAAAAGTTGAGAAACTCTGAAGGGCCAAAAACAACAGAAACTAGCGTTGACAACATGAAACCATGGTATATGGAAGATGAAAACGAACTGAGCGAAGAAGATAAAGCAGTAGTCGGAACTGTTGAAATAGATTGTGATAATTCATTTGAGGCAAATGAATAAGTAGAATGGCCGAATGTGGGAATGCAGAAATCATAAATTACACCACTCTACATTTCACATTAAATTATTACATATGGCACATTCGGACGGTGATCCTAACATTTAGAAAACCACATTTATTTCATATAAAAAAAAAACAACATATGACCTTTTTATTTACTGTTCTTTTTCTAAATCATTATATAAAAAGAAAGAAGTTGATCATTAAGAACGTGGCCGTGGAAGAAGTAAAAAGTCGATTCTAAAATATATAATTAATACATTTTGTTCAATATTATAATAATTTTTATTATATTAAGTACGTAGTGTTGGATATAATTTTAGTTTAAAAAAAAAACATTATTTTGAACTTTTTTTTAAAAATACATTAATATTAAATCTTGAAGAATAATTTTTATTTAATATCAATCAAAGTTTTGCTTATTTAAATTGGAACAGTTGAATAATTTAATATTGAATTCTTTCATTTTGTCAATTAAAACAAAAAAAATTATCATTAAATATATACTATTTTGTTATTAATATAGAATAGAAATTGTGTTTAATTTTGTTAAGGATTCAACATGTATATGTACGCATACAATGCAATGGTTTACCTAAAAAACAATAGTCTTTTATAGAAAAAAAAAAACATTTACGTTTTACGAATACGTATTGGTATTGGGATTGGTGAGTTTAGTAAATTTAGATAAAATGTTTTATTTTGGTTCTGTAATAATTCTGTTAAAAATTCTGTTATATCTTTGTATCAAAATTTAATTTTGAAATTAAGCTAATTTCTCTAATGTTTTTCGATATTATTATTTTAAAATCATGTATTGTCATCGGGATCTGATCTAATGAAGAAAATTTCAAGTCTCTAGCTCAACTGGAAGTGTGTTTAAAATGGCTTCTAAGATTGCATCCTTTACCCAACCAAGTTAATAAAAAGCTGTTAATAAAAAGTAAGTAGTAGCTATTGGAGCTTTGTGCTGTAAACTGCTTTGTATTGAAAGTAGTATATTTTTTGATGTTAAAGAAATTGGTAATAAAATTGGAAGAAAAAAAAATAAACGTGTTTTTATATTTTGTTACAAAAAATTAAGCCATCTTGAATTAAATAATTACAATAAATTATAAAAGTCCCCCCTACAAATTCAGAAGTGGGATTGTGAACTGCCGAGAAGTTAAAATAATAAGCATTTTAGTATACCTAAATTTATTGAGGTTAATTTGGAAATGTTAGCAATAAAGGAGTATACAGTTATTGAATTAAAAAAACAGTTCAAGGAATTAAAATTACCAAGTACAGGTAGTAAAAAAACGTTGTATGAAAGGTTGCAAAATGCAAAAATTGGTGAAGAAATGAACGAAACCGTTGGAATTACACAAACAGATATGTATTCAACAGTTGAACGAGAGCTTAATGAGAGTGAAAGAGATGACAATAGTGTTGAATTAAACGCCATGAAACGAGAATTATTACAGTTAAAAAACGAACTTAATTCTATTAAAAATACAAATAATGCAAATTTTAATAGTTATATATAGAAATATTGAAAAACCAAAAATATTTGATTTACCTAATGAATACAGTGGTGATATGCAAAATTTTAAAGTTTGGTACCAACAAGTTTTTAATGTAAAATCAGTATATAAAGTAAGTGATGACGAAATGAAAATAATTGTCATTTCAAAAATTAAAAATAAACCATTACGCTGGTTTTATTCTAAAGCTGAACATGTGCATTTTGATTTCACAACACTTATGGATGGGTTAAAAACTATTTTTGATATTCGTACAAACAAATTAAAGTTAAGGAAACAGTTTGAATTAAGACAGTGGAATCATAGTGAAAGTTTTCCTGAATATTTTCATGAGGAACTTTGTATGGCTAATTCATTACAATTAAATAATGAAGAAATGATTGAAGCAATTATTGAAAGTATTGGTGATCACGTGTTGCAAAATCAAGCGTATATACAAAATTTTCAACAGCCAAATGAAATATTGCAGGCATTTTCATCTGTCACAAAACAAAGAAAATTTATAACAATGGCAAATAAGGAACCAGAGAAAAATTTTAATTCTACTGAAAATAAAACTATCCGTAAATGTTATAATTGTGGAGATGGAATCATATTTCAACTAATTGTAAAAAACCTAAAAGAGTCTATGGATCGTGCTTTTCGTGTGACATTTTGGATCATATTGTCAAGAATTGTCCTAAACAACAAACATTTTTAAATAAACCATCAACAAGTACAATCCAATATATTGAAGAAATTGATTCGAATGATTTTATGACTACTATAGGTTTGTTTCAAAAAATCGATACAACAGGTAAAATGGAAGAGGTAAATATTAAAGCGTTATTAGATACAGGTAGTGCTGTTTCATTAATTAAAGAAAAAATTGTAAGTAATTTTGATAAAACTGAATTATTTAATAAACTTTATTTTGGAATTAATAACACAAAATTAAATACATTGGGTGAATATAAAACCTATTTGAATATATTTGGTAAAATTAAATATTATGTAACATTGTTAGTTGTAAGTGATTTAGTTATGATGCATGATATTTTAATTGGTAGAGATATATTAAATGCTATAGGTATTAAATTTACAATTGATAATCCAAAAAATGAAATATTAAATATTGAATATGTAAATCAAGAAGTAATTAATAGAAATTTAAATTTTGAAATTAATGAAAATATAGATTACAAGTTTAAGGAAAAAATTAATGATATTATAGTAGATTACGAACGTAATTTTAATATTAATAAAGAACCAGAAATTTTATGTGAAATGAAAATAAATCTAAAATGAAAATAAAAAAGGAAAAGTATTTCAATGCAAAACCGCGTCGAATTTCATATTATGAGACTTTACTTTTATACGATTACTTTCATATGAACGAGAAATTTTATCTAAATTACTTGACGAACTTTTAAATAAAAATATAATTAGGGAAAGTACTTCACCTTATTGTTTACCTATTGTTTTAGTGAAAAAGAAAAACAAGAGTGAGTATAGATTATGTATAGATTATCGAACTTTGAATAGCATGACACTACGTGAAAATTTTTCGTTACCAATAATTGAAGATCTTATAGATCCTTTAAATAATAAAAAATATTTTACATTATTAGACCTAAAAAGTGGTTTTCACCGTGTATTTATGGAGAAAGAATCCATAAAATATACTAGCTTTGTCACACCTTTAGGTCAGTTTGAATACACGAAAATGCCATTTGGGTTGAAGAATGCCCCCTCTGTATTTCAGAGGTTTATTGAAAAGATTTTTAGAACTATGATTTATAATTGTACTGTTTTAGTTTATATAGACGATTTGTTGATTGCAACTTTAACTTTGGACGAACATATAACTGTATTAAAACAGGTATTTAAAACCCTTTCAGACAATTTATTAGAAATTAATTTTTCAAAGTGTAAATTTATATTTGAAGAAATTGATTTTTTGGGATACACTTTATGTGAAGATGGTATCAAACCAAATAAAAACAATACACTTGCTATTTTTGAGTATCCTTTACCAAAAAATTTAAGAGAGTTACAACGTTTTATTGGTATGTGCTCGTATTTTCGGAAATTTATACTTAATTTTTGCATTCAGGCTAAACCGCTTTTAGATTTAATTAAAAATAATCCTAACCCTTTTGTTTTCAGTTCTAAAGAATTAAAAGTTTTTGATGAACTTAAACTTAAATTACTTGATAGACCAGTTTTAGCGATATTCTCGCCAAATAATGAAACGGAATTACACTGTGATGGAAGTAGTGTAGGCTTTGGGGCAATGTTGCTGCAAAGAAAAAGTGATAATAAGTTACATCCTATTTTCTATTTTTCTAAGCGAACAACTGAAGAAGAATCAAAATTGCATTCCTATGAATTAGAGACACTTGCAATAATCTATGCTTTGCGTCGTTTTAGAACTTACCTTTTGGGTCGTCATTTTAAAATTTTAACAGATTGTAACGCCTTGACGTTAACATTGAAAAAACAAATAATTAATGCAAAAATTAGTCGTTGGGCATTGGAATTACAAAACTATGATTGAACATCGAACAACCTTATTGAACATCGTGAAGGTGCTCGTATGAAACATGTGGACGCTCTTAGTAGGTCACAAACTATATTAATTCTTGAAGAGAATTCATTTGAACAAACGTTATCTATTTGTCAAAGTAAAGATTCTGATATAGAACTTTTAAAAAATTAATTGAAATTAAAAGAAAATAAATTATATGATCTAAGAAATGGACTTGTGTACAGAAAAGTAGATAAAAATAAAATTCGTTTTTATGTTCCGAATGCAATGCAATTACAAGTTATTCGAAATTCTCATGACTTAATAGGACATGTGGGTATTGAAAAAACAATTGAGGTTGTACAAAGAGCATATTGGTTTCCTGAACAGTCAAAGAAAATTCGGGAATATATACAAAATTGTCCAAAATGTTTATGTTTCAATCCTCATTCAGGAAAAGAGGATGGTTTTCTTCATTCCATACCGAAGGGTGATCTTCCATTTAATATGCTTCACATAGATTATTACGGTCCTTTAGAAAGTATAAGAAACAAAAATAAATACATTTTGGTAATCGTTGATGGGTTTACTAAATTTGTTAAACTATACCTAACAAAGACTCAAACTACTTTTGAGTCCATACGTTGTCTTACTTCTTATTTTCATCAATATAGTCGATCAGTAATATTGATAAGTGATCGTAGAACTTGTTTCACTTCGGTGAAATTTAAAGAATTTTTATTAGAAAACAATATTTGTCATAATCTTGTAGCTAGTGGTTGTCCAAGAGCCAATGGACAAGTAGAAAGAGTGAATAGAATCATAGGTCCTATGATTTCAAAATTAATAGATAAAGAAAGGAAAATATTTTGGTTTAATGTTTTATCTGACGTTGAGTTTGCAATCAATAATACTATTTCGAAGAGTACCAAAACTACTCCTTGTAAGTTGTTGTTCGGTGTTAATCAAAGACAGGCTCTACATGATAAGGTATTTGAATATTTGGAAAATTTTATATTAGAGGATAGTGAAAGTCTACTTAATGAGAATAGGTATGTAGCCTCTAAAAATATAAAAAGGTTACAAGAATATAATACAAAAAAGTTAATGAAAAGAGGAAAACTCCTAAAGTTTATAAGGAAGGTGATTTCGTAATGATTAAAAATGTCCATACGACTATCGGGCATAATAAAAAATTAATTCCCAAATATAAAGGGCCTTACGTTGTGGATAAAGTTGTTGGTAATGACCGCTATGTAATTAAAGACATGGACAATTTTCAGATAACACAAAAACCTTTTTCTGGCTTTTTTGACGTGTCCAGAATGAGACCGTTTCATAAAGTTAATTAATATTTTGGAATACTTTTCTTCATCTTGATGAGAAATTTTACTTTGTTTGTTAAAGTTTAAGTTATTATGTATAGATCTTAATATGTCAATTCGAGCTCGAATTGTTGTCAGGATGACCGAATTGTAAGAGTTTAGAATTGTATTTAGTACTTTTTTAGAATTGTACTTTGAATGACAATATTGTTTTGTCCTAATAAAAATTATGAATTGTCATTGAATTTGAATTGTCAAATGAAATAAAAGAAAAAGTAAGTAGTAGCTATTGGAGCTTTGTGCTGTAAACTGCTTTGTATTGAAAGTAGTATATTTTTTGATGTTAAATAAATTGGTAATAAAATTGGAAGAAAAAAAAATAAACGTGTTTTTATATTTTGTTACAAAAAATTAAGCCATCTTGAATTAAATAATTACAATAAATTATAAAAGTCCCCCCTACAAAAAATACTTTCAATTTTCATTTTTTTATTTTATTTCAATTTTGTTTAGAGTCAGCACAAAAATATAAATAAAAAAATACAATAACAGTTACCTCGTGCTGAACTGATTCTATATAGTAATAATTAAGTAATTTGTAAATTCCTTAGGGAATTCCCAAAATATAAAATTAAGCAAAATATAATAAAAATTCAAAATTCAAAATAAATTAAAAATTCAAAGAAAAATACCATGTTAATATTATGAACCTTTTATATGTCATTACAATGCATTCAACTCAAATTTTATGTTAACAATTTTATGATTTTTGAAATAATTAGTAATTTACAAATTTAAATTAATGAACTAAAACTATGTCATAAAAATAATTGAGAAATTAATTTTTACCTAAATTTTATTGTGCCCATCTGGCACCTTTTATGATTTGTAAAATAGTATAAATACTTAGTATAAATACTTTTGTAAATAGTATAAATATTCAGATATAACTTTACTTCTGATCTGATTACAAAACTAGGAGTAAAGAAAAAGAAAATATTAGTCTTTTATTTTAATACCTTGACTATTAGACTGCATTTCACATTTGGCTTGATTGCTGACGGAAGTATATCAGATATAATGATTGGACATTGAATTGTCTGAAGTTATACTGATGACAAAAGACTAAACTTTATAAGAACAAAACCTATTTATACATATAGAAATATTACATTACATTTATATTACATTTATATTGCATTTATATTACAGCTTGTGCTGGACCTGCATTTATTTAGAAAATACAAGTTGCTTATCGGAAAAATGACAAGTAAATTACATTACATAATACTTTTTTGTTTTGATACTTTTTATTTTATACAAAATCATGCGATTGCCGCTTGGTGAAGTTCGAAACAAATTCATTAATTTGTATGTAAATCGGCACTTGTAAAAATATACATGCGTTTATGACATAAAAACATATGAAGTTTTAATATATAAAGTATGCTTATATAAAATTGATTCCTTCAAATTCAATATATTTCCTCTAAAAAATTTCTAAATCCTTAATTTTTTAATTTTCAAAGGATAATGTTCGCTGAAAGCATTGCCCTGGATAGATTTTTTAAAATTAAGAAAGTTGAGCTTGATTTGGAATAATAATTTGTTTTTTCTAATATGATTTTATATTTATATTATTTTCTAATAATTTGATTTTATGTAAAGTTAATTCTATGTCTCCAAATAATTTTAATTATTTTGGTGACCATTTAAACAAATATTATTATTAATAATTAAACGAATTATAGAATATGTACTTATTTAGTGTTTCGGTTAGCCCGACAGTAGAACAAAAATCGCTGCGGTTATGTTTTAAAGCCATTAAAGCAGCTTGAAAAATTAGACAGGAATCTGTTAAAATTTTTTTTTTAAGATCGACAGATCGACATCCAGAAAAAAGTTAACGGATCGTAAACAAATTAAACCCCCCTCCCTTGGCAATAAATTACGTTTTAACAAAATTTGTACTCAAAAAGTAGAATATTATATATAGATATGAAAATTTCTTTAAAATATCGTAGTGCCAGAACGGAATTGAGTTAACGGAATTTCCTTAAAATTTTAAACTTATTCTTTAAAACCATTAAAGTACTTTGAAAAATTAGACATGATTCGGATGAAAGTTTATTTTTGACAGATCGGTGTGCCGAGACAAGATAACGGTCTCAGATCCACATCAATCCAGCAAACTTGTTCAGGAAACAATTACATTTCTACACAGTTTGAACTCAATCAGTGGAATTGTATAGATAGGACAACGAAAAAACGACAAATGTGAAACCGGCTGGTGCCCGAACGGGTTAATTTGAAATGAAACACTTAATTTGTTGGTTTTAGTACTTTTTTCTTAATTGTTTGTCGTTACAAATACTTACTTTATAGTAACAATATACCCATTTGTAAATTTTATTATTATATTATTTTTTTATTTCTTTTTATATTTCAGTTTAAATGATCGTCAATGGTACGCTTGTACCATTGTGAGATTGTACGCTAAAGCTTGTTCATGCTTAAAAAATATTTCATGTCAATTGTTTACTAGCTGATAAATATTTAATATGAAGGGGAATTAGCACTGTCACAGAAAGTGGAAGCTAAATAAACTTATTATTTTTATTAACCATTATCAACCAAAACAGTTATTCTTTTTTGATAGATGTATACTATTTTAAATTAATAGTAATTTAAGGTAAATTCGTTAAAAATTGCGATTATAAATCATTTTAAAACTGCAAAAAATCTTAATGCACGTTAGAGAAAGTAAAAGTGACAAAACTGAAAACTTTGAACGAATAGGTGAAAAATCTCGAATAAGTGTGACATCTGTTTTTTCTAAATTAATCAATGGCATGCCGACAACAACAATGTTTGCGAGGTTTAAAAATAATCCAACCGCCACACACAGCGCAATCATTGGTAATCCAATAACACTTCATTTTGAAATCGGAAAACAAATAGCCTGTGCTGGACCTGAATTTATTTGGAAAATACATGATGCTTATCGGAAAAGTGACGGAAAAGTAAATTACATTATATAATACTTTTTTGTTTTGATTTTTTTCCATTTATATTTAAGGAGTGCTCTGTTTTCATTTTTGAAAAGAAAAATGCAGAAAAATTACACAAACCAAAGCGAAAAGTATCAGTTACAGAATTATTAAAAACATCTATCAAACAGTTGGAGAGATTCAAACACCCAAAAGTAAGAATTAATGAATTTTGTTTTTATTCCAGAATCAATTAGATTTTTTAATTAAAAAAGTTGTAACTATACAAAAAGCTTTTTTAAAAAAAAATTTATTGTATAAAATCTTATTTTAATTAACTAGCAACAGGATATTTGGTAAATAACATACATAATAAACATTATTTGGAGTTTTAGCTGATCATTTTGGGACGCTTGATTTTTGGATAATTATGGTTTCTTAATTTTTAGAATCATTACACATAAATCCGAATAACTTTTTATTAAGTGAAAAAATTAAAAATAATTTCTGATTCTATTTAATTCCTTTAGTTATTTGTAGGTTAATTTATTTTCACATTTCAACACAATTTTTTACACATTTTTCAAAAAAACTTGAAATAATTATTATTTTCACTATGTTTTCAAAACTTCTACACCTTAAAATAGAATAAAAAATTGTAACCATGGAAAAATTAATATTGTAGATCCAACTTTTTAAATAGGTAGCCCTACCCATTACGATGCTACAGTGACCTACAGTTCCTACCTACAGTTCATTCAAACAATTTTTCAATGTGAGAATGCCAAGTGATAAGATATTTCTTTCAATTTATAAATCAATATAAAATATTATTAATTATATAAATTTTTATATTTAATCATATAAAATTATACGTATTTATGATGATCAATTATATTTAATCATCATGACTAAAACAAAAAAATTTGCTTCATTCATATCTTCATAATGTAAAATTTTCTTAGGAAAAACAAGTAAATGTAACAGTAAGTCGATGCAACCGACTTATTAATACCCTACACCTGAATAATTCGAATTAAATTAACAATCCATAAGTGTTTTTGGCAGCTGCTTGAACTTCTTCCCTTTTCTGTCTTATTCAACTCGAATTTCAAGAACGTAAAAGAGGCATCCGCTTGGGATATGCTTGACACCCTTGTATAAAATTTTAAGTTTCTATCTTAATTATTTTCCGAGATTGGTAGTCCTTGGGATGTTTGTGTCAGCTACCCGAATTGCCACTCCAATTCATCGAATCCATCTCAGGAACATAAAGAAAACTTGCCAGAACACCATTCTATTAAATTTAAAGGTGCTACTTTTGTTGGTTTTGGAGATATGCTCGTTGCTCTTGTGCTCGTCCGGAAGTTTCCAAAATACGAACCCATGGTTCAAATTCTTTCAAATATCAGTTTCCAATTTTACAGAAAAGGAAACATAACAGAACACCTTTGTACTAAAAATAAAAGTTCTATCTTTGTTGGTTGTGGAGATATACTCGTTTGCTCTGGGGCTCGTCCGGAAGCTTCCAAGATTTGAACCCATGGACCAAATCCTCACAAATTTCAGAAACATAAATCAAACATGAAGGAACACCATTCTGCCTAATTTAAAGGTTATATCTTTGTTGCATTTGGAGATAATATCATTTGCTCTGAGGCTCGTTCGGAAGCTTTCAAAATCCGAACCCAAGGACCAAATCCTCTCAAATTTCAGAGGCCTAAATCATACATGAAAGAACACCATTATGCCAAAAGTAAAGGTTATATATTTGTTGTTTTTGGAGATAATCTCATTTGCTCTGGGGCTCGTTCGGAAGCTTCCAAAATCCAAACCCATGGACCACATCCTCTTAAATTTTAGAGACATAAATCAAACTGGAAGAAACATCATTATAAAAAATTTAAAGGTTCTATCTTTATTGGTTTTGGAGATAATCTCGTTTGCTCTGGGGCTCTTTCGGAAGTTTCCAAAACCCGAACCCATGGACCAAATCTTCTCATATTTCAGAGACTTAAATAAAACATGAAAGAACACCACCCTGCCAAATTTAAAGGTTATATCTTTGTCGGTTTTGGAGATAATCTCATTTACTCTGGTGCTCGTTCGGAAGCTTCCAAAACCAAACCCATGGACCAAGTCCTCTTAAATTTCAGAGACATAAATCAAACACGAAAGAACACCATTGTACCAAATTCAAAGGTTCTATCTTTGTTCGTATTGGATATAATCTCATTTGCTCTGCGGCTCGTTCGGAAGCTTCCAAAATTCGAATCCACGGTTCAAATTCTTTCAAATTTAAACCCATGGCCAAATCCTCTCAAATTTCAGAGACTTAAATCAAACATGAAAAAACACCATTCGGCCAAATTTAAAGGTTATATATATTTGTTGTTTTTGGAGATAATCTCATTTGCTCTGGGGCTCGTTGGGAAGCTTCCAAAATCCAAACCCATGAACCACATCCTCTTAAGTTTTAGAGACATAAATAAAACTGGAAGAAACATCATTATAAAAAATTTAAAAGTTCTATCTTTATTGGTTTTGGAGATAATCTCGTTTGCTCTGGGGCTCGTTCGGAAGTTTCCAAAACCCGAACCCATGGACCAAATCTTCTCACATTTCAGAGACTTAAATAAAACATGAAAGAACACCACCCTGCCAAATTTAAAGGTTATATCTTTGTTGGTTTTGGAGATAATCTCATTTGCTCTGGGGCTCGTTTGGAAGCTTCCAAATCCAAAACCCATGGACCAAATCCTCTTAAATTTCAGAGACATAAATCGAACGGGAAGGAACATCATTGTACAAAATTTAAAGGTTCTATCTTTGTTGGTTTTGGAAATAATCTCATTTGCTCTGGTGCTCGTTCGGAAGCTTCCAAAACCCAAACCCATGGACCAAATCCTCTTAAATTTCAGAGACATAAATCGAACGGGAAGAAACATCATTGTACAAAATTTGAAGGTTCTATCTTTGTTGCTTTTGGAGATAATCTCGTTTGCGGAGATTATCTCCAAAAGCCGGAATCATTCGGAAGCTTCCAGAATCCGAACCCATGGACGGATTTTGTCCAGATTCGAACTTAGCCTTTCTTTCGTAATTAGTAACCTACTATATAAATTTCATCAAGATAGCATCATTATTTTTTGAGTTATCGTGCGTACGGACGGACGGACGGACGGACGGACATCGCTAAATCGACTCCGGCGGTGATCCTGATTCAGAATATATATACATGTCTATACCTAACTCGCTTCCTTTTGGTGGTTACAAACACCATACCAAAGTTAATATACCCTATACTTTAAGTGTAGGGTATAAAAATGGAATAATTCATAAAATTCCAAATTTCCATATTTTTGTCCAAAATATGGCCTTTTCCAAAGTATTACGCAGTAATTTCTATTACAAATTGCATGTCGCTACGAGCAATAAAATTTGAACTAAAGTAACGTTGTAGATTTAAAGTTAATGTAAATTAAAAGGTTTAAACAGGGGAACTCCCAAATTTATAAATAAGTTTTTAACATGCATAATATAGTATGTTTTTAAGTGACGCTGATCAAGTAAAGTAAGAATTAAATTTTTGTTGGTAGAATTTTATTAAATTTTTTTTTGAAATGAATGATGTTTCCAGTACTGACTATAATAAAAGAAAAAAATCCGTCAATAACCGAGCTTATAAAAAAAGTTAAAGTACAAGGGAAACTTACGGGGGAAAATCAGCTTCAGAACGCTGTACTGGAGAGTACTGCACGTAAGTTAAACCCTTATACACAAAATAAATGCCGCACCACATACATTTACCTTAAGCTTACATAATAATGTTTAAGTTAATTATTCATTTTCAAGGTGCCAAAGACAATATTTTGAAATGTTCACTGTGGAAAAGTAAATAAAAAACAATTTTGAAAAATTTCAATGATTTTTATTTCAATAAAAAATCACAAGACATGAATTTACAAGGTTTGATTCAAGTTAAGCCATTACAAAAAGAAAGGCGATCTGATACCCAAAATCCAAAACTGCGAAATCCACACACGTCGTAAGAGTTATTCCCCCTTGCGACATTTACAGTCACGCCTGAACAGGAAAGGCTGTGCAATTTCCTGTCCACATTATGTGGCAGAGAAATGCAATAAAAAATAAAATAAATAAAAAAAATTTTTAAAAAAACAGCTTTTTTGAACTAAAAAGTAGAAAATAAATTTTCAATAGCAAATTTTTCTGTAATTTTCTAAACTATATTGTTACAATCGAGATTTCTTTGAAAAGTTTATTTCAATATGTCAAATATATATATAAATATAAGTATATATAAGTTTTAAAGTCTGTGAAATTAATATAAAAGCTGGAGGCAAATTTTAAAAATATAAGTTTATAGTTATGCGTTTGTTGCCTTCATTAGATCAGATCCCGATTATTTTCTTCATTAGATCAGATCCCGATGACAATACATGATTAAAATAATAATATCGAAAAAAATTAGAGAAATTAGCTTAATTTCAAAATTAAATTTTCATACAAAGATATAACAGAATTTTTAACAGAATTATTACAGAACCAAAATAAAACATTTTATCTAAATTTACTAAACTCACCAATACCAATACCAATACGTATACGTAACACATAAATGTTTTTTATTTTCTAAATATAAAAGACTATTGTTTTTTATGTAGCCCATTGCATTGTATGCGTACATATACATATAGGTCCATACTTAAAAATATGTAATAAGATGTATTTCGAAAATATTTTTGGTTTGAAAGCGATAAATTTGAAAGATATGAATGTGTAAACAAATTAATGTGCCGCACTTGAGAACACAGTGTAAAATTTTATATGCATTTACCTAAATTTTAGTAAGAGAGTGTTAAATTTAAGTTTTTTTTCATCAAATCAATTGATTTTTAGTATACATTTTTATTTATAAAAGCAATGTGTTTATTTATAATATCTATATAGATATGTGTTTTCCCTTTCTTAATTATAATTAAAATAGGGCTTTTCTTTCGAAACTCTTAACATATTAAAATCGCATATTATGGCCCTAACATTGATATCTAAATTGGGAGCTGCCTTTAAATTAAGATCTATTAGGGAGTGAAGATCTGCAGCACTAATGCCTTTTTCTGAAGTATAAAAACTAAGAATATATTTCCAATTATGTAAAAACATTAAACAACAAAAAGAATATATGAAAAATAAGAAATCCAGTCTTTTTTAAAAATAGTAAATAACAACAATATTTTTCTTTTCAATAACAATAATTATGAATTAATCATAAAATATATGTTATGTACATCGTCTAGAAAAAGCAAAATAAGTTTTTTTTAATTCAAAACATTCACATTTAAAAGTAAGCAATTTAATATATTCTCAATTACATACTTTTAAAAACAAATTTTTTTAGTACAAACATGTACAAAAAATGGTATGCATATTAAAAATCTGCTAACACAGTCACACCAAATTCCCAAATTCCCAACTATTATTTTTTGGTTGATTTATCGATTTATTATTTTTTAATATGTAGGCAACAGTTATATTTATATGAATGGACGGTAAACATAAACGAACAAAAAAAAATTTTATGTGTGTATATAAATGGACGGTTAACATAAACGAAGAAAAAAAAAATCAGAATGTTCTATAGCTAATAATTTCTATTTTTGAAATAGACTGTATGCAAAAATTTAATATTAAAAAAAAAAATAAGTTCTTAGTTTACCTAAATAACAGAAAAAAAAAGGAAAATGTAATACTGGAAGAAAAATAAAAACGAATAGAAAAAAAGAGAACAAAAAATGTTACTTTGATTGTTTTTAAATATTTTTAAAGTCTATTTCTTATGTATATATTGTGCACATCTGATATTTACCCACATAACAGATAGAAAAAAAGAACTATTAATGAATGTTCTATAGCTAATAATTTCTATTTTTTAAATAGACTGTATGCATAAATTTAATATTAAAAAAAAAAAATAAGTTCTTAGCGTACCTAAATAACAGAAAAACAAGTAGAAGTAACAGTAAGTTGATGCAACCGACTTATTTATACCCTACACCTAAAAAATTCAAATTAAATTAAAAATCCATAAGTTATTTTAGTTAGGTATTTAATATAACTAAGCTAAAAAAATAAATGCTTTTACAACCTTTGTACAAAATTTCAGATTTCTATCTTTATTAAATTCGAAAATATGCTTGTTAGGTCTTGGGAAGTGTGTGCAGGCACGCGGACCACCACCCCAATTCATCTCAAATTTTAGAGACATCAACAGGGTAGAACATTCTTATATCAAATTTCAAGTTTATATATTTATTAATTTCGAAGATATGCTTGTTTGGACTTAGGAGTTGTGTGGCAGGTACTCGAACAACCATTCTAATTCATGTTAAATTTTGGACAAATCAGGGATTCAGGAAACAATACCCTAGTACCAAATTTGAGGTTTCTATCTTTATTAATTTCGAAGATATGCTTGTTCGGTTTTGGGAGTTGTATGAGAGGTATCCGAACGACCAGTCCAATTCATCTCAAATTTTAGGCAAATCAGGGATTTAGGAAACAGCACCCTCGTATCAAATTTGAAGTTCCTATCTTTATTAATTTCGAAGATATGCATGTTCGGTTTTGGGAGTTGTATGGGAGGTACCCGAACAGCTCATCCAATTCATCTCAAATTTTGGACAAATCAGGGATTCAGGAAACAACACCCTAGTACCAAACTTGAAGTTTCTATCTTTATTAATTTCGAATATATGCATGTTCGGTTTTGGGATTTGTATGGAGGTACCCGAACAAAAACTCCATTTCATTTCAAATTTTGGGGATATCAGGGATTCAGAAAAACACACCCGCGTACAAAATTTTAAGTTTCTTCATTTCATTTCAAGTTTTGGGAGTTGTGTGGGAGGTACTCGAATTCATGGTCCGATTTCGCCCATTTACAATCCGCGCCTTACCTTAGTCATTGTTAACCTACAGTATAAATTTCATCAAGATAGCATCATTATTTTTTAAGTTATCGTGCGTACGGACGGACTGACGGACGGACATCGCTAAATCAATTCAGGCGGTGATCCTGATTCAGAATATATATACATGTAATATATACATACCTAACTCGCTTTCTTTTGGTGGTTACAAACACCATACCAAAGTTAATATACCCTATTCTTAATGTGTATGGTATAAAAAATAAAATGTAATACTGGAAGAAAAATAAAAACGAATAGAAAAAAAAGAGAACAAAAAATGTTACTTTGATTGTTTTTAAATATTTTTAAAGTCTATTTCTTATGTATATGTGCACATCTGATATTTCCCCACATAACAAATATAAAAAAAGAAATATTAAAATGTTATGCTATGAAAAGAAAGAAAAAACAAGGCAGTGTATAAATCAAAGTTTTCAAAGGGTCGCATTTTTAAGTGGAAATAAAAAACATTATAAAATTTCAATATTTTTATTTAAATTTTGAATGTAGCTATGCAACGTTTTCTTAATTTTTTAAAAATTTTACCACAATAAATTAATAATAAAAAAATTCAATATATTCTATATTATAACAGGTAATAATATAATTATAGACTGTAAGGGCAACTGTAAAAATTCAAAATTAAACAAGGAAAACCTACATATTAAAAAATAATAAATCGATGAATCAACTAAATAATAATAGTTGGGAATTTGGGAATTTGGTGTGACTATGTTAGCAGATTTTTAATAGTACAGCACACATAAAAATATGCATACCATTTTTGTACATGTTTGTACCTACATACATATGTAGTAAAAAAATTTGGTTTTAATAGTATGTAATTGAGAATATATTAAATTGCTTACTTCTAAATGCTAATGTTTTTGAATTAAAAAAAAATTATTTTGATTTTTCTAGACTGTGTAGATATATATGTATGTATGTACATAACATATATTTTATGATTAATTCATAATTATTGTTATTGAAAAGAAAAGTATTGTTGTTATTTACTATTTTTAAAACAGACTGCATTTTTTATTTTTAATATATTTTTTTTGTTGTTTAATATTTTTACATAATTGGAAATATATTCTTAGTTTTTATACGTCAGAAAAAGTCATTAGTGGTGCAGATCATCATTCCCTAATAGATCTTAATTTAAAGGCAGCTCCCAATTTAGATATCAATGTTAGGGCCATAATATGCGATTTTAATATGTTAAGAGTTTCGAAAGAAAAGCCCTATTTTAATTATAATTAAGAATGGAAAAACACATATCTATATAAATATTATAAATAAACACATTGCTTTTATAAATAAAAAAGTATACTAAAAATCAATTGATTTGATGAAAAAAAACTTAAATTTAACACTTGCTTACTAAATTTTAAGTAAATGCATATTAAATTTTACACTGTGTTCTCAAGTGCGGCACATTAATTTGTTTACACATTCATATCTTTCAAATTCATCGCTTTCAAACCAAAAATATTTTCGAAGCACATATTATTACATATTTTGAAGTATGTACCTATGTATATGTACGCATGCATTGCAATGGGCTACATAAAAAACAATAGTTTTTATAGAAAAAAAAAAAACTTTTATGTATTACGTATTCGTATTGGTATTGGTGAGTTTAGTAAATTTAGATAAAATGTTTTATTTTGGTTCTGTAATAATTCTGTTAAAAATTCTGTTATATCTTTGTATGAAAATTTAATTTTGAAATTAAGCTAATTTCTCTAATGTTTTTCGATATTATTATTTTAAAATCATGTATTGTCATCGGGATCTGATCTAATGAAGAAAATTTCAAGTCTCTAGCTCAACAGGAAGTGTGTTTAAAATGGCTTCTAAAATTCCATCCTTTACCCAACCAAGTTAATAACAAGCTGTTAATAAAAAAAAAAAAAAAAAAAACTGCGATTAGAAAATTTTCAATATTGCATTAGTGATGAAGGTGATCTGATGTGTGTAAAACGTAATTTAGGAGCTTGCATGGAATATGGAAAAATGTGTCCGAATATTAAATCATTTAGTTTTTTCTGGTGAGAATCTCTTAAATCTCTTAAACAAATGCATTAAATGTTAATATCAAACAATATTTAAATGCTAATGTAAACTATAAATTTTACTTGAAATATTTTAATCACAATTTCAATTTAAAATTTGGAAGACCTAATAGATGTATGTTCGAAATGTGAAGAGTTAGAGCAAAATTCCTAATTTAAATCCAAATGGTAAAAGAGTAGCTTCTGCCGAACTTGTTGTGCATAAAAATCGGGCTAAAAAATTTTATAAAAACCCGAAAAAATAAAAGAAATATTAAGACGAGAAAATGCATTGAGGATTGCAATAGAATATATGCAAAACTGTTCTCTACTCAAATTCCAGTTCAGGAATTTTTATACTACAGACATTTAAGAGTTTTCGAATTATGTATTTGCAATCTTAAAGATGGTACCGTTTATTTTTTTCATACCACGAAAGAGAGGCTCTTAAAGGACCAAATGAGGTGTGTTCTTTTCTTCATCAATATTTCAAAACTAGAATACCAGAAAATTGTTCCAAGCTACATATGTTCTCTGATGAGTTTCCAGAACAAAACGAAAATAATACTGTGGTAAGATATTTACTATTTATTTATTTATATATTTGCCTCCAGCAGAAAATTTCAAAAAAAATTCATTATTTTCCAATTCGTTGACATTCATTTCTTCCCCGCGATCGGGCTTTTGGTACAGCAAAAGGACTTGTACGAAAAAATTATCAAATTTATACCTCAGAAGAATACAATAACCTTGTATTAAAAGCTAGTTCCAATTTTGAAATTATCAAAGTAGAAAATGTTGATATCATTATACCCGTACGATAAGGATCGGGTGTATTAAAATTGCTCCTCCGTTTGTAACACCTCGAAATAAGCCAACTAAATATACCTCCAAAGGTATGCATCGGATCAGAAAATAATTCTAAGTGGATTAAGCATTGTCCGTCCGTCCGTCAGCAAGATAACTAAAAAACTAAGAAAGCTAGAGTCTTGAAATTAACACAAATTATTCTTACAACAATTTGTAGGTCCCCTATTTTTTTGGTTGAGATCCGACCAAAACTTCGGGTAGCTCTCGAACACCTAACTTTTAGATCCCCACATTTTTTTTTAATTAGACCCATGAAATTTTAACTGCTGATAGATATCATAAAAATATTAATTTTATTATACACAACTTTTTTCTGTACCCCACTCTTTACGGAGCTACAGCGTCCCAAAGTTCTAAAAAGCTCTACATTAAATTGTTCTAACACAAGTTATATAAGGTATATCTTAAATTTGAAAACACCAAACGATTACTGCTTTTATTAGCTTTAAAAATATATATACAATGAATATATACTTCCATAAGGCGCCTTAATTTACCGTTATGCGAAACTCAAATTTTCCAAAATTCTTGACTCCTTTTATCTACCAAACGGCTTAAGTTACAAACTTGCAATTTTGAGAGAAGTTAGGTCTTTGCCATACGGTGTCTTAATTTACTGTTATGCGAAACTCAAATTTTCCAAAATTCTTGACTCCTTTTATCTACTAAACGGATTTCAGAATATATTTTTGTATCGCCCCCGGTTTCGGAGCTGTATGGGGTCAAAAACTGACAAATTCATTATTTTTAAACACTTGTAATTTAGGCACCTGTACACATTTTACTTCGGCCAGATATAAAAATTAAAGCTCCAGTAATATATTTTTGCGCGTGGTAAAGGATTCTTTTAATTGTATAGGGTTCTAAAGTGACAGGCCCCTAAAATTGTAAAAAAGGCCTTTATTTTCAGATGTATCTATATCAGGCTCTGCGTAGTACTTTTACAATCTAAAAACACTAGAAGACCGCAAATTTTGTTATCTCCATAAAACAATATTAAAATTATGCAAGATTTTGTAATTTACTATTTAAATTTACCGTTATGCGAAAACCACATTTTGCATGAAATATCTTTTTTCATAACTCCCGCACGCCTTTAGATAGAAACCTGAAATTTTGAAACAGAAAGAACTTTTAGAATTAGTATAAGTTCTCTTAGAAAATTTTTTTGTACCACCCCGTGTTTAAGAGCTATTAGGGATGAAAAATTGAAAATTTGCTATTTTTAGGCATCTGTAACTTAAGCACCTGTACAAAGTTTTCTTCGGCAAGACATAAAAATTAAAGAACCAGTAATATATTTTTACGTGTGTTAACGGTTTTTCTTAGTTATATAAGGTCCCGGACTTACAGCCTCTCAAAATTACAGAAAATTCCTATTTTCACAGTTTTTCTTATTACTAAAAATCTTTTCCAATTTTTGTCTTTTGGAAATGTACGTTTTTAAAAACCGTTAGTTTACATTCTACCTTGTTTTAATTTTTTTTTACTAGATATTTTGAATTGTTGAATTGAAAAATTTGAAAAAATAGTTTGAAGAATTTATATTTATATGATATTAGTATACATACTTATATAACTCATGTTTATTTACATATCGTATATGTCACTGATGAATGAATTATATATAATACATTATGTATGTATGTATAGTATAAATTATTATACATTTGCCGCTTAGTATTAAATGGTACTATAGCATATTTGGAAAAGTTATAAGTGGAAGGTTAGAATCTGCTTTTGAAGAATGTATAGTTTGAATATATGTTCAACCCATAGTTCTAGAAATAATAAAATTCAGCCAAATTATTTTAAAATACTAAAAAATTAAAAAAATAATATTATAAGCAGAGTGACAGGCTATGAAATTACTAACGGTTCGTATCAAAGAGTTGACAAAGGCAACTGTATTCTTCCGCGTTGATTTTTAGAAATGGTGGCCAATGCATTATAAAAGGATATTTTGTGCTAGGAATGAAAATATATCATTTCATGTTTCTGAATATGTTGAATTTGAATACAAGACAAGTATTCCTGCAGTTTTAAAAGTACACACTTTTATTGATATGCTACGAGCAATTTTCATTTGGAAAGCCTTCAGGATCGATTTCTTTACTATCTTCAGAAAGATCTTACATTAATAAGATTATTTAAATATTAAAAGATTTAAGGACATAAAAAATCAATTTAATGCATACCACAAGAGAAAAAAATTTTTATGATGAAATATTAGTTTGTCCTACAAATGAGAAAGACTTATAACCAGAAGAGGAGTTTTAAGAATTTATATTTTGAATATTTTTTTTTTATTTTTTTTAATGAAGTTACTACATTATTAAGAAAATGGAATAAATTGGAGTAAAAAAAAATTAAAAATAAAAATTTTTTTTATTTAATATTACATTTGAAAATGATTTTTATACAAATATTTTCAGGTAATTCCAAATATTAACCATATTCTGTTGCAAAAGAGCATAATTCCATTCTACATTTTGACCAATAAAACAAAATCTAATTTAGCAATTTATAAAAGCCAAAAAGTTTTAAAATATAATGTGCAAATTTAAATAATAACTTTAATTCAATGACTTTAGTATAATTTTCATAAATTTTATAACTTTGAATGATTTGTGGACATTATATATATATATGTTTCTTTCTTTTCTTGAAAACCTCTTTCCGTCTTTCAAAGGTTCCACAGTTATTTGGCATTAGTGAAACTACCGAGTTATCAATCCACTTTAATGCTAAAGCTTCATTTATTTTGTCGAATTTAATTTCTATATTACCACGATTTTTTTCCCGTCTTTTACTTAGTTGTAAAGGATATTGTCATATAATTCTGTTTTCTTTTACAGTTCTTGTGGCACACACATTTTTTTTCATGAAGGCTTACCATTAGCTTGTAAGATGTGAAAAAATTGTCGAAATATATTTAATGGTTTTCAGGAATTTTTAAAATGTTTATCAATTCTTAAATCACATTTTAACCAAGTCCAAGTTAATTATTATAAGGGAACATATATAATATTTTGTATCCAAATCTTATAGGCTTACCGCCGAATAAACGTCTTGCAGCCGTGTCTACCAAAATAAGACCAAATCGATTCATCGATTGACAAATTATCTGAAAAAACTCCGAATTTGGAGTTTCAAGAAATAATTCTCAGCAACATTATTCAAAAATTTTCGAGCTTTATAAAGGCAACCATTTTCATAAATTTTCGCATTTTTATTATTTTATTTTATTTATTTGTTTATTTCAACTATTTAAATGCCCAAGGAGAAACATTGAAAAAAACAAATTTTAATCATGGGTAGGACTCATAAAAAAATAATTTTGTGGAACAACTTTTTCATGCAGCCCCATCCATTACGGAGCTACAGCCCTCAAACTTTGAAACAGCCCTATTTTTAAATGCATATATCTTATGTTCTGCTTAAGATTTTTTCAATCTCAAAACGTCAAGCGACAGGTATTTTTTTTAACTTTGTAAATTATTATCAAAATTATACAATTTTTTTAAATCTAGTATTTAAATTTACCGTTATGTGAAAATCAAATTTTGTATAATTTTTCTACTTTCATAACTCCGGCACGCTTTTAAATAGAGACTTGAAATTTGGAGGCAAGAGAGAACTTTTAGAATTAGTATAAGTTCGCTTTAGGCCACCCTCTGTTTATGAGCTATTAGGGCTCAAAAATTGAAAATTTGCTATTTTTAAAAACTGTAACTTAGCAACCTATACACATTTTACTTTGGAAAACTATAAAAATTAAAGCAATATATATAAAGTAATATATTTTAACGTGTGTTACAGGTTTATTTTAGTTATACAGGGTTCCAAAATTACAGCTCTTCAAAATTGTGAAAAAGCCCCATTTTTAGATGTATATATTTTAGGCTTTGCGTAATAGTTTTGCAATCTAAAACTGCCAGAAGACCGGACATTTTATTATCTAAATAAATCAATATTAAAATTATGTAATATTTTGTAATTTACTATTTAAATTTACCGTTATGTGAAAACCACATTTTGCATGAAAATTTTTTTCTCATAACTCCGGCACGCCTTCAGATAGGAAACTGAAATTTTGAAACAAGAAAGAATTTTCAGATTAGTATAAGTTTCCCTAGAATTTTTTTTTGTACCACCCTCCGTTTAAGAGGTATTAGGGCTGAAAAACTGAAAATGTGCTATTTTTAAGCACCTGACAACTTACAAATTTTTCTTCGGCAAGATATAAAAATTAAAGCTCCAGTAATATATGTTTACGTGTGTAAACGGTTTTTTTTTTTTTTTAATTTATTTCATTATTTTTATTTCATATTTTAAATTTTTATAAAAATTGAGACTGACAGCTAAAAAATTACTATTATTAAATAAAATAAAAATAGTTAAGATCAATCTATTACTATAGAAGTAAGTGTAGAAAGATCTACAAAATTAATTACAAGATAAAAACGAGGAAGAGTGCAGTAGAGTAGACTGTGTCAACTCTGGGATACCCGTATGAACGTAATATATCCTGTTTCTATAAAACTTGATCATCTTTTAAAAACATTCAGATGTTTTAGTACCGAACTTCAGAGATATATTTATGTAAATTGTGGAGTTGTATGACAGCTACCTGAATCTATTGCGCCTACCTTCATTAAGTTTCAAGAGGTGCAAGAAGCCTGAACCAGCTGCTCTAGACCAACCAAATTTTACAAAAGTTGTTGGCCTTAACTCGACACCTCTTTACTAAATTTCAGGTTCCTAGCTTCAATAGACACTGAGTTATTCTCATTTAAACGGATAAGTTGTATGGCAGCTACCCGAACCCGTCGCACCACCACAACCAAATTTTGCAAAAGTGGTTGCCATAAAATTTGATTGCAAGATTTCAGACGCCTAACTTTATTAAGTTCGAAGAGGTGCAAGAAGCCTGAACCGGCTGCTCTAGACCAACCAAATTTTACAAAAGTTGTTGGCCTGTAACTCGACACCTTGTTACTAAATATCAGGTTGCTAGCTTCAATAGACACTGAGTTATTCTCATTTAAACGGAGAAGTTGTATGGCAGCTAACCGAACCCGCCGCACCACCACAACCAAATTTTACAGAAGTTGTTGCCATAAAACTTGATCATCATTTGCAAAATTTCAGAAACCTAGCTTGAATAGATACTGAGTTATTTCTATATAAAGATAGAAGTTGTATGGCAGCTACTCGAACCCGCCGACCGAAAATGTTGGATTTAAATAGCAAAACTAACAATTTTGCAAAAGTGCCGTAAAAAAAATTTCAGCCTCCTAGCTCCTTTATTTTTTGAGTTATCGTGCGGACGGATGGACGGACGGACGGACGTACATGGCTTAATCGACTCAGAATTCAATTCTGAGACAATCCATACCTTTAACACTATATCTAGCTCGACTCCTTTAAGGTGTCACAAACGTAATGGCAAATTTATTATACCCTTGAACATAGTTCATACGGGTATAATAAAAGTACATGTTGAGGAAACAGAGATTGTAATTACCAAATATTAAATTAAGTTAATTATAATCTATTTAAAATTTAAGTTTAATTAAATAATATTGAAAGTTAATTTAACAATGTACAAGCAAACAAATAGAAAAAAGAGAAAACAAAATCAAGATCGTATAAAATACTAAATCTGCACAGAATTAGAAAAATATGAGAAAATACATTGATACCTAAATTAGCACATCCAAAAAGTTTTCTGAATACACCGAATCCAACGTTATGAGCCAAGACTTAATGTTTGATAGAAATTTCGAAAGAACTCTAATATTCCTTATATTCTCTGGCAATCTATTAAAAATTCTTGGTGCAATAATATTATGAAAGTGACAGAAATGATTTCTGCGAAAACGAGGAGCATCTACTAGATTCCTACTCTTAATTCTTAAATTAAAGTGAATAGTACCTCTAGTAATTAGGTAACCAGATCTAACGAAAAAAACCTTTAAAGTTTTGTAGTAATACAAACTTCTGACAGAAAGAATACCAGAACCAACAAAAAGATGTTGCGTATGTGTATATCTATTTCTTTTATATATTATTCTTACAGCATGTTTTTGCGATGTAACGAGTCCCCGAATTTTGTTATAATAAGCACCATCCCAGCACGTAATCCCATATTGGAGTTTGGAATGGTACAGTGCATAGTAAAACATTAAACAAACTTTTGACGAACTATATAAACTAACTTGGTATAATTGTCGGATGACATTATTAAAGTATTTTTTCAGATACAAAGTGTGATCAGACCATGACATTTTGGAGTCTATTGTAATACCTAAATATTTGAACGTATCTACATTTTCTATTATAAAACAATTAATATTACAGTTAAATACTAACACATTACTTGAGTCGCCACTTCTATACACATAATTATTTGGACAGCACGGAGAGTGGTAGTAAATAGTATGTAGGCTTAAAGAAGGGGAAGAGTAAATATTAAAATTCATATTGGATTATAAGTTTGTGTTTAGCAAACCACTTGCTAAGAATATTTAAATCGTGATAAATATGTTCAGCAGTTTTATTATGACTTGATATGTAGCATATGTAAATGCTGTATCATCTGCGAATGCTGTCGGTTTACCCTTAAATTCTTGCAAGAAAAGCGAAATAATATAAATAAGAAAAAGAATGGGGCCAAGAACGGACTCTGGGGGTACTCAACAATTTATAGCAGCCTCACTACTCAATACATTATTAATTTTCACCCTCTGCTATCTACCCCAGAGGAAGGAGCCGAACCAATCGTGAACAAAACATCTTATACCTAATATATATAATTTATCTAGTAAAATTTTATGATCAACAAGATCAAATGCTTTAGTAATGTCTATAAATAAAGCTGAGCAGGATTTACCTGTATTTAAAGCATCACATATCTCCGCATAGAATTTGAGCAGAGCGTCTTCGGTGGACTTATTTTGCAAAAACCCAAATTGACACCTACTAAAATAGTTTAGATTATTTAGGTAGCCTAACAATTTTGTGTTTTATATACTTCTCAAATATTCTTCTCATAGATTCTGTTCTAAAATTTGGGATAGTATGAATAGTAAAAATTATACTGTTGCTTTATATATTGATATTACTAAAGCGTTTGACTCAGTAAGTCATTAGAAAAATTATATTGTTGTGGGTTTAGAGCTATTATGCATAATTGGTTAAAATCATACCTTTCAAAAAGAGTACAAAGAGTAAAAATTAAAAACGTTTTAAGCGATCCGTTAGAGTTAAAAATTGGTATACCGCAAGGATCCGTACTAGGACCCTTTAAAAACATTTATTGTTTCTAATATTTGTTAATTCAATCTTTAATATCAAGCTAAAAGGTACTGCTACTGCATTTGCTGATGACATAGCGTATACGTACAAAAGTATTTCTCCTTTTGAATTAATAGCGAATATAAACTATGACTTAGAATGCTTTAGACATTGGTTTAAAACGCATCTTCAAGTTATAAGTAATAAAACTAAACTTATGTTTTTTAGTCCATCTGGCAACACCTTGAACTATAACGATCTTATGTTTCATGGACCAGATTGTAATAAATATTGTCTTAGTTTAGAAAATTGAGTGTTGTCAGACGAAATAACTACGTGTAAGTCTGGTAAATCTTCTTCCATCATATTATTAGTCATACCATATTATTAGTCATCATATTATTAGAGTATTTAATGACCTGTATACGTTAATTTTATATGTTGGTGCCATATTGTTCTATGCATCTTTTATTAAAGGTATATTATGGAATATGTCATTCTAAACTGTGTTATGGATTAACATGTTGGGGAGGAGCAAGCCAAAATAAACTCAATCCAATTATTGTTATTATTGTCGCACAAAAGTATATAATAAGGATAATCTGTAATAAAATAAGTAAATGTATCAGTAAGTCGATGCAACCGACTTATTAATAACCTACACCTCAATAATTCGAATTAAATTAAAAACCCATAAGTTTTTTTGGCAGCTGCTTGAACTTCTTCCCTTTTGTGTCTTATTCAACTCGAGTTTCAGGAAAGTAAAAGAGGCATCCTCTTGGGATATGCTTGACACCTTTGTAAAAAACTTTTAGTTTCTATCTTTATTAATTTCGAAGATTGTTAGTCCTTGGGAGGTGTGTGTCAGGTACCCGAATTGCCACTCCAATTCATCGAATCCATCTCAGGAACATAAAGAAAACATGCCAGAACACCATTGTACTAAATTTAAAGGTTCTACTTTTGTTGGTTTTGGAGATATGCTCGTTGCTCTTGTGCTCGTCCGGAAGTTTCCAATTTTACAGAAAAGGAAACATAACAGAACACCTTTGTACTAAAAATAAAAGTTCTATCTTTGTTCGTTGTGGAGATATACTCGTTTGGTCTGGGGTTCGTCCGGAAGCTTCCAAGATTTGAACCCATGAACCAAATCCTCACAAATTTCAGAAACATAAATCAAACATGAAGGAACACAATTCTGCCTAATTTAAAGGTTATATCGTTGTTGCTTTTGGAGATAATATCATTTGCTCTGAGGTTCGTACGGAAGCTTCCAAAATCCGAACCCACGGACCAAATCCTTTTAAATTTCAGAGACCTAAATCAAACATGAAAGAACACCATTCTGGGAAATTTAAAGGTTATATCCTTGTTGTTTTTGGAGATAATCTCAGTTTCTCTGGGGCTGGTTCGGAAGCTTCCAAAATCCAAACCCATGGACCATATCCTCTTAAATTTCAGAGACATAAATCGAACGGCAAGGAACATCATTGTACAAAATTTAAAGGTTCTATCTTTGTTGAAGATAATGTCGTTTGCTCTGGGGCTCGTTCGGAAACTTCCAAAATCCGAACCCATGGACCAAATCCTCTCAAATTTTAGAAACTTAAATAAAACATGAAAGAACACCACTCTGTCAAATTTAAAGGTTATATCTTTATTGGTTTTGGAGATAATTTCATTTGGTATGGTGCTCGTTCGGAAGCTTCCAAGATCCGAACCCATGAACCAAATCCTCTCAAATTTTAGAGACCTAAATCAAACATGAGAGAACACCATTCAGCCAAATTTAAAGGTTATATCTTTGTTGTTTTAGGAGATAATCTCATTTGCTCTGGGGCTCGTTAGGAAGTTTCCAAAATCCAAATCCATGGACCATATCCCCTTAAATTTCAGAAACATAAATCAAACGGGAAGGAGCATTATTGTAAGAAAGTTAAAGGTTCTATCTTTGTTGGTTTTGGAGATAATCTCGTTTGCCCTGGGGCTCGTTCGGAAGCTTCCAATATACGAATAAATGGTTCAAATTCTTTCAAATGTCTGTTTCTAATTTTATAGAAAAGGAAACATAACTGCGCACACTTGTACTAAAAATAAAGGTTCTATCTTTGTTGGTTGTGGAGATATACTCGTTTGCTCTGGGGCTCGTTCGGAAGCTTCCAACATCCGGACCCATGGACCAAATCCTCTCAAATTTTAGAAACTTAAATAAAACATGAAAGAACACCACTCTGTCAAATTTGAAGGTTATATCTTTATTGGTTTTGGAGATAATTTCATTTGGTATGGTGCTCGTTCGGAAGCTTCCAAAATCCAAAACCATGGACTAAATCCTCTTAAATTTTAGAGACATAAATAAAACATGAGAGAACACCACTCTGTCAAATTTGAAGGTTATATATTTATTGGTTTTGGAGATAATCTCATTTGCTCTGGTGCTCGTTCGGAAGTTTCCAAAATCCAAACCCATGGACCAAATCCTCTCAAATTTTAGAAACTTAAATAAAACATGAAATAACACCACTGTGCCAAATTTAAAGTTTATGTCTTAGTTGGTTTTGGAGATAATCTCATTTGCTCTGGGGCTCGTTCGGAAGCTTCCAAAATCCAAAACCATGGACTAAATCCTCTTAAATTTTAGAGACATAAATAAAACATGAGAGAACACCACTCTGTCAAATTTGAAGGTTACATCTTTATTGGTTTTGGAGATAATCTCATTTGCTCTGGTGCTCGTTCGGAAGTTTCCAAAATCCAAACCCATGGACCAAATCCACTTAAATTTTAGAGACTTAAATTAAACATGAAAGAACTCCACTCTGTCAAATTTGAAGGTTATACCTTTATTGGTTCTGGAGATAATCTCATTTGCTCTGGTGGTCGTTCGGAAGTTTCCAAAATCTAAACTCATGGGCCAAATCCTCTCAAATTTTAGAGACTTAAATTAAACATGAAAGAACACCACTCTGTCAAATTTGAAGGTTATATCTTTATTGGTTTTGGAGATAATCTCATTTGCTCTGGTGCTCGTTCGGAAGTTTCCAAAATCCAAACCCATGAACCAAATCCTCTCAAATTTTAGAGACTTAAATTAAACATGAAAGAACACCACTCTGTCAAATTTGAAGGTTATACCTTTTCGGAAGTTTCCAAAATCCAAACCCATGGAGCAAATCCTCTTAAATTTCAGAGACATAAATCGAATGGGAAGGAACATCATTATACAAAATTTAAAGATTCTATCTTTGTTGGTTTTGGAGATAATCTCGTTTGCTTCGGAATCATTCGGAAGCTTCCAGAATCTGAACCTATGGACGGATTTTGTCCAGATTCGAACTTTGCCTTCCTTTTGGAATTAGAAACCTGCTATATAAATTTCATCAAGATAGCTTTATTAGTTTTTGAGTTATCGTGCGAACGGACGGACGGACATCGTTAAATCGACTCAGGAGGTGATCCTGATTCGGAATATATATACATGTCCATATCTAACTTGCTTCCTTTTGGTGGTTACAAACACCATACCAAAGTTAATATACCCTATACTTTAGGTGTAGGGTATAAAAAGAAGAGATAATACATTTGAGTTATTTAAAAATCTAAATATCCTTCCGGTCAAACATCAATACTTCTATCCAGTTTTTAAAAAATTCTTTAAAAGTGGGGAACATATACAATATGTATTTGTCTTCGTATCAATTACTTATTAACAATTCCAATTTAGTGTGTAATTCCAATTCATAATCTGCAACGTCTTCTGTCATGTTACATATTTTTAGCTCCTAGACTTTATAATGTTTTGCCTAATTATATTAAACAATGCAAAGAAGTTATGCGCTTGCTCAAAAATGTCTAAATCAGGTTATTTGAACATGATCACAATCAAGTAAATTATATTATACAAATTTTACAAAAATGCCTAGTGTTTTGTATTTATTATGTTCTTATACTTATGTTATTAATTTTTTTTTTTTTTCTTATGTTATTTTTTTTTAGTACCTATATCAGAATTTTTTGAAAATGTTGTCATAATTATTATCTTTGAAAGTTAATCTTATAATTAATAATTTTATTTTATGATTAAAGTTCTTTTTTGTTGTTAAATGTTTGCTGTCATAAATGATTTAACTCCTTATTAAAATAATGTTATATGTAAAGTTAATTTCTATTATGCATTCAACACAAGTTTTTACTCAACTTCTGAATGTAAATGTGCAAAAAATTTAATTATTCAATTTATAATATCTACAGTTGTAAGTATATAAATGAATTCTAATTTGTATTTATTTTTGAATTTAGTAAACAATTTTGAATTTAAAAAAAAAAAAAAAAAAGTGTGATTAATGCATAATTAATTAATAAAGCTACAAGCTTTATAAAAGCATTTAAAACCCGATAAGGATTAAAAATAAAACAAAAGTAGGAAGAATACAGTTGCCTTTGTCAAATCTAAGATACCCGTACGAATTGTTAGTATGTTTGTTCATAGGCTTCTTAATCTTCCATATAACGATTATGAATCCAAAACTTTTCCAAATATGCTATTGTACCATTTAATACTAAGCGGCAAATGTATAATAATTTATACTATACATATTATGTATTATATATCATTCATTCATCAGTGACATATACGATATGTAAATAAACATGAGTTATATAAGTATGTATACTAATATCATATAAATATAAATTCTTCAAACAATCGTTATATTTTTTATTTATTTAATTTTTTTTGTACTACACATCATCCTCAACAATTTCAAATTATCGAGTAAAAAAAATGCAAAAAAATCGTTAAAAAAATTTGTTACAAAAATTTAGAAAAATGAAGTCACACTTTCGTCAATTTTAAGATAACCCTATATTATTCAGAAAAGTTGTTAATAGAAATAAAAATATAATGTTGGAGGTTTAATTTTTGTATATTACTTCAAAAAAATTTCCACAGGTGTTCAAGTTACAAGGTATTTAAAAATAAGGAATTTTTAGTTTTAGACCCCATACAGCTCCGAAACGGGGGCGATACAAAAATATTTTCTGAAATGACTCATACTTTTTTTTTCCTTTATTAATTCAACAATTTAATTTTATTTCATATATAACTCAAGCCTAAGATTTAATTCCATTATGTTAAAAGTTTACAACTAAAAAACAAAACAATAAATTTAATACTTAAAGGTAACATAAGAAATAATAATGTAGAGTTACATACAGATCACAAACATATCTGGGCTTTTAAAAGTTATAAAAATTATTTTTTAATGTAAAACTAAAATTTAAATCACGACCTTAGCCTTAGCGGTGTGGTCTTATATTTTGTAAAATAGAAAAACGATTAACTATTTAGCTATCTAGCTATCTATCAGCTTATTACTTTGTATTTAAGATGAGTGATGACCAAAAATTTATATAAACGCATAAATTCTGTTGAATTTTAATAAAATTAATTATAAGATTTTTAAATTTAAATTAAATAGAGTGTAAAATTTCCCTAATTTTCCTTTTGAATACTTAGTATTTTCAATCGCTTTAATTTCTTTTAGTAATTCATTGAAAATTTGCATACAATTGTACAAACAATAATTTTTTTGCTTTTCTGTTCTGAACAGTGATAAATAAAATCTAGTAGAGTTGTTCCTAGTATTGTAATTATGTATATCTATATTTCGATTTAATATAAAATTGTGCTTTAAACGGTTATTTACTATTTTAAAAGCTACCATATATAATTCATAAAGACATATTTTCTTTAAACTTTCGTACTTTTCATTATATAATAAATGAGTGGGATGCAATATAGGATAGAAATGTATTATCTTTATGGCTTTCTTATGTAGGACATCTAGCTTATTTAGATAAAAATGTCATGTTCTACTCTAAATCGGATTCAAGTATCTTATGTGAGATAGAATATATGATGAGTATATAGTAAATAATACGTTTTTAGATAAGTATTTCCCAAGCTTTCTTAAAATAAACACATATGGCAAAATCTTTTTAACAGTTTGATCAATGTGGTCATGCCATTTGAACTTACTACCTATAATTAAACCTAAGTAATTAAACGATTTCACATTTTCAATTCTACTACCGTTAAAATAAGTATTAGGACATCTACAACTTTTATTTTCAAATATCATAGCTTTTGTCTTATCTATATTTACAAATAGCGTCATCATTTTTGATTTCGATCGATTCGACTTTCTTAGCTCTTCTTCCGCTTTTTCCGGATATTTTAAAACCGCATCATCAGCATAAAGCTGAATGCCACCTTTTAATTTTAAGCGTGAGATATCATTTAAATATATTTTTAAAGAAATCCGGCCCGAGAATGGAACCCTGAGGAACTCCTTTGAAACTTATTTTATGAGTGCTATATTCGTCATTGATTCGAACTTTCTGCTAGGTATGAAATAATATATATAATCTGATTTGAGCTAAAATTTAATTTAGTTAATTTATGTAATAATATATCATAATCCACGCAATCAAAAGCCTTACGAAGATCAAGGAATATACAGGCAACATTCTTTCCTTCATCCATTCCTTTAGATATAAAATCTGTTAAACTAAGGCAAGCAGAGGTGGTATTTGATTCTTTTTGAAAACCATATTGCCATTACATAAAATTTGTTTTGTTGCAATAAAAGAACTCATTATATTTCCTATAATAATTTCAAAGATATTGGAAAGTGCACTTAAAATTGACACTGGCCTGTAATTTGTTTTATTCGTTCTACTACCACTCTTGAAAATAGGCTTTATAGAGGCTATTTTAAGAGCTTGTGGAAAAATTGATGTTTCGAACGAAATATTAATAAATTTTACTAGAAATGGCGTCTACTCTGCTGCTGCATTTATTAACCTGTAGCTGCATTTAATTTTAACATTTTCATTGCAGAAAATACTTCTTGTGAGCACGTTGGCGTTAACTCGAATGGCTGAAAGATAAGACGATTAAACTTTGACGTAATATATTCGAAATCAATTGGTTCATTTGGAATTTCTAACTCTTTTGTCACATTAACGAAGTATTCGTTCATTTCTTCCGCTATACTACTTTCATCATATGCCGTAGTTTGACCTATTTCTAAGGCTGTGGTAGTACTTTTTGAATTTGAATCATTATTAAACATTATATTTTTATATAAAGCCAAGAGTTTTTTACTATTATTTGGGTGTTTAGCAATTTCATTACCGTAAGATTCTCTTTTTACCTTGATTATTAGTTTATTTACTTTAGTTTTATATTCTTGATACAATTTTTTGATATGACTGTTATATGGATATTTTTTCTTAAATTTAAAGAATGAGTCGCTAATTTTCATATTATCTATGATTTTTCGGTCATCCAGACATTTTTCGTTTGACGTTTTCTAATAGGAATTTTCTGAATATTATTCTTTACTATATTACTTAACTCCAACAAAATGATCGAAATCGGAAAACTGATCAATATTTGACCAAATGGAGTTAATTTGTATATTATAATAATTTAAAATGGTTTTGAATTGAGGTTTGTTTTCCATCAACGGTTTTTTATTGATGCTTATGAAAAACTGCTGATGGTACAAACATGTTTCTGAAATATGCAGAAAATACTCATTTTTTATTATATCAGATATTAGGCGATCAATTATTGTTTTCGATTCTTTTGAAATTCTCGTAGCATATTGTTCAACAATTTTATTATATATAAGGAAACCATTACTTAGCAAAATGTCAGTATACATTTTCACTTCTGTATGATTAGTAAATTATTGTTAAAATCCCCGAGGATAATAGACGGTCTGAATTTACTTGTATATTCATCTAATTTATTTATAAAATTTTCGATGAGATTTATAAATGCCTAATATATTAAAATTTTGCTTACACAATTTTACTGCTAGGGAACTTGATTTTTCGAACTCTTCCTCAAAAAATTCAGTACTACTTATTTCATCCCTAACATATATTGCAACCCACCGTATGACATTTCTCTATTTGAAAAGTATGCGTTGTAGTCTGGTAAATTAAAAAACTTATATTTTCATTTCAGATAGCACAATTACATGAATAAATATATCATACGAATTTATTAATTCATCTAAATTATCTAATAATTTTGTATATTTATGTATATTATATTAAAATTGTTACTAAAACTGTTATACAAAAAATTATTGTTTACCCATGTAAAATGTTTAACTTTTATATTGTCATAGGCATTAATCATAATATTAGCTGTTTCCATACTAAGTAGAATAAATCAATTATTATGTAGATTATGTATGTATGTATGTTATGTAAATATTATATTTAAGCAGAAAGGTTCAAAATATTTTTTGTCATTATTATAAGTATAGTTTTGTTTTTGTTTGTAATTGTTTTTGTAAAGTAAAAATTGTTTTTTTTTAATATATAAAAGTTACTGATTGCACATAGAAAATGTTGTTTATAATTAGAGTACTTTTTATACCCGTATGAACTATGTTCAAGGGTATAATAAATTTGCCATTACGTTTGTGACACCTTAAAGGAGCCGAGCTAGATATAGTGTCAAAGGTATGGATCGGCTCAGAATCGAATTCTGAGTCGATTAAGCCATGTACGTCCGTCCGTCCGTCCGCACGATAACTCAAAAAATAAAGGAGCTAGGAGGCTGAAATTTTTTTTACGCCACTTTTGCAAAATTGTTAGTTTTGCTATTTAAATCCAACATTTTCGGTCGGCGCGTTCGAGTAGCTGCCATACAACTTCTTTCTTTATATAGAAATAACTCAGTATCTATTCAAGCTAGGTTTCTGAAATTTTGCAAATGATGATCAAGTTTTATGGCAACAACTTCTGTAAAATTTGGTTGTGTTGGCGCGGCGGGTTCGGGTAGCTGCCATACAACTTCTCCGTTTAAACGAGAATAACTCAGTGTTTATTGAAGCTAGGAATCTGCAATTTAGTAAAGAGGTATCGAGTTACATGCCAAAAACTTTTGTAAAATTTGGTTGGTCTAGAGCAGCCGGTTCAGACTTCTTGCACCTCTTGGAAGTTAATAAAGCTAGGCGTCTGCAATCTTGCAAATGATGATCAAGTTTTATGGCAACAACTTTTGCAAAATTTGGTTGTGGTGGTGCGACGGGTTCGGGTAGCTGCCATACAACTTATCCGGTTAAATGAGAATAACTCAGTGTTTATTGAAGCTAGGAATCTGAAATTTACTAAAGAGGTGTCGAGTTAAGGCCAACAACTTTTGTAAAATTTGGTTGGTGTAGAGCAGCCGGTTCAGACTTCTTGCACCTCTTGGAAGTTAATAAAGCTAGGAGTCTGAAATCTTGCAAATGATGATCAAGTTTTATGGCAACAACTTCTGCAAAATTTGGTTGTGGTGGTGCGACGGGTTCGGGTAGCTGCCATACAAAATCTCTTTTTAAATGAAAATAACTCAGTGTCCGTCCGCACGATAACTCAAAAAATAGAAGAGCTAGAAGCCTGAAAATTTTTTTACGTCACTTTTGTAAAATTGTTAGTTTTGCTATTTAACTCCAGCATTTTCGGCCGCCGGGTTCGAGTAACTGCCATACAACGTCTTTCTTTAAATAGAAATAACCCAGTGTCTGTTCAATCTAGGTATCTGAAATTTTGCGAATGATGATCAAGTTTTATGGCAACAACTTCTGCAAAATTTGGTTGTGGTGGTGTGACGGGTTCGGGTAGCTGCCATACAAAATCTCTTTTTAAATGAAAAGAACTTAGTGTCTATTGAATCTAGCTATCTGAAATTTAGTGAAAAAGTGTCGAGTTGCATGCCAAAAACTTTTGTAAAATTTGATTGATCTAATGCAGCCGGTTTAGGCTTCTTGCATTTCTTGGAACTTAATGAAGCTAGGCGCAATAGATTCGGGTAGCTGTCATACAACTCCACAATTTACATAAATATATCTCTGTAGTTCGGTACTAAAACATCTGAATGTTTTTAAAAGATGATCAAGTTTTATAATAGCATATATTACGTTCATACGGGTATCCCAGAGTTGACACAGTCTACTCTACTGCACTCTTCCTCGTTTTTTATTACAAAAAAGAAATACATAGATGTTTACAATATAAGAAATATAAGTGTTAAAATATTGAATTTGAAAATATTGTATATAAATTTGATTTTTTTTCTATAAATAAAATGTTTAAATGTTTTTCTATAAATTTTGTTTAAAATATTAATTATCGTTTAAATATTGTGATTTAAAAGAATTTAATGCATTTAATATCATAGTAAAATATAGTATAGTAATAATTACATAAGAAGTGTAAATTTTGTATTATTGAAGGTATTGAAGTGATCTTTATGCAAATCTACTATTGGTGATAAAGAGAAAATGTTTTATATAGCATTGTATTGTTTTATATTGTAGTTATAGCATTACATTGTTTTATATAGCAAAAAAAATTGAAAAGTTGATTAAATACTAAATGCTTTTTGTTGTTGTTAACTTCTATTGTTAAATAAATGTTCAAAAAGACTTCTTTTAAATAAATTCATTTAAGACTAGATTAAGATTAGTGAAAGAAAAATTTTTGTTATTTTTAAAGCTAATAATTTTAATTTGTGAAATATACCCATTTTTTTCCCAGTAATTGTTTTAGGTTTAGTTATAATTGAATAAATAAATAATTAATTAAAAAAAAGAGAAAAAATTGTTTTTGTTTTTTTAATATATAAAAGTTATATAAAGAATTTCTTATACATAATTTTATATTTATATTGTAAAATTATCTGAAATTAAATGAATTATTATAATAAAAATTATAGATTGCACCTAGAAAATATTTAAAAAAATTTGAAAAATTAAGTAAATAATAAATGCTTTTTGTAATTGTGAATTATAAAAAATTGTAAAACATATTTCAAAATGAAACTCGACGCTTATGAAACATATTTCATTCATAAAGATTCAAATAACTTAAATATTGACAATGGAAACACTGGTACAATGCTATTTGATTGTTTAACATAAATTTTAATGTCAAATTGTCAACAATAATAATTTTTGTTCTTGTTTTAATATTTTAATTGTTTAATGTTTTAATTTTTTTAAAATTTTTAAAAATTTTTTAAATTTTTTTTTTATTAATTTTGTACAACTTTTTTCATGTTTTTCAAAGTTATTTATTTTTTATTTTAATTTTAATTTAGTTAAAAGAAATTTTATTTTTATTTCTATTCTCAAATTTAATTAGTTATTAATTGATTTTTTTATCTCTTTTCCTCCTACAGGAATTTTAATTACAAAATTAGGTAATCGTGTTAGTGCTGAAGATGATCTCGTTGATCGAAATGCATTTATAAATATTGTATTTTTATTTGTGTTTTAATTGAAAACTATGTAACTAAAATAATTTGAAATTTTAGAATCAATAAGGGTTTTTTCTAAAAATCACACTTTTTATAATTTAAAGGATTCTACGTGGATTAATATAATTTATTAAATGGCGGTGATATGAAATGCTAGAAAACTATAAAAATACTGAAAATTTTATTTTGTTGAAAATATGTTGAAAATTTCGAGTTAAAAGCTGAAATTTTGGTATGTTAAAGAAAAATTTCCAAATTTTATTTTAATATACAATTTGGCATGTTTGGGTAAATATTTCATATCGAAAATTCGAAAACAAAATTGTTAAAAATGGGCATTTTTCTTAAACAAAAACAAAAACAGAAAATAACAAAAAATCTTTATGAAATGTCATTTTTCGAAGCTTTTTCTCAGAATACATTTACAATTTACACAAACACATTTAAGTATTTCAATGTCCAGGTCTTCCAAAATTTAATGTAGGTTATGATCAGTGACATATACCATATGTAAATAAACATGATTTGTATAAGTATGTATACTAGTGTCACATAAATATAAATTCTTCAAGCAACCGTTATATTTTTTATTTAATATTTTTTGTACTACGCATCATCCTCGACAATTTCAAATTATACAAAATATTTTCTGAAATGACTCACAATTATTTTCAAAGACCTAACAAGTCTTTAACTTAAACCGTTTGGAAGATAGAAGTATTCAAGGATTTTGCAAAATTTGAGTTTCGCATAACAGTAAATTAAGACACCTTATGGTACAATTATATATTCATTGTATATATATTTTTAAAGCTAATAAAAGCTGTAATTGTTTGGCGTTTTCAAATTGAAGATAAACCTTATACAACCTATGTTATAACAATTTAAATATAGAGCTTTTTCAAACTTTGGGGAGCTATAGCTCCGTAACGGGTGGGGCTACAGAAAAAAATTGTTAAAAATAAAATTAATATTTTTATGATATCTATCAGCAGTTAAAATTTCATGGCTCTATTTCAAAAAAAATGTGCGGATCTAAAAGTTAGGTGTTCGAGAACTATCCGAAGTTTTGGTCGGATCTCAACCAAAAAAAAATATAAAACCTACAAATTGTTATAAGAATATTTTGTGTGAATTTCAAGACTCTAGCTTTCTTAGTTTTTGAGTTATCTTGCTAACGGATGGACGGACGGACGGACGGACGGACAAAGCTTAATCGACTTAGAATTTAATTTTGATCCGGTCTATACCTTTAAAACTATATGTAGCTAGCTTATTTCGAGGTGTTACAAACGGAGGAGCAATTTTAATATACCTGATCCTTATCGTACGGGTATAATAAGGCTAAAAATATGTGTAAGAACTGTATATGGATAAGAATGTAATACTCATTTTTGATTGAATACTGTACAGAAATGTGAATATATTTTCTAATTTAATTTATTATGTGTAGAGTATTTTTAAACATACGTACATTATACATATAGTATGTACATATTTCAATGAAATTTTTTGGGAAATATATTATTCTTACATTTTATATATTTCCGTATTTAAATAACTGTCGAACATGTTATATTGTTAAAACTTATACACAGTATTCTTAAGATACGTAATTACGTTATTTTAACTACTATCATGCATTAGAAATTTGAATTGAAAGCTTTTTATTACATAGATAAAAGTAAAGAATGTTGGAAATATTTTTTTACTAATAATAACAAAACAAAAATTGGGTAGAATGTTTTTAATATGTACTCGTGCGAAAATGGGTTAACAAAACTTTTGTCGCAGGGTTTATTTAAAACCATAGATTAATCCTAGCAAATTAAACACAAGTTAGAAACAAACATTTTTTTTGACAGTTTTTCGTGCTGAAATGGGTTAATGTATCAACATTAATTGAATGAGCTTCTGTGCTAAATTGCAATACTTGCGCAATCTTTCAATGGATCAAATCGTTTAACCACGACACGAAAAAAAATGATAAATTTCATGGCCTGAGGCCTGATGCTGAAACGGGTTAAAGTATTGTAACCAAATCAACTTAGTGATCTTCTGTGGTAAAGAGCTACACTCTTGTAAATTTGCAACTCAATTGGTCAAACCGTTTAAGCGCGACAAAAAAGAAACTAAAAAAATTTCATTGAGCCGTGGTGCCGGAAACGTTTAAAGTATCATAACCAAATTAACTTAGTGTGCTTCTATGGTAAAGAGCTACACTTTTGTAAATTTTCAACTCAATTGGTCGAACCGTCTAAGTGCGATAACAAACAAATTAAAAACACTTCATTGAGTCTTGGTGTCGGAATGGGTTAATGGATTGTACAAATCAACTTAGTGAGCTTTTGTGGTAAAGAGTTACATTTTTATAAATTATCAACTTAATTGGTCAAACCATTTAAGCGCGACAACAAAAAAATTAAAAATCTTCATTGAGACCTTGTGCCGAAACGCGTTAATGTATCGTAACCAATTTAACCTATTGAGTTTTTCTGCCAAAGAGCAACAGTTTTGCAAGTTTTCAAATCAATTGATTGAACCGTTTAAACAGGACAACAACAAAATTTAATGAACTTCGTTCGGCTCTAGTGCCCAAACAGGTCACCGGAACTTTATAAAAATTTGTCTGAGGCTGAGACCATAAACCCACCATACAAAACTGGACAAAAACCGGAAATGAAAAATTTTTGGAAGCCCGCCGTATCGAATCCTGTTAATAAATGGCAACCAAATAACCCCTAAGGATAAGAAGAACATTTGTGCAAATTTTCAACTCAATCCGTCAAACTGTTTAGGCAGGACAACGAAAAAACCAAAAAGCTTTAAAAGACTCTTGTGCCGAAAAGGGTTAATGAACCGAAACGCGATATAGCATATAACTCTTTCCAAGCTCGTACAAATGTTCTTGCAAAATATGGTGACTATCGGACTGGTGGTTTTCACGTGAATCCGGCACAAACAAACAAACAGAATTTTTTCATACATATTTTTAGTATACTAATCTAATAAATAAGGAAGAAATTCTGTTTGTTTGTTTGTGCTCTTTTCACGTAAAAACCACCAGTCCGATTGCAACCAAATTTTGCAGGAACATTTCTACGACTCCGGAAGGAGTTATAGGCCATATCTCGTTTCGGTTCATTAACCCGTTGCGGCCCGAGAGCCATTCAAAGTTTTCTCGTTGTCCTGCCTAAACGGTTCGATTGATTGAGTTGAAAATTTGTAGAAATATTCTTTGTAGCTTTGGGCGGGTACCGAAAAATAGGTTTGGGTGCAATATGTTACCAGTATTCGGCTCGGTGGGCTTCCCAAAAATTTTTTGTTTCCGATTTATGTCCAATTTTGTATGGTGGATTTACGGTCTGAAAAAAAAGCCTGTAACAAAATTTTATGAAGTTCCGGTAACCCGTTTTAGCACGAGAGCCGAACGAAGTTCAATACATTTTTCTGTTGTTCTGCTTAAACGATTCAATCAATTGATTTGATAATTCGTAAAATTCTTGCTCTTTAGCAGAAAAACTCACTAGCTTAATTTGGTTACGATCCATTAACCCGTTTCGGTACCAGGACTCAGTGAATTTTTTAGTGAACTTTCTTCTCGTGCTTAAACGGTTTGACCAATTGAGTTGCACATTTTTCAAAGTGTAGCTCTCCACCCCAGAAGCTCACTCAGGTGATTTGGTTACGATCCGTTAATCCGTTTCGGCCCCAAGGTCCAATGAAATTTTCTAATTTCTTTGTTGTCGCGCTTAAACGGTTTGACCAATTGAGTTAAAACTTTACATAAGTATAGGTCTTTATCACCAAAGCTTTCTGAGTTTATTTGGTTACGATACATTAATCCGTTTCAGTATCAGATCTCAAGCCATGAAGTTTCTCATTTTTTTGTTGTTGTAGTTAAACGATTTGCCCAATTGAAAATTTGTACAAGTATTGCACTTTGGCAAACAAACTCATTCAATAAATGTTGTCGTGATACATTAACACATTTCGGCATAATAGACTGTCAAAAAAATGTTTGTTTCTAATTTGTGTCTAATTTGGCAGGATGAATTTATGGTTCTAAATAAAGCCTGTGAGAAAATTTTTATTAACGTATGTTAACTTATTTCTGCACGAGCACCTATTAAAAATATTCTGCCTAATTTTTTGTATTGCAATTATTATTAAAAAGATATTTCCAGCACTCTTTACTTTTATTTATACTGTTTTTAATATTCCATAAAAATCTTTGAATGCTTTTCTAATATATAACAGAAATTAAAATAACCTTATTAGGTATCTTAAGAATACTGTGCTTTCGTCTTAAGAACATAACATTTTCGGCCGTTGTTAAAAAACAGAAACAATCTCCCACATACGACTATCATCATTCAGAAATGTATTACTTACATGTGGTCTGCCTATATAAGATACATGTGTATAACATATTTCCCATAAAATATCATTAAAATATGTACATATAGTATGTATAATGTGCGTATATTTAAAAATACTATAAACATAATCAATTAAATTAGAAAACATATTCACATTTCTGTACAGTATTTAATCAAAAATGAGGACATACATATTTAAAGAACAGAAAACCTTACATTCTTATCTATATAAAGTTCTTACACATATTTTTAGCCTTATTCATTATCAATTTGAAAACATAATTAGAAAAAGTTAAAGTAAAGAAATGCTGGTTAATTTATAAAGGTAAAAAACAATCATATATTAAGTAGAACCTGAGATGTATGAATTGTGATGGTAATGAATATAAAAATGTCATTTTTAAGCTTAAAAGAAAAATTTTTCTATATTAATTGATCACTTTTAAAAATGTCCTTAAAAAAACATATAAAGGAACGGCTTAAATAAACGAGCTTATTTGATTCTATACTCTAAATAAAAAAACCTGGATAAAACTCAGGATAAAATTAGTACTGATATTGATTCTATTCAATCCATATTCTTGGATTCTGATCAGTTATTAAGCTTAATCTAGAATTTCTTTATCGTAAACTAAATTTTGATTCTACAAAAGATGTCATATTATTTTAATAAACTTAACTAACTTAACTTAACATTTCAGTACAGTATTTAATTAAAAACAAGTAAATGTAACAGTAAGTCGATGCAACCGACTTATTAAAACGCTACACCTGAATAATTCGAATTAAATAAAAAATCCATAAGTTTTTTTGGCAGCTGCTTGAACTTCTTCCCTTTTCTGTCTTATTCAACTCGAATTTCAAGAACGTAAAAGAGGCATCCTTTTGGGATATGCTTGACACCTTTGTAAAAAATTTTAACTTTCTATCTTTATCAATTTCGAAGATTGTTAGTCCTTGGGAGCTGTGCGTCAGGTACCCGAATTGCCACTCCAATTCATCGAATCCATCTCAGGAACATAAAGAAAACATGCCAGAACACCATTGTACTAAATTTAAAAGTTCTACTTTTGTTGGTTTTCGAGATATGCTCGTTGCTCTTGTGATCGTCCGGAAGTTTTCAAAATACGAACAAATGGTTCAAATTCTTTCAAATGTCAGTTTCCAATTTTACTGTAAAGGAAACATAACAGAACACATTTGTACTAAAAATAAAAGTTCTATCTTTGTTGGTTGTGGAGATATACTCGTTTGGTCTGGGGTTCGTCCGGAAGCTTCCAAGATTTGAACCCATGGACCAAACCTCACAAATTTGAGAAACATAAATCAAACGTGAAGGAACATCATTGTAAAACATTTAAAGGTTCTATCTTTGTTGGTTTTGGAGATAATCTCGTTTGCTCTGGGGCTCGTTCGGAAGCTTCCAAAATACGAACACATGGACCAAATCCTCTCGAATTTTAGAGACTTAAATAAAACACGAAAGAACACCACTCTGTCAAATTTAAAGGTTATATCTTAGTTGGTTTTGGAGATAGTCTAGTTTGCTCTGGTGCTCGTTCGGAAGCTTCCAAAATCCAAACCCATGGACCAAATCCTCTTAAATTTCGGAGACATAAATCGGACGGGAAGGAACATTGTACAAAATTTAAAGGTTCGACCCCATGAACCAAATCCTCTCAAATTTTATAGACTTAAATAAAACATGAAAGAACACCACTCTGTCAAATTTAAAGTTTATATCTTTGTTGTTTTTGGAGATAATCTCATTTGCTCTGGTGCTCGTTCGGAAGCTTCCAGAATCCGAACCCATGGACCGATTATGTCCAGATTCGAACTTAGCCCTTCTTTCGTAATTAGTAACCTACTATATAAATTTCATCAAGATAGCTTTATTAGTTTTTGAGTAATCGTGCAAACGGACACCATACCAAAGTTAATATACCTTATACTTTAGGTGTAGGGTGTAATGAGTACAAATATATTTAAAGAAGAGAAAAACCTTGCACTCTTACCCATATACAGTTCTTACACATATTTTTAGCCTTATTCAATATAAATTTGAAAACATAATTAGAAAAAGTTAACGTAAAACAAGTAACTGTAACAGTAAGTCGATGCAACCGACTTATTAATACCCTACACCTGAATAATTCGTATTAAATTAAAAATACATTAGTTTTTTTGGCAACTGCTTGAACTTCTTCCCTTTTCTGTTTTATTAAACTCGAATTTCAGGAACGTAAAAGAGGCATCCTCTTGCGATATGCTTGACACCTTTGTAAAAATTTTAAGTTTCTATCTTTATTAATTTCGAAGATTGTTAGTCTTTGCAAGGTGTGTGTCAGGTACCCGAATTGCCAGTCCAATTCATCGAAGCCATCTCAGGAACATAAAGAATACATGCCAGAAAACCATAGTACTAAATTTAAAGGTTCCACTTTTGTTGATTTTGGAGATATGCTCGTTGCTCTTGTGATCGTCCGCAAGTTTCCAAAATACAAACCCATGTTTCAAATTCATTCAAATGTCAGTTTCCAATTTTACAGAAAAGAAAACAGGAACAGAACACCTTTGTACTAAAAATAAAAGTTCTATCTTTGTTTGTTGTGGAGATATACTCGTTTGCTCTGGGGCTCGTCCGGAAGCTTTCAAGACTTGAACCCATGGACCAAATTCTCACAAATTTCAGAAACATGAATCAAACATGAAGGAACACCATTCTGCCAAATTTAAAAGTTATATCTTTGTTGCTTTTGGAGATAATCTCATTTGCTTTGGGGCTCGTTCGAAAGCTTCCAATATACGAATCCATGGTTCAAATTCTTTCGAATGTCAGTTTCCAATTTTATAAAAAAGGAACCATAACAGCACACTCTTGTACTAAAAATAAAGGTTCTATCTTTGTTGGTTGTGGAGATATACTAGTTTGCTTTGGGGCTCGTTCGGAAGCTTCCAAGATCCGAACCCATGAACCAAATCCTCTCAAATTTTAGAGACTTAAATAAAACATGAAAGAACACCATTCTGCCAAATTTAAAGGTTATATCTTAGTTGGTTTTGAAGATAATCTCATTTGCTTTTGTGCTCGTTCGGAAGCTTCTAAAATCCAAACCCATTGACCAAATTCTCTTAAATTTCAAAGACATAAATCGAACGGGAAGGAACATCATTGAACAAAATTTAAAGGTTCTATCTTTGTTGATTTTGGAGATAATCTCATTTGCTCTGGGGCTCGTTCGGAAGCTTCCAAAATCTGAACCCATGGATCAAATCCTCTAAAATTGTAGAGACTTAAATAAAACATGAAAGAACACCACTCTGTCAAATTTGAAGGTTATATCTTTATTGGTTTTGGAGATAATCTCATTTGCTCTGGTGCTCGTTCGGAAGCTTCCAAAATCCAAACCCAGTGACCAAATCCCCTTTTAAATTTCAGAGACATAAATCGAACGGGAAGGAACATTATTGTATAAAATTTAAAGGTTCTACCTTTGTTGATTTTTGAGATAATCTCGTTTGGTCTGGGGCTCGTTCGGAAGCTTCCAAGATCCGAACCCATGAACCAAATCCTCTCAAATTTCAAAGACTTAAATAAAACATGAAAGAACACCACTCTACCAAATTTAAAGGTTATATCTTAGTTAATTTTGGAGATAATCTCATTTGCTCTGGCGCTCGTTCGGAAGATTCCAAAATCTTAACCCATGGATCAAATCCGCTCAAATTTTAGAGACTTAAATAAAACATGATAGAACACCTCTCTGTGAAATTTGAAGGTTATTTCTTTATTGGTTTTGGAGATAATCTCATTTGCTCTGGTGCTCGTTCGGAAGCTTCCAAAATCCAAACCCAGTGACCAAATCCCCTTTTAAATTTCAGAGACATAAATCGAACGGGAAGGAACATCATTGTACAAAATTTAAAGGTTCTATCTTTGTTGATTTTTGAGATAATCTCATTTGCTCTGGGGCTCGTTCGGAAGCTTCCAAAATCTGAACCCATGGAACAAATCCTCTCAAATTTTAGAGACTTAAATAAAACATGAAAGAACACCAACCACTCTGTCAAATTTGAAGGTTATATCCTTATTGGTTTTGGAAATAATCTCATTTGCTCTGGTGATCGTTCGGAAGCTTCCAAAATCCAAACCCAGTGACCAAATCCTCTTAAATTTCAGAGACATAAATCGAAAGGGAAGGAACATCATTGTACAAAATTTAAAGGTTTTATCTTTGTTGATTTTGGAGATAATCTCATTTGCTCTGGGGCTCGTTCGGAAGCTTCCAAAATCTGAACCCATGGATCAAATCCTCTCAAATTTTAGAGACATAAATCGAACGGGAAGGAACATCATTGTATAATATTTAAAAGTTCTATCTTTGTTGATTTTGGAGATAATCGCATTTGCTCTGATGCTCGTTCGGAAGCTTCCAAAATCCAAACACATTGACCAAATCCTCTTAAATTTCAGAGACATAAATAGTACGGGAAGGAATATCATTGTACAAAATTTAAAGGTTCTATCTTTGTTGATTTTGGAGGTAATCTCGTTTGCTCTGGGGCTCGTTCGGAAGCTTCCAAAATCCAAACCCATGGACCAAATCTTCTTAAACTTCAGAGACATAAATCGAACTGGAAGGAACATCATTGTACAAAATTTAAAGGTTCTATCTTTGTTGATTTTGGAGATAATCTCGCTTGCTCTTGAGCTCGTTTGGAAGCTTCCAAGATCCGAACCCATTAACCAAATCTTCTCAAATTTCAGAGACTTAAATAAAACATGAAAGAAAACCGCTCTGTCCAATTTTAAGGTTATATCTTTATTGGTTTTGGAGATAATCTCATTTGCTCTGGTGCTCGTTCGGAAGCATCCAAAATCCAAACCTCTTCTTAAACTTCAGAGACATGAATCGAACTGGAAGGAACATCATTGTACAAAATTTAAAGGTTCTATCTTTGTTGGTTTTGGAGATAATCTCGCTTGCTCTGGAGCTCGTTTGGAAGCTTCCAAGATCCGTACCCATTAACCAAATCCTCTCAAATTTCAGAGACTTAAATAAAACATGAAAGAACACCACTCTGAACTCACTCTGGTGCTCGTTCGGAAGCTTCCAAAATCCAAACCCATGGACCAAATCCTCTTAAATTTAAGAGACATAAATTAAACGGGAAGGAACATAATTGTAAAAAATTTAAAGGTTCTATCTTTGTTGGTTTTGGAGATAATCTCGTTTGCTCCGGAATCATTCGGAAGCTTCCAAAATCCGAATCCATGGACCGATTTTGGCCAGATTCAAATTTAGCCTTCCTTTCTAAATTAGTAACCTACTATATAAATTACATCAAGATAGCTTTATTAGTTTTTGAGTTATCGTGCGATCGGACGGACGGACGGACATCGTTAAATCGACTCAGGAGGTGATCCTGATTCAGAATATATGTACATGTCCATATCTTACTCGCTTCCTTTTGGTGGTTACAAACACCATACCAAAGTTAATATAGCCTATACTTTAGGTGTAGGGTATAAAAATTCTGGTTGATTTATAAAGGTAAAAAACAATCCTGTATTAAACAGGACCTGAGATACATGCATCTAAAAAGAAGTTTTTTCAAAATTTGAAGAGTTGTAGGTGCTGTAGGATCTCCAACGGTGAGGGTAAAAAAGTTGTTCTACAACATTACTCTTTTAAGAGACCTATGCATAGTTAATATTTCATTGCTCATTATTAAACGGTGTATAAGTTTTGTAAACAAACGGGTTGACAGAGCGAACCTAATAGCAAATTTTTCAAAATATCCTTAAAAAGATAATTCACAAAAAAATTAAGTGATATTATTTACAAAAAAACATTTATTACATTATGGCCTTTTATAATTTAAATACCATTTTATGTTTCGGTATTAACGAATATATTGTGAAAACTCACTTCGCCGTAATTGTGTACCCAATAGATTATTGGTTCCTTTAAAGATTTTTTGTAGACGAATTGTCTCTAATATTTCGCTCTGTTTATTCAATTTATTTAAATGTAATAAATAATAGAATATTAACAACCAGTATCTGTAAAACCATAGTAATAAGTTAACTATATTAATTAAATAATATTAACGCAGAAACAAAAGTTAATAATTTTTATTTCATAAAGCCAATAAAATACTCCGGGCAACGCCGGGTACTCTGCTAGTCTAATATATAAAGTAGAAATTCTGTGTGTTTGTTTGTACCTTTTTCACGTAAAAATCACCAGTCTGATTGCAACCAAATTTTGTAGGAACATTTATACGACCCCGGAATAGTGTTATAGGCTTTATGGTGTTTCGGTTCATTCACCCATTGAAGCCCGAGAGCCATTTAAAGCTTTTTTGTTTTATCGTTGTCCTGCTTAAATGGTTTGATCGATTGAGTTGATAATTTGTACAAATGTTCTTCTTAGCTTTGAACGGTGCCGAAGAATATAATATGTCGCCCGGATATAATATGTCAACCGGATTCGGCACGGCGGACTTCCGAAAAAATTTTTGTTCCCGATTTATGTCCAATTTTGTATGGTGGTTTCATGGGCCGAAAAAAAGTCTGTGACAAATTTTTATGAAGTTACGTTAACACGTTTGGGCAAGAGAGCCGAAAGAAGTTCATTAAATTTTTCTGTTGTCCTGCTTAAACGGTTTGACCAATTGAATTGAAAATTCACAAAAGTGTAGCACTTTACCACAGGAGCTAACCGAGTTGATTTAATTACGATTCATTAACCCGTTTCGGCACCAGGGGTCAGTGAAGTTTTGTAATTTACTTAACTGTCGCACTTAAACTGTTTGACCAATTGAGTTGAAATTTATCCAAGTGTAGCTCTTTACTACAGGAGCTCATTGAGTAGATTTGCTTACGATTCATTAACCCGTTTCGGCACCAGGGCTCAATGAAGTCTTTAACCTTCTTTGCTGTCGCGATTAAACGGATTTAGAAATTGAGTTGAAAATTTACAAAAGTGTATCTCTTTACCACAGGAGCTCACTTAGTTGATTTGGTTTCGATCCCTTAAGCCGTGTTGGCACCAATTGGCCCAATGAAGTTTTTTAGTTTTTTTGTTGTCGCGCTTAAACGGTTTTACCAATTGAGTTGAAAATTTACAAAAGTGTAGCTCTTTACCACAGCAGCGCACTGAAATGATTTGGTTACGGTATACTAAACTGTTTCGGCACCAGGGCTCAATGAAATTTTTTAATTTCTTTGTTGTCGCACTTAAACGGTTTTACCAATTGAGCTGAAAATTTACAAAAGTGTAGGTCTTTATAACAAAAGCTTTCTGAGTTGATTTGGTTACAATACCCATCATGCTCCAGGCTATGAAGTTTCTTATTTTTTGTTGTTGTGCTTAAACGATTTGACCAATTGAAAATTTGCACAAATATTGCACTTTGGTACACAAAATCATTCAATAAATTTTGTCGTGATACGTTAACACGTTAAAAAAAATTCTAATTTGTGTCTAATTTGGCAGGATGAATTTATTGTTTTAAATAGAGCCTGTGACAAAATGTTTGTTAACATTTGTTAACCCATTGTCGCACGAGCATCTATTAAAAGTATTCTGCTTAATTGTTTGTATTATTATTATTAAAAAGATATTTCCAATATTCTTTACTTTTATCTATACTGTTTTTAATATTCCATATAAACCTTTCAATGCAAATTTCTAATATAGAACTGTAATTAAAGTAGCTTTATTAAATATCTTAAGAATACTATATGGTGTTTTGGTTGATTAACCCATTGCGGCCCGAGAGCCATTTAAAGCTTTTTCGTTTTTTCGTTGTCCTGCCTAAACGGTTTGATCGATTGAGTTGAATATCTGTACATATGTTCTTCTTAGCTTTGGACGGGTGCCGAAGAAATTTGGATACAATATGTTACCTGGATTCGGCCCGGCAGGCTTCCAAAAAAATTTTTGTTTCCGATTTGTGTCCAATTTTGTATGGTGGTTTTATGGTTCGAAAAAGAACCTGTGATAAATTTTTATGAAGTTCCATTAACCCGTTCCATTAACACGTTTGGGCAAGAGAACCGAACGAAGTTCATTAAATTTTTCTGTTGTCCTGCTTAAACGGTTTGACCAATAGAGTTGAAAATTTACAATAGTGCAGCTCTTTACCACAGAAGCTCACTGAATTGATTTGGTTACGATCCATTAACCCGTTGCGGCACCAGGCTCAATGAAATTTTTTAATTTCTTTGTTGTCGCACTTAAACGGTTTTACCAATTCAGTTGAAAATTTACAAAAGTGTCGGTCTTTATAACAAAAGCTTTCTGAGTTGATGAGTTGAACCCATCAGGCTTCAGGCCATGAAGTTGCTGATTTTATGTTGTTGTGCTTAAACGATTTGACCAATTGAAAATTTGCACAAGTATTGCACTTTGGAACAGAAACTCATTCAATAAATTTTGTTGTGATACATTAACACATTTCGTCACGATAGACTGTCAAAAAAAAATGTTTGTTTCTAATTTGTGTCTAAATCAGCAGGATGAATTTCTGGTTATAAATAAAGCCTGTTACAAAAGGTTTGTTAACCCATTTGCGCACGAGCATCTATTAAAAATATTCTGTCTAAATTTTTGTATTGTTATTATTGTTAAAAAGATATTTCCAACACTCTTTACTTTTATCTATACTGTTTTAAATATTCCATAAAAACCTTTCAATGCAAATTTCTAATATAGAACAGTAATTAAAGTAACCTTATTCATTATCTTAAGAAAACTATGTTTAAGTTTTCACAACATGACATTTTCGGCCATTGTTAAAAAACAGAAACAATCTGCTTATTAGACAATCATCATGCCATCATACAGCAATGCATTACTTACATGTGGTCTTTACATGTGGTATACCTATATAAGATGCATGTATAACATATTTCCCATAAAATATCATTGAAATATGTACATATAGTATGCATAATGTGCGTATATTTCATAATATTATTAACATAATCAATTAAATTAGAAAACATATTCACATTTCTGCACAGTATTTAATCAAAAATGAGTACATATACATATTTAAAGAACTGAAAACCTTACATCCATACACAATTTTTACACATATTTTCAGCCAAGCAATTTGAAAACATAATTAGAAAAAGTAAACGTAAAAAAATTCTGGTTGATTTACAAAGGTAAAACACAATCCTGTAGTTTTTATTTAAAATATGTTAAACAGAACTTGAGATGTATGCATTTTAAAAGAATCTTTTTTCAAAATTTGAAAAGCTGTCGGTACTGTAGAATCTATAACGGTGAGGGAATATAAAGAAGTTGTTCTACAACATTACTCTTTTAAGAGACATATGCATAGTTAATATTTCATTGCTCTTTATTAAACAGTATATAAGTTTTGTAAACAGAAGGATTGACAGAGCGAACCTAATAGCAAATTTTTCAAAGTGTGCTTAAAAGGATAATTCACAAAAACATGAAGTGACATTACTTACGAAAAAAAATGTATTACATTATGGTTTTTTATAATTGAAATGCATGAACAATTTTATGTTTCGGTATTAACGAATATATTGTGTAAACTCACTTCACCGTAATTGTGTACTCAATAGATTATTGATTCCTTTAAAGATTTTTTGTAGACGAATTGTCTTTAATTTTTCACTCTGTTTATTTAATTTAACTAAATGTAATAAAAAATAGAATATCAACTACCAGCATTTGAAAATGCATAGTAATACGTAAACTATATTAACTCAAAAGCAAAAATTAATAATTTTTATTTCATAAAGCCAACAAAACAATCGGTGCAACGCCGGGTACTCGGCTAGTGTAATATATAATGTAGAAATTCTGTTTGTTTGTTTGTTTGTGCCTTTTTCACGTAAAAATCACCAGTCCGATTGCAACCAAAGTTCGTAGAAACATTTCTACGAACTCGAAATAGTGTTATAGGCTATATGGTGTTCATTAACCCATTGTGGCCTGAGAGCCATATAAAGCTTTTTCATTTTTTCGTAGTCCTACCTAAAAGGTTTGATCGATTGAGTTAAAAATTTTTACGAATGTTCTTCTTAGCTTTGGACGGGTGCCGAAGAAATTTGGATATAATATGTTACCCGGTTTGGCCCGGCGGTTGATTTTGTTACTGAGTTGATTTGGTTACGATTCATTAACCCGTTTCGGCACCAGGGGTCAGTGAAGTTTTGTGATTTACTTAGTTGTCGCACTTAAACTGTTTGACCAATTGAGTTACAAATTTATCAAAGTTTAGATCTTTACCACAGGAGCTCACTGAGTTGATTTGCTTACAATTCATTAACCCGTTTCGGCACCAGGGCTCAATGAAGTTTCTCATTTGTTGGTCTTGTGCTTAAACGATTTGACCAATTGAAAATTTGCACAAGTATTGCACTTTGGCAAACAAACTCATTCAATAAATGTTGTCGTGATACATTAACACATTTCGGCACGATAGACCGTTAAAAACAATTTCTAATTTTTGTCTAATTTGGCAGGATGAATTTATGTTTGTTAACATTTGTTAGCCCATTTCCGCACGAGCACCTATTAAAAGTATTCTACCTAATTTTTTGTATTATTATTATTATTATTGAAAAGGTATTTCCAATCTTTACTTTTATATATACTGTTTTTAATATTCCATAAAAACCTTTCAATGTAAATTTCTAATATAGAACAGTAATTAAAGTACCCTTATTAAGTATCTTAAGAATACTGTGCTTAAGTCTTAACAACATAACATTTTCGGCCGTTGTTAAAAAACAGAAACAATCTCCTACATAAGACAATCATCATGTCATTATTCAGAAATACGTTACTTACATGTGGTCTACCTATTTAAGATGCATGTGTATAACATATTTCCCATAAAATGTCATTAAAATATGTACATATAGTAAGTATAGTGTGCGTATATTTAAAAATATTATAAACATAATCAATTAAATTAGAAAACATATTCACATTTCTGTACAGTATTTAATCAAAAATGAGTACATATATATATTTAAAGAACTGAAAACCTTACATTTATATACAATTTTTACACATATTTTTAGACAACTAATTTGAAAACATAATTAGAAAAAGTAAACATAAAAAAATTCTGGTTGATTTATAAAGGTAAAACACAAGCATGTAGTTTTTATATTAAAAAAAATATGTTAAACACAACTTGAGATGTATGCATTTAAAAAGAAGTTTTTTCAAAATTTGAAGAGCTGCCAGTGCTGTAGAATCTCTCACCGTGAGGGTACATAAAAAAGTTGTTCTACAATATTACTCTTTTAAGAGACCTATGCATAGTTAATTTTTCATTGCTCTTTATTAAACGGTATATAAGTTTTGTAAACAGACGGATTGACAGAGCGAACCTAATAGCAAATTTTTCGAAATGTAGTTAAAAGGATAATTCACAAAAAAATGAAGCGACATTACTTACGAAAAAAAATGTATTACATTATGGTCTTTTATAATTGAAATGCATGAACAATTTTATGTTTCGGTATTAATGAATATATTGTGAAAACTCACTTTTTGTTTTTTTTTTTTCATCATTTAATTTATTTTTGATAATAATACATTAACGTGGTAACATTCTTAATTAATATTAAAAACAAAAAAAAACAAAACAAAAAACACCAAAAAACACCAAAAAAAAAACTAAATAATAATTCAAATTAAATATCGGTGTTTTATGGTATAATCTTATTCTAAGAGAAAAAAAAAAAAGAATATATTGATTTATTAATTTAATGTAAAAATTATTGAAAAATAAAAATTTCTGTGACCTTAGTTTGTTAGCTGTGTGGTCTTATAAATTCGGTTAGAAATATTTTGCAACAATTTTATGATAAAATTTCATTTTGATAAAGCACTATAACTATAACTAGTAATTAAAAACATAAAAAAAAGAAATAAAGAAAAAAAAAATCCAATTGCAGAACCAAAAGCCAAAACATCTGTTTAATTATTAATTTAATATAATTTCTTTAATTTTTCTTTTAAAGGTACAAAAGTGAGTTATTTCCTTTATTTCGTTTGAAAGCTCGTTATATACTTTTAAACTATTGTAGAGACAGTTATTTTTTTGTCTGTTTGTTCGAAAAAGTGTTAAATAAAAATTACTTTTATTTCTTGTGTTATGGTTGTGAATCTCAAACCCCTATTCAGTATAAAATTATGCTTATATATAATTCTAATTTATATATAATTATTATTTATAATGCTATTATATATAATTCTAATTTGCAAATATTTGTCAGACTTAAATATTGGCTAGAGTATAGAATATTAGTAGGAATTCTAACAGGATAGTTATGAATTGCTTTTATGGCCTTTTTATGAACTATATCAAGTCTGCCTAAAGGAACTTGACATGTGTTACTCGATATTGGGTTAAGATACATACTATTTGATAGTATATATGAAGAATTAGAACCGATTTATTAAAGAAATTTCTTATGCGACGTAAGACAAAAATGTACGGTGCTATATTTCTAATCACGTGATTTATGTGCTCTTGCCATTTCAGCCGGCTATCTAGAAGCAACCCTAGATAATTAAAATGTTTTACAACTTCAATAATCTTACCGTTGTAAGTGAAATTGGAGTATGTACATTGTCTATTTTCGAATAATAAAATTTTAGTTTTCTTCACATTGAGTAGTAGACGATGTTTTTATAGCCATTCTTCAATAATGGGAAGATGATGCATGATGGAAGTTCTCAAGGATTCTTCATTGCGTTCCGCATATTTTAGCACTGCAACATCCGCATACAATTGAATAAGCCCTTTTAGTTTCAATCGAGCTATATTATCTAAATATATCTTAAATAAAAATGGCCCTAAATTGACCTTGAAAAAACCTTGTGGCACTCCTTTTATAATGGTTCTTGATTCACTCAAACTATCACCATTCCTAACTCTCTGCTCTCGATTAGTTAAATATGAGTCAAAAAAATTTAATTGTGATGAGTCGAAATTTAACATCGAAAGTTTAAACTGTAGTCTTTCATATCCACACAGCCAAATGTCTTTTGTAGATCTAGAAATTGACAGCCAACTTGCGATTTTTCATCCATATTTTTTGACACAAAGTCGGTTAAGCTAAGACAGGCAGCAGTAGTATTCGATTTTATTTCGAAACCATACTGTTCGTCGTGAAATATTTGATTATTTGTAAGAAAGTTATCTAATCCACTTTTTATAATAAATTCAAAGATTTTAGAGAAAGCACTGAGGACAGATATGGACCTGTAGTTTGTCCTATCTTTGGCATTCCCTGTTTTGAATATTGGAGTAATAATTGCAGTTTTTAATGAGTTTGGGAAAGTACTAGAAAGGAAAGAACTATTTATAAATTTGCTAAGAAGCGGTATTAGTCGCTCCTGGAATTTCTTAATGAATTTCATGAAAATATTATCGCTGCAGCAGTTTTCAGCTTGCTAATTGCATTCGATATCTCTTCACTACTGGTGGGTGTTAGATCAAATAAGGAGCTAGGGTTTCGTCTAAAACTATTTAGGTATTTGTGGTTTATTGAGTCATTGTCAACATTTATTTCCCTGGTTACATTGATAAAAAATTCGTTCATTAATTCACCAATTTCTTCTTTTTTAGTTAATACTTTCCCATTAATTTCTAGCCCTTTAATAAGATTGTTCGTGCTGTCTTTTTTTTTGCTAAATATTACCCTTTTATATAAATCCAATAATTTTTTACTATTGCATGGGTCTCTTTTAATTTGTTCAAAATAAAATTTTTTTTTGAATGTGTTATGAGCCGATTTACTTTATTTTTATGTAATTTATATAATCCATTAACATGCTCATCGTTAGGATATTTTTTCTTATATTTGAAGAAAGAGTCTCGAACTTTAATCACGTTTCCAATTTCGTCTGTCATCCATTAATTTTTTTCTTTAGACCTTTTCTTTCTAACAATTCTGGTATATTTACTCACTAAGAACTTATCTCAAATACAAAATCGTCGAAGTTCTCGATTGAAACTAACTTATTCCAAGTATTGTATGCATATTCACCATACTACTATCTACCCCTGAAAAATAATCTACTCTTAATTCATCACATAAGTCCATTTAAAAAACAAAAACAAAATAATTTTAAGTAATGTGATAAAAATATGTAGTACCTTTTGAATATATAAAAATATATATTCAAAAAAAATAATATTTGTAATAGATTTAAGATTAATTTTATATATCAAGTTATTTTTAAAAAAAAAAAAAAAAAATTTTGAAATATTTTGTTTTGAGATTCTGTTTGATAAATAAACGAGGAAGAATACAGTTGCCTTTGTCAACTCTTAGATACCCGTACGAACCGTTAGTATGTTCACAGCCTGACACTCTGCTTACAATATTATTTTTTTAATATTTTAGTATTTTAAAATAATTTGGGTGAATTTTATAATTTCTAGAACTATGGGTTCTACATATATACAAACTAAATGTTTATACATTCTTCAAAAGCATATTTTAACCTTCCACATAACGATTATCAATCCAAAACTTTTTCAAATATTTTATAGTACCATTAAATACTAAGCGGTAAATGTATATTAAATTTACTAAGTACAAAATAGTAAATATAATTTTAAATATTATATTATATTAATGCGTACATAGTATATTTATATTGTTATAAGTATATCGCCATACATTGCAATATTTCTTTAAAAATATTTCCATTCATAGAATAATTTCTTATAAGTACAATAAAATACATATATGTATGTATGTAAATACGGCGCTATATAATATACATCTATAATCTTATAATTCATTCATCAGTGCATATACGATATGTACATAAACATGATATTATATAAGGAAGTGTGTATATCAATATCATATAAATAAAAATTCTTCAAGCAACCGTTATGTTGTTTATTTATTTACATTTTTTTGTACTACGCAATTTCAAATTATCGATTAAAACAAAATGCAAAAAATTCGTTAAAGAAATTTGTTAGAAAATTTGAAAAGATCAAGTAACACTTTCGTCAATTATAAAGTAACCCTATATTATTAAAAAAAGTGGGTAACAGAAATAAGAGTATAATGTTGAAGCTTTAATTTTTGTGTATTACTTCAAAAAAATTTTAACAGGTGTTCAAGTTACAGGTGTTTAAGAATAGGAAATTTTCAGTTTATGACCCCTTACAGCACCTAAACGGGGGTGATACAAAAACAATTTTTGAAATGACTCATACTTATTTTCAAAGATCTAACTTCTATCAAAATTTTAAGTTTCCAACTTAAACCGTTTAAAAGATAGACCGTTTTAGGGTTAAAGGATTTTGCAAAATTTTAGTTTCGCATAAATGCCACAACTATATATTTATTGTATATATACTTTTAAAGCTAATAAAAGCAGTAATCGTTTGCCGTTTTCAACATGAAGATATACCTTATACAACTTGTGCTATAACAATTTAAATATAGAGCTTTTTTGAACCTTTGGGGAGCTGTTGCTCCGTAACGGGTGGGGCTACAAAAAAAAGTTATTGAAAATAAAATTAATATTTTTGTGACATCTATCAGCAGTTAAAATTTCATAGCTCTATTTCAAAAAAAATGTGGGGATCTAAAAGTTAGGTGTTCGAGAGCTACCCGAAGTCTTGATCGGAACTCAACCAAAAAAATGGGGAACCTACAAGTTGCTCCTAGAATATTTTGTGTAAATTTCAAGATTCCAGCTTTCTTAGTTTTTGAGTTAGCGTGACGGGCGGACATGACTCAATCGACTTAGAATTTTTTTCTGATCCGATCTATACCTTTGAAGGTATATCTAGCTCGCTTATTTCGAGGTGTTACAAACGGAGGAGTAATTTTATTATACCCGATCCTATCGTACGGGTATAAAAAAAAGTTTCTGTTAATTCTAAGAAAAAGTAGTGTGTGAAATTGTAAAAAGTAATTTTTAGAATAATGTAATAGCTATATGAAATTGTAGTGTAGGTTTTTATTATAATAATTCTAAGATTATAGATTATATATAACGTAGTTTTAAAAATTGTTATGTAATTGTAATATGTAATTATAGTGTTACAGTGTTTTAATATTGTAAATCTAAGATTATAAATTTTTTTTATAATTTTGGCCTTTTGTTCAAACAATGTTATATGTAAATATAAACTATTATAAAGCCTATCATTGATTACATTTTTCGATAATAGTGCATTGTAACGTGTTATTTTAAAAACACCTGTTATTTTGTAAAGTGATATTATAAAATTGATTATTAAATAATAATATGTGAAAATGTAATTGATTATTAATGATAAAGCAAAATAAAGTTGAATTAAATTTAAATTAACTAATGTTATAAGTATTTGTAATAAATGAGATGTCATTGAAGGAAGGAATTTTATGTATTTTACTTGTGGTATTCTTACGTAAAAGAATTTGGTTATCCTTGATCCATCGAAATTGGAAATCATTTGACAACTTGGTTTTTTTTAGCTTCATAATACAAATTTGTTTGCAACTTTGATAGATGTTGACGAAAGAAAATTTCGTTGTTGACCTGACTATCTTGGTTTCTAATGCTGATTTCAGTGGTAAATAAATATTTATATTTTTGCTTTTTCGTAAGTAGCTCATTTTTTTCTGCCTGCAATTTGGCTTAACCACGTACAATTTTCCTTTTAATTTTCCACCTTCTCTCGCTTTTTGATCTATTGTGTTTATTTTTATAATATCAGTTGCAGATATATTGACAGATATTTTGTTTGCAATTTTTAGAACCACATCAATTGGGTCATCAATTTTTGACGGGAGTCCAGACAAAATAATATCATTTTTATTTTCTTCCTTATATTTTTCATCCAATATCGCCTCCAATTTTTTATGAAAACATTTTCTTTTTTAATTTCCTTATTTTGTTTAATTATATCTTGGATTTGCGAAGTTTGAAAATTTTGTGAATTTTTTATATCCAAAATGACCAAACCTAAATTTTTTGAAAATGTTCCCATATTTTCATCCGAACAATTTTTTAGTTCGAATGTAGTAAGTTGATCAAAAACTTCATCACTTTTATCTTCTACCTCAGATTCGTATGTTTCTTCAACAGGTTCGTTATTGGTGGGACATTCTGGACGTTTCCATGTAGCACTACCATTTTTAACAGCTTGAAACAGCTCGTCCGCAATTTGTATGAAAATTTTTTTGGCACGGTCCACTACATTGTAAACCTCTAGATTTGCGTCCAGTAACTACACAGATACTGCATACCGGACACACTTTTGCCATGGTTCAAATTGTATTTATAGGTTTAAAATATATAATAATAATAAATCGAACTTTTGTTTGATTATTTTTTTTATTTTTTTTATTCCTTCCTCTTTTTTTATTTTTTATATGCTTTCTTTTCCCTCTTCGATCACTTTTTTAGGTTATAATAATTTTTATAGTCACTTTTGTAATAATTAATTTATAACTTGTTTGTAAAGTAGAGAAAGAAATAAAAAAACAAAAATTTTTTTTTTTAGTTTTTATAACTATCCAATTTATCTGCTATTGCTTTTTTTTTCCACTTTTATAGTTATTATATATTTTTAAAATAAAAATATTATCAGAGCCAAAAAATTAAAACTTTACTTCAAATCCGTGTTGCCGTTTTGTGTTCCATCACTTGCCGTTCGTTGCCGTTTTGTGTTCCGTCACTTCGCCGTAATTGTTTTCTTAATAGATTATTGATTCCTTTAAAAGATTTTTTGTAGACGAATTGTCTTTAATTTTTCGTTCTGTTTATTCAATTTAATTAATGTAATAAAAAATAGAATATTAATTACCAGCATCTGAAAATGCATAGTAATACGTGAACTATATTAATTAAATTGTATTAACTCAAAAGCAAAAGTTAATAATTTTTATTTTATATAGTCAACAAAACCCTCCGGGTAACGTCGGGTACTCTGCTAGTATTATATAAATATAAATTTTTCAAGTAACCGTTATATTTTTTATTTATTTCATTTTTTGTACTACATCATTCTCAACTTATTTCAAATTATCGAGTAAAAAAAAATGCAAAAAAATCGTTAAAAAAATTTGTTAGAAAAATTTAGAAAAATGAAGTCACACTTTCATCAATTTTAAGATAACCCTATGTTATTAAGAAAAGTTGTTAATAGAAATAAAAATATAATGTTGGAGCTTTCATCAGTATAATGTTGGACCCCATACAGCTCCGAAACGGGGGCGATACAAAAATATTTTCTAAAATGTCTCATATTCATTTATAAAGACCTAACTTGCCCTAAAATTTCAAGTTTCTAACTTAAACCGCTTGGAAGATAGAGGAATCAAGAATTATGCAAAATTTGGGTTTCGCATAACGGTAAATTAAGGCACCAGTTGTGGCATACAACTATATATTTATTGTATATATATTTTTAAAGCTAATAAAATCAGTAATCGTTTGGCGTTTTCAAACTGAAGATATACCTTATACAACTTGTGTTATAACAATTTTAAATATAGAGCTTTTTCGAACTTTGGGTGGCTTTAGCTCCGTAACGGGTGGGGCTTAAACGATTTTACCAATTGAGTTGAAAATTTACAAAAGTGTAGCTCTTTACCACAGGAGCTCACTGAGTTGATTTGGTTAAATTTAGATTTAGATTTATTTTATTAGTTTCTAACAAATTTTATAATTTACAATTACTTTTAACAAACTATATTCTACATATATGCTCTACTATAAGTTTTTTAAATATACTAATTCTATTTTCATTCTTAATATTTTGCTGTAGCTCATTAAAAATTTATACTCCATTGTACATAAGTGAAGTTTGTGTGCTGATTTTTCTATATAACGGCAGTCTAAAATTATCTCCGTTTCTTAAATAATAATATCCACCGACATATTCAATGTGTTTCTGCATATAGCTGGGAAGTAGATTATGTTTTAGTTTAAACATAAGAATCAAAATGTTGCACTTCAGTTTATTTCTAACATCCATCCATTTTAATCTATTTAACATATCTCTGATACGTGTTCCAATACTGCATTTTAAAATAATTCTCATTGCTCTATTTTGTAGAATTTGAAATCTGTTCCTTTGTGCCTCGGTGCTTAAGAACAAATTTGCATTCTCCCTGTTAGAAAATTTTTAAACCACTCCAGTTCAACATTTCTGATCGCATATTTTACTAATTTATTTAAGAGTACATTTCTATCTAGTATTTCAAATGCTCTTTTGAAATCTAAAATTAATCTGTTGAATATCCCTTCCTAAACCCAGATTGTATTTCATTTATTATATTGTTTTGCATTAAATAGTTTTCTAGTTGTAAGCAAACTACTTTCTTCAAAATTTTTTCATATAGCGGTAACATATTTACCGGCCTAAAGTTTCTGCAGATTTGGTATTTACTGTTTTTTCTACTGGTATTATGATAGCTATTTTCCACTTACTTGGAAATTTTCCTTCACTTATTTATTTACTAATGATTTATTTACTAATACTGTTAAAACTGGTATTATATTTTCTTTACATTCCATAAATATATTACTGTTTAATCCATTCCAATCATTTTTTTAGATATAATTTTTATAACTTCTTCCATTTCATTAAAGTTTACTAGCCTAAATTTAAATTCATTTTGTGTAGGTATTATTTTGTCTTCATATTTCACAGACGGTATATTTATACTATTACTTCTATATTTATTTTCTTAATGCTATCAATAAAATATTCATTTAACTTATTCACTATATTTGTTTGTTTACTTATTTTTTCCCCATATATTATAATTTCATTTATTTGTGTCCTTTCCTTTTTTAGTATATATGTTTTTATTGTTTTCCACATAGTCTTCTGATCATTCATCTTCTCGTTAATTTTATTCTCGATATTCTTATCTCTATATTTTTTACAAACATTTTTGTATCTATTTTTAGCCGCTTTATAATCTTTCCACTTATTGATATTGTATGTTGATAAAGAATATATATTATACAATCTAATTTTATTTGTTTTTTGTCTCTGCAATTCATGCAATTCATCATTAAACCATTCTACTCTATTATTATCCATTTTAACAGTTTTTCTTAATTTATTTTATCCTAATTCAATTATTTCGCTAAATTTTCTACTACTATCTTCTAAGTTATCCAAGCACAATATATTTTCAAAATTATTTTTGTCCAATTCTTGTAAAAAAAACTCTTTATTAAACTTTATATATGAGAACTTTGCTTCCTGCATTACATTTTTCTGCACATATTTTGATGTATATGGCTTCATGATCAGCTATTTTACAATTGTTGTCAATATTAACTATGGTATCTGTGAAATAATCGACTAGGACATAATCTATAAGGGTTTTGGTGTCTTTTGTTATTCTAGCATAATTTTTTACTACCTGTTTCAAGCCAAAATCTTTAATTACTTCATCAGTTTTAAATCTTTCATTACTTGAAGTTTTATAATCTATGTTGAAATCCCCACATATTACATAATTATCTTCAAACTTAAAATTATTTTCCAGGAAATCCTTTAACATACCTACAAATTCATTTACTGTCATATTAGGTGATCTCTACAAGGATATAATATTCCATTTAGTATTTGTCAGTTTTAATTCAAATATTAGAATCCATATTTTATAATCCATTACTAGGCATTTAATCTGATTAGATTCAATATTTTCATTGATATAAACTAATACTCTTCCTGTGTGTCGTGAATTAGAGCAAACTTGATACATGTTGTACCCATCCAAACTGATCTCACTGTTTTCTATTTCTTCGGTAATGTGCGTTTCAGTCAATACTATAAAATCATATTTGCTTTTCTTAATTATTTCTTCTACTTCAGCAAAATTTCCCGTTAGCCCTTGTATGTTCATCATTAAACCCATCAAACTATTCTCATCTTTTGTGTCATTATTTATAAAAAATCTTCTTTTTTTCAAGGAAAATTTTTCTGCTTAATGTTGGGCATATTCTATTATTTACTCTGTGATTTGTATCAAGGCCCAATTTATACTTATCATTTGCTCTCATACAATTTATACATTGCCAATCACTTGCTGTACAATCTTTTATTTTATGATCAACTCCACATTTCAGGCAGCTCTCATTTGTAGCAGTAGCATTTGTTACATTTTCTAACATCATAACTCTCATACACTCTGCACATGGCCCACCCTATTCTCATTCTACCTTCTTTTAAAATTGTTTTATTGTCTTCGATATTTAATTCCACAATAGCATTAAATAATAAATCTGTAGCATCGTGATTTGATCTTTTATTTGATTTATATACTCTGACAATGTTTATTTCATCCCTACTAGTGATACTAGTTTGAGCTAATATTTTTTTTTTTTTCAATTTTTCCATTATTTTAATATTCATCCGACATACCAATTACTAATATCTTTGGATTTTTATTATTTTTTTAATAGCCTTATACTTATCTTTTAATTTATTTTCAACTTGACTTTTGATACTTTCCGCTGATTCGATATCTTTACAAAAAATAGCTACAGTCCCATCCCCTTTATTCGGTATTCGATTTATATTCAAATTCATGTTTACTGGGTCAATTTTACGTTTCAACTCCATTTTAGTTGTGTCGGCAGTTTGTTTATTTTTGTGTTTTACCAAAACAATAGGATCTTTTTTTACAACATCAGAAAATGATTGTTTTTTTTTCAACTTTGCTACTATTATTTAAATTTATAGCATAAAATTTTACCGCGTAATATAACTCTGGCTGGCTCAACGATAATTTTATTTTTAGCATTCTGCACATTCAGCCATTATAAACTAATTAACAAATAGCATACCCTTCCTAAATTTTTGTTTTCGTTTTCAAACAGCAAACAGAAAACAGCAAAAAAGAGCATAATAATATTCTCAGCAGTATACGAGTATATTTTTATTGATATGCTTAAATGAGATTATTGTGCGAATTAAACTGTAATTTATATTTCTAATTTATAATGTTTATGTGATCAATTATAAATAAATTACAAAAGTTAAAATTTTTTTATTTTCAATAGGTTTTTTTTACTGTAAATGATGACTTCACTTTATTATTTTTATGATTTGTAACAAAATATTTTCATTCAGATTTAAAATGTTCAAAATTTATACTTCAAATGCTTATAGTTTATTTTATATTATTTTTCCTACTTCACTACGAAATTACACAACCAATTACATCGATGTATATACTCAAATAGATCCCTTACGCTGTTACGACCCCTTAAGCTGTTTTGGCACCAGGGCCCAATGAAGTTTTTCAATTTTTTTGTTGTCGCGTTTAAACGGTTTTACCAATTGAGTTGAAAACTTACAAAAGTGTAGCTCTTTACCATAGGAGCTCACTGAGGTGATTTGGTTACGATCCATTAGTCCATTTCGAAACCAGGGCTCAAAGAAATTTTTAAATTTTTTTTGTTGTCGCGCTTAAACGGTATTGCACTTTGGCAGACAAACTCATTCATTAAATTTCGTTGTGACACATTAACACATTTCGACACGATAGACTGTCAAAAAAAAAATTTTGTTTCTGATTTCTGTCTAATTTGGCAGGATGAATTTATGTTTGATGGCACGATGACAAAATGTTTGTTAACGTTTGTTAACATTTTCGCCCGAGCACTTATTAATAATATTTTGCCTAATTTTGTGTATTGTTATTATTATTAAAAAGATATTTCCAACACTCTTTACTTTTATCTATACTGTTTCTAATATTCCATAAAAACCTTTCAATGCAAATGTCTAATATAGAAGAGTAATTAAAGTACCCTTATTAAGTATCTTAAGAATACTATGTTTAAGTCTTAACAACATAACATTTTCGGCCGTTGTTAAAAAACAGAAACAATCTCCTAAATTAGACAATCATCATGTCATCATTCAGAAATGCATTACTTACATTTGGTCTTTACATCTGATCTACCTATATAAGATGCATTTGTATAACATGTTTCCCATAAAATATCCTTGAAATATATACATATAGTATGTATAATATCCGTTTATTTAAAAATACTATAAACTTAATCAACTAAATTAGAAAACATATTCACATTTCTGTACATCATTTAATCAAAAATGAGTACATACATATTTAAAGAACACAAAACCTTACATTTTTATCCATTTACAATTTTTATACATATTATTAGCCAATCAATTTGGAAACATAATTAGAAAAATTAAACGTAAAAAAATTCTGGTTGATTTATAAAGGTAAAAAACAATCATGTATTTTTGATATTGAAAATATGTTAAACAGAACCTGAAATGTACGCATTTAACAAGAAGTTTTTTCAAAATTTGAAGAGCTGTCGGTGCTGTAGGATCTCCAACGGTGAGGGTACATAAAAAAGTTGTTCTACAACATTACTCTTTTAAGAGACCTATGCATAGTTAATATTTCATTGCTCTTTATTAAACAGTATATAAGTTTTAACAGACGGAGGGACAGAGCGAATTTAATAACAAATTTTTCAAAAATTACTTAAAAGGATAATTCACAAAAACATGAAGTGACATTACTTACGAAAAAACGTGTACTACATTATGGTCATAATTGAAATGCGATTTTATGTCTCGGTATTAAAGAATATATTGTGGAAATTCACTTCGCCGTAATTGTGTACTTAATAGATTATTGATTCCTTTAAAAAATTTTTGTAGAAAAATTGTCTCTAATTCTTGGCTCTGTTTATTCAATTTAACTAAATCTAATAAGAAATAGAATATAAACTACCAGCATCTGTAAATGCATAGTAATAAGTTAACTATATTAATTAAATTATATTAACGCAGAAACAAAAGTTAATAATTTTTATTTCATAAAGCCAATAAAATACTCCGGGCAACGCCGGGTACTCTGCTAATCTAATATATAAAGTAGAAATTCTGCGTGTTTGTTTGTTCCTTTTTCACGTAACAACCACCAGTCGGATTGCAACCAAATTTTGTAGGAACATTTATACGACCCCGAAATAGTGTTATAGGCTATATGATGTTTCGGTTCATTAACCCATTGCGGCCCGAGAGCCATTTAAAGTTTTTTCGTTTTTTCGTTGTCCTGCCTAAACGGTTGGATCGATTGAGTTGCATATTTCTACAAATGTGCTTCTTAGCTTTCGACGGGTGCGGAAGAAATTTGGATACAATATATTACCCGGATTCGGTCCGGCGGGCTTCCAAAAAAATTTTTTTTTTCGATTTATGTCAAATTTTGTACGGTGGTTTTATGGTCCGAAAAAAGCCTGTGTCAAATTTTTATGTAGTTCCGTTAACCCGTTTGGGCAGGAGAGCCGAACGAAGTTCGTTAAATTTTTCTGTTGTTCTGCTTAAACGGTTTGACCAATTGAGTTGAAAATTTACAATAGTGTAGCTCTTTACCACAGGAGCTCACTGAGTTGAAGTAGTTAAGATCCAATAACCCGTTTCGGCACCAGGGGTCTGTGAAATTTTGTAATTTACTTAGTTGTCGCACTTAAACTGTTTGACCAATTAAGTTAAAAATGTTTCAAAGTATAGCTCTCTACAACAGGAACTCACTGAGTTGATTTGGTTACGATTAATTTACCCGTTTCGGCACCAAGGCTCAATGAAATTTTTCAATTTATTTCTGTCGTGCTTAAGCGGTTTTGCCAATTGAGTTGAAAATTTACAAAAGTGTATCTCTTTACCACAGGAGCTCACTGAGTTGATTTGGTTACGATCCCTTCAGCTGTTTTGACACCAGGGCCCAATGAAATTTTTTAATTTCTTTGTTGTCGCGCTTAAACTGTTTCGCCAATTGAGTTGAAAATTTGCAAAAGTCTAGCTCTTTACTATAGGAGGTCACTGAGGTGATTTGATTACGATCCATTAAGCCATTTCGGCACCAGGGCTCAATGAAATTTTTTAATTTCTTTGTTGTCGCACTTAAACGGTTTTACCAATTGAGTTGAAAATTTACAAAAGTGTCGGTCTTTATAACAAAAGCTTTCTGAGTTGATGAGTTGAACCCATCAGGCTTCAGGCCATGAAGTTGCTGATTTTATGTTGTTGTGCTTAAACGATTTGACCAACTGAAAATTTGCACAAGTATTGCACTTTGGAACACAAACTCATTCAATAAATTTTATTGTGATACATTAACACATTTCGTCACGATAGACTGTCAAAAAAAAATTTTTGTTTCTGATTTCTGTCTAATTTGACAGGATGAATTTATGTTTGATGTTTGATGGCAGGATGACAAAATGTTTGTTAACGTTTGTTAACATTTCCGCACGAGCACTTATTAATAATATTTTGCCTAATTTTGTGTATTGTTATTATTATTAAAAAGATATTTCCTACACTCTTTACTTTTATCTATACTGTTTCTAATATTCCATAAAAACCTTTCAATGCAAATTTCTAATATAGAAGAGTAATTAAAGTACCCTTATTAAGTATCTTAAGAATACTATGTTTAAGTCTTAACAACATAACATTTTCGGCCGTTGTTAAAAAACAGAAACAATCTCCTAAATTAGACAATCATCATGTCATCATTCAGAAATGCATTACTTACATTTGGTCTTTACATCTGATCTACCTATATAAGATTCATTTGTATAACATGTTTCCCATAAAATATCCTTGAAATATATACATATAGTATGTATAATATCCGTATATTTAAAAATACTATAAACTTAATCAACTAAATTAGAAAACATATTCACATTTCTGTACATCATATAATCAAAAATGAGTACATACATATTTAAAAAACACAAAACCTTACATTCTTATCCATTTACAATTTTTACACATATTATTAGCCAATCAATTTGGAAACATAATTAGAGAAATTAAACGTAAAAAAATTCTGGTTGATTTATAAAGGTAAAAAACAATCATGTATTTTTGATATTGAAAATATGTTAAACAGAACCTGAAATGTACGCATTTAACAAGAAGTTTTTTCAAAATTTGAAGAGCTGCCAGTGCCAGTGTAGGATCTCCAACGGTGAGGGTACATAAAAAAGTTGTTCTACAACATTACTCTTTTAAGAGACCTATGCATAGTTAATATTTCATTGCTCTTTATTAAACAGTATATAAGTTTTAACAGACGGAGGGACAGAGCGAATTTAATAACAAATTTTTCAAAAATTGCTTAAAAGGATAATTCACAAAAAAATGAAGCGACATTACTTACGAAAAAAAATGTATTACATTATGGTCTTTTATAATTGAAATGCAATTTTATGTTTCGGTATTAATGAATATATAATAATATTGTGAAAACTCACATTTTTTTTTTTTTTTCATCATTTAATTTATTTTTGATAATAATACATTAACGTGGTAACATTCTTAATTTATATTAAAAACAAAAAAAAACAAAACAAAAAACACCAAAAAACACCAAAAAAAAAAACTAAATAATAATTCAAATTAAATATCGGTGTTTTATGGTATAATCTTATTCTAAGAGAAAAAAAAAAAAAGAATATATTGATTTATTAATTTAATGTAAAAATTATTGAAAAATAAAAATTTCTGTGACCTTAGCTTTTTAGCTGTGTGGTCTTATAAATTCGGTTAGAAATATTTTGCAACAATTTTATGATAAAATTTCATTTTGATAAAGCACTATAACTATAACTAGTAATTAAAAACATAAAAAAAGAAATAAAGAAAACAAAAATCCAATTGCAGACCCAAAAGCCAAAACATCAGTTTAATTATTAATTTAATATAATTTCTTTAATTTTTCTTTTAAAGGTACAAAAGTGAGTTATTTCCTTTATTTCGTTTGAAAGCTCGTTATATAATTTTAAACTATTGTAGAGACAGTTATTTTTTTCTCTGTTTGTTCGAAAAAGTGTTAAATAAAAATTACTTTTATTTCTTGTGTTATGGTTGTGAATCTCAAACCCCTATTCAGTATAAAATTATGCTTATATATAATTCTAATTTATATATAATTATTATTTATAATGCTATTATATATAATTCTAACTTGCAAATGTTTGTCAGACTTAAATATTGGCTAGAGTAAAGAATATTAGTAGGAATTCTAACAGGATAGTTATGAATTGCTTTTATGGCCTTTTTATGAACTATATCAAGTCTGCCTAAAGGAACTTGACATGTGTTACTCGATATTGGGTTAAGATACATACTATTTGATAGTATATATGAAGAATTAGAACCGATTTATTAAAGAAATTTCTCATACGACGTAAGACAAAAATGTACGGTGCTATATTTCTAATCACGTGATTTATGTGCTCTTGCCATTTCAGCCGGCTATCTAGAAGCAACCCTAGATAATTAAAATGTTTTACAACTTCAATAATCTTACCGTTGTAAGTGAAATTGGAATATGTACATTGTCTATTTTCGAATAATAAAATTTTAGTTTTCTTCACATTGAGTAGTAGACGATGTTTTTTTTAGCAATTCTTCAATAATGGGAAGATGATGCATGATGGAAGTTCTCAAGGATTCTTCATCGCGTTCCGCATATTTTAGCACTGCATCATCCGCATACAATTGAATAAGCCCTTTTAGTTTCAATCGAGCTATATTATCTAAATATATCTTAAATAAAAGTGGCCCTAAAATTGACCTTGAAAAAACCTTGTGGCACTCCTTTTATAATGGTTCTTGATTCACTCAAACTATCACCATTCCTAACTCTCTGCTCTCGATTAGTTAAATATGAGTCAAAAAAATTTAATTGTGATGAGTCGAAATTTAACATCGAAAGTTTAAACTGTAGTATTTCATAGTCCACACAGTCAAATGCCTTTTGTAGATCTAGAAATTGACAGCCAACGTGCAATTTTTCATCCATATTTTTTGATACAAAGTCGGTTAAGGTAAGGCAGGTAGCAGTAGTATTCGATTTTATTTCGAAACCATACTGTTCGTCGTGAAATATTTGATTATTTGTAAGAAAGTTATCTAATCCACTTTTTATAATAAATTCAAAGATTTTAGAGAAAGCGCGGGACTGATATGGGCCTGTAGTTTGTCCTATCTTTGGCATTCCCTGTTTTGAATATTGGAGTAACATTTGCAGTTTTAAATGAGTTTGGGAAAGTACTAGAAAGGAAAGAACTATTTATAAATTTGCTAAGAAGCGGTATTAGTCGCTCCTGGAATTTCTTAATGAATTTCATGGAAATATTATTGAAACCCGTCGCTGCAGCAGTTTTCAGCTTGCTAATTGCATTCGATATCTCTTCACTACTGGTGGGTGTTAGATCAAATAAGGAGCTAGGGTTTCGTCTAAAACTATTTAGGTATTTGTGGTCTATTGGGTCATTGTCAACATTTATTTCCCTGGTTACATTGATAAAAAATTCGTTCATTAATTCACCAATTTCTTCTTTTTTAGTTAATACTTTCCGATTAATTTCTAGCCCTTTAATAAGATTGTTCGTGCTGTCTTTTTTTTTTGTTAAATATTACCCTTTTATATAAATCCCACAATTTTTTACTATTGAATGGGTCTCTTTTAATTTTCTCAGAATAAAATTTTTTTTTGAATGTGTTATGAGCCGATTTACTTTATTTTTATATAATTTATATAATCCATTAATATGCTCATCGTTAGGATATTTTTTCTTATATTTGAAGAAAGAGTCTCGAACTTTAATCACGTTTCCAATTTCGTCTGTCATCCATTAATTTTTTTCTTTAGACCTTTTCTTTCTAACAATTCTGGTATATTTACTCACTAAGAACTTATCTCAAATACAAAATCGTCGAAGTTCTCGATTGAAACTAACTTATTCCAAGTATTGTATGCATATTCACCATACTACTATCTACCCCTGAAAAATAATCTACTCTTAATTCATCACATAAGTCCATTTAAAAAACAAAAACAAAATAATTTTAAGTAATGTGATAAAAATATGTAGTACCTTTTGAATATATAAAAATATATATTCAAAAAAAATAATATTTGTAATAGATTTAAGATTAATTTTATATATCAAGTTATTTTTAAAAAAAAAAAAAAAAAATTTTGAAATATTTTGTTTTGAGATTCTGTTTGATAAATAAACGAGGAAGAATACAGTTGCCTTTGTCAACTCTTAGATACCCGTACGAACCGTTAGTATGTTCACAGCCTGACACTCTGCTTACAATATTATTTTTTTAATATATTAGTATTTTAAAATAATTTGGGTGAATTTTATAATTTCTAGAACTATGGGTTGTACATATATTCAAACTAAATGTTTATACATTCTTCAAAAGCATATTTTAACCTTCCACATAATGATTATCAATCCAAAACTTTTTGAAATATTCTATAGTACCATTTAATACTAAGCGGTAAATTTATATTAAATTTACTAAGTACGAAATAGTAAATATAATTTTAAATATTATATTAATGCGTACATAGTATATTTATATTGTTATAAGTATATCGCCATACATTGCAATATTCCTTTAAAATATTTCCATTCATAGAATAATTTCTTATAAGTATGTACAATAAAATAGATATATGTATGTATGTAAATACGGCGCTGTATAATATACATCTATAATCTTATCATTCACTCACTAGTGACATATACGATATGTAAGTAAACATGATATTATATAAGTATGTATATATATCATGATATATCATGATATTATATGATATTATATAAGTATGTATATATATCAATATCATATAAATAAAAATTCTTCAAGCAACCGTTATGTTGTTTATTTATTTACATTTTTTTGTACTACGCATTATATCATCAACATTTTCAAATTATCGATTAAAACAAAATGCAAAAAATTCGTTAAAGAAATTTGTTAGAAAATTTGAAAAAATCAAGTAACACTTTCGTCAATTATAAAGTAACCCTATATTATTAAAAAAAGTTGTTAACAGAAATAAGAGTATAATGTTGAAGCTTTAATTTTTGTGTATTACTTCAAAAAAATTTTAACAGGTGTTCAAGTTACAGGTGTTTAAGAATAGGAAATTTTCAGTTTTTGACCCCTTACAGCACCTAAACGGGGGTGATACAAAAACAATTTTTGAAATGACTCATACTTATTTTCAAAGATCTAACTTCTATCAAAATTTTAAGTTTCCAACTTAAACCGTTTAAAAGATAGACCGTTTTAGGGTTAAAGGATTTTGCAAAATTTTAGTTTCGCATAAATGCCACAACTATATATTTATTGTATATATACTTTTAAAGCTAATAAAAGCAGTAATCGTTTGCCGTTTTCAACATGAAGATATACCTTATACAACTTGTGCTATAACAATTTAAATATAGAGCTTTTTTGAACCTTTGGGGAGCTGTTGCTCCGTAACGGGTGGGGCTACAAAAAATAGTTATTAAAAATAAAATTTATATTTTTGTGACATCTATCAGCAGTTAAAATTTCCTAGCTCTATTTCAAAAAAAATGTGGGGATCTAAAAGTTAGGTGTTCGAGAGCTACCCGTAGTTTTAAAAATTGTTATGTAATTGTAATATGTAATTATAGTGTTACAGTTTTTTAATATTGTAAATCTAAGATTATAAATTTTTTTTATAATTTTGGCCTTTTGTTCAAACAATGTTATATGTAAATATAAACTATTATAAATCCTATCATTGGTTAAATTTTTCCATAATAGTGCTTTGTAAGGTGTTGTTTTAAAAACACCTGTTATTTTGTAAAGTGATATTATAAAATTGATTATTAAATAATAATATGTGAAAATGTAATTGATTATTAATGATAAAACAAAATAAAGTTGAATTAAATTTAAATTAACTAATGTTATAAGTATTTGTAATGAATGAGATATCATTGAAGGAAGAAAGTAGTATGTATTTGCCGTTTCAGCGCCAGGAGAAGCTTTTATTCAACAGTTCTCCTAAATGTATTGCAATAAAATTGTGATAAGTAAAAAGTTTTATGCTTTTGAGTATTTTAAATTAAGCTTAGTGGTTAGAATATCAGTTATGTGTAAATTTCAAATTAAAACAGTAATAAGCTTAAGATATTGTGCTTACTGTTCTTAATTAAATATGAAAATTTTTTAAAGTTTGGGTTGGTTTAAATACAAAGTTAAGCTTGATTTAATATTTGCATAAAAATTGAAAAAAATTTTATAAATTAAAAAAAAAAAAAATAAGTTTAAGCTAAGCTTTAAGCTGAGCTGAATATTGCTAATCAGATGTGAAAAGTTTTTTAAGTTTGGTTTATTCTTAATATTATTAAAGTTTAAGTTTACTTTTTATATTTAAAACAATAATAAGCTTAAGAAGTTAAACTGTAGTGCTGAGTATTAAAAAGATAATATGAAAAGTTTTTAAAGTAGGGTTTAAATACAAAACTATTATTGGGAAAGTTTAAGCTTGGTTTAAAATTTACTTGAAATTATTAAAGAAAAGTTTTTTAAATTAATAATAAGCATAAGCTATATAGTGCTATTGAAAAGTTTTCAAAGTTAATATTATTAAAGTTTAGATTTGAAAAATTAAAAGTTTTTTATGTTTTAAAATTTCAACAAAATTATTATTAAAGTTTAAATTTGATTTACTTGAAAATTAAAAAAAAAATTTTAAAAACTTGATTTGACATATTAATTCTTCCAATGAAATGTTTTGTAATGTTTTTCTTCAATAAAAGCTTGATTCAAATAATTGAAATTATATTGTTAATAATATAAGCTATGAAAAAACATGATCGAGTTCAAGTTAAAAATAAAAAACTAGTTTTATAAAGTTGTTTTTATTAATAAATAACAGCATTGCATTTTGTCTTTTGTTTTTTGTTTTTTTGTTTTTAATTAAATAATATTTTGTTTATTTATCCACGAATCATGTTTTTTATCAAAGCCAAGCCACCTAACATAACTTGATTTCCTTTTTTTTTTATTATTTTTTCTACAAGATAAACATTAAGAAATTTAACAGATGTAAGTTCAGGTTCATAAAAACTGCCTTTTATTGGTTTTTGTGTGTAATCAAGTAAATTGTATGTTATTGGATCAGTTCTTTTAATTTTCGCTATTGTATAAATTTCTGTTGACCAATTGGGTTGATAACCTTTTGTAAATATACCTTTAAATTTACTAATACGAACAAAATCTCCAACTTTATATTTTCCTTTACGAAATACTTTTATTTTATTGTAGAGTGTTTTTAATAACAATTTCTCATTTTTCTTTGTAACCTTTTTAGGTGGAAGTTTAATTGTGTGATGATATGTTGAATTATATTTTTCTATTAGTGGTGGTAGAATAGATAACCATTTATATGTGCCTTGTAAACTAAATTTTTTCCACATCGTATTTTTTAGTGTGCGATTGAAACATTCTACAATTGAAGCTTTTAGCTCTGAATATGTATGATAATGGTTAATTTTATTTTTCCTCATTAGATTTTGAAATTTTTTGTTAAAAAATTCCGTACCTTGATCAGATTGTAAATTTTTTGGTTTTTGACCAGCACGCTTAAAAATATTTTTCATTGCGATTAAAACATTATCAGCGCTCTTATTTTTAACTGGTTCGGCATACGCAAATTTTGAAAATGTATCTATGACTGTTAATAAATATTTATATCCCTTATTAAATTTGGCATATGGAATCATTTCAACCAAATCAATTTGCCGAGTATCATTTAAACCCTTTTGAATAAATTTTCTTTGAGTAAATTTTCTTCTAGCTCCTCTATGAATTTCTGACACAACTTGTAACCTCGACATTATTCTTGTACCATTCAATTAAATTTTTCAAACTGATTTTATATTTTTCTATTGTATGACATTCACATGTATCTGGTCCAGAAGTAGAATTATCATATGCCCACGGACAAAGGGCAAAATGAGTACCATAAATTGAAGTGTATTTATTGACTTTCAATTCAAAATGACTGTACTAAGTGTTTGTTCGCTGCTTTTATATTATCTCTAAATTGTATTTCAAATTCAGTTTCTTATCAGACACAGACCAAAAATGATTAATTTTATTCATCCATTTACAATGATGATAGCGGACAATCTGGATGTGGAAAAACAACATTTGTGAGCAATTTAATTGAAAATATTGATAGATTGATTTATCCGAAAATTGAAACAATAAAATGGTGTAACCCAGAAATTTCTGCTATTCCAAAAAATCTAGCTTTTCCTTATATAGACTTTTATACCAGTATCTCAAAAGAATTTAGTGGTAATGAAAATAAACCTACTTTAATTGTTCTAGATGACTTAATGTTAGATTCTGCAAATAAACAGGTATGTGAGCTATTTACTAAAGGCTCACACCATCGTAATTTATCTATTATATTGTTAACGCAAAACGTTTTTCATCAGGGAAAATTTTCAAGAGATATTTCATTAAATTGTAAATATTTAGTGCTTTTCAAAAACCCTCGAGACAAATCACAGATTTTTCCTCTTGCTAGACAACTATATCCGGAAAATATAAAAGATTTCTTGAGAGTATATAATGAGTCAACATCAAAACCTCATGGTTATACTGTGTTGGATTTAACACAAGACATTAACGATTTATTTCGTATTAGAACTAATATTTTTTCCAAGGAATATTGTATATGTTTCTGTTATACGGGTGATTTGAATAACAGCAGCTGTGAAAAGTATGAAACGACTGAAGAAAAACCAACATATATTACGTGTACTAGGAAAGTGCAACAACAAGAAATTTCGTAAAAATATTCTTAAATATTGTGATGACGATATTATAAAAACTATTGCTGAAATTGCAATCAATATATTAAATGGTAATAATAAAATATCACCAGCACAAAAAGCAAAATTAAAAAACATAAAAAACAATTAAGATTTCTAGCCTGTTCTAAGAAAAGTATAAAAGCCAAAAGAAAAATATTAGTTCAACATGGTGGGTTTTTACCAACTTTAATCGGAACTATATTATCTGGTGTAATAGGGAAATTGCTCAGTAAAACATAATGCAGCGAATGATTGTTATGTCACCAGAAATATTTTCAAAATTTAGTAAATTGTTTCAGGATGATAAAAACTTGAATTTATTAGATCAAAAAATAAAAAAAGTTTTATATGATAAAAAATTAAAACCATTGCAAAAATTGTACTTATATCGTCAAACTCTGCTCAAATATGGAATTAACAAAAGAAATGCAAAAAAATTTCCAGAAAAGGCCAATAATCTTACATTTGATACAGGCACTCAAACAAAATTCTTTTCTAAACGAAATGCATATACAGAAACTGAATTGCCCAAATACAAATCAACATCAGCACATACTAATTTTGTACCATTAGTTCCTGATGAAGTGTTTGAATATGATCCAAAAAAAGAGCATTCAGATATGGATATTGATTTAACACATTACGACTTAGATGATGAAAATTCATTTAAAAAATTAGCTCAAACTGAAATGCTGAAAGACGAAAAACAAATACAAAGACCATCTCTAAGCTCTGATTATCGAATGTTTGAAACACCAAGTGGTGATGTAAATTGTATGTTATTGGATAAGTTCTTTTAATTTTCGCTATTGTATAAATTTCTGTTGACCAATTGGGTTGATAACCTTTTGTAAATATACCTTTAAATTTACTAATACGAACAAAATCTCCAACTTTATATTTTCCTTTACGAAATACTTTTATTTTATTGTAGACTGTTTTTAATAACAATTTCTCATTTTTCTTTGTAACCTTTTTAGGTGGAAGTTTAATTGTGTGATGATATGTTGAATTATATTTTTCTATTAGTGGTGGTAGAATAGATAACCATTTATATGTGCCTTGTAAACTAAATTTTTTCCACATCGTATTTTTTAGTGTGCGATTGAAACATTCTACAATTGAAGCTTTTAGCTCTGAATATGTATGATAATGGTTAATTTTATTTTTCCTCATTAGATTTTGAAATTTTTTGTTAAAAAATTCCGTACCTTGATCAGATTGTAAATTTTTTGGTTTTTGACCAGCACGCTTAAAAATATTTTTCATTGCGATTAAAACATTATCAGCGCTCTTATTTTTAACTGGTTCGGCATACGCAAATTTTGAAAATGTATCTATGACTGTTAATAAATATTTATATCCCTTATTAAATTTGGCATATGGAATCATTTCAACCAAATCAATTTGCCGAGTATCATTTAAACCCTTTTGAATAAATTTTCTTTGAGTAAATTTTCTTCTAGCTCCTCCTTATATAGACTTTTATACCAGTATCTCAAAAGAATTTAGTGGTAATGAAAATAAACCTACTTTAATTGTTCTAGATGACTTAATGTTAGATTCTGCAAATAAACAGGTATGTGAGCTATTTACTAAAGGCTCACACCATCGTAATTTATCTATTATATTGTTAACGCAAAACGTTTTTCATCAGGGAAAATTTTCAAGAGATATTTGATTGATGATATGTTGAATTATATTTTTCTATTAGTGGTGGTAGAATAGATAACCATTTATATGTGCCTTGTAAATTAAATTTTTTCCACATCGTATTTTTTAGTGTGCGATTGAAACATTCTACAATTGAAGCTTTTAGCTCTGAATATGTATGATAATGGTTAATTTTATTTTTCCTCATTAGATTTTGAAATTTTTTGTTAAAAAATTCCGTACCTTGATCAGATTGTAAATTTTTTGGTTTTTGACCAGCACGCTTAAAAATATTTTTCATTGCGATTAAAACATTATCAGCGCTCTTATTTTTAACTGGTTCGGCATACGCAAATTTTGAAAATGTATCTATGACTGTTAATAAATATTTATATCCCTTATTAAATTTGGCATATGGAATCATTTCAACCAAATCAATTTGCCGAGTATCATTTAAACCCTTTTGAATAAATTTTCTTTGAGTAAATTTTCTTCTAGCTCCTCTATGAATTTCTGACACAACTTGTAACCTCGACATTATTCTTGTACCATTCAATTAAATTTTTCAAACTGATTTTATATTTTTCTATTGTATGACATTCACATGTATCTGGTCCAGAAGTAGAATTATCATATGCCCACGGACAAAGGGCAAAATGAGTACCATAAATTGAAGTGTATTTATTGACTTTCAATTCAAAATGACTGTACTAAGTGTTTGTTCGCTGCTTTTATATTATCTCTAAATTGTATTTCAAATTCAGTTTCTTATCAGACACAGACCAAAAATGATTAATTTTATTCATCCATTTACAATGATGATAGCGGACAATCTGGATGTGGAAAAACAACATTTGTGAGCAATTTAATTGAAAATATTGATAGATTGATTTATCCGAAAATTGAAACAATAAAATGGTGTAACCCAGAAATTTCTGCTATTCCAAAAAATCTAGCTTTTCCTTATATAGACTTTTATACCAGTATCTCAAAAGAATTTAGTGGTAATGAAAATAAACCTACTTTAATTGTTCTAGATGACTTAATGTTAGATTCTGCAAATAAACAGGTATGTGAGCTATTTACTAAAGGCTCACACCATCGTAATTTATCTATTATATTGTTAACGCAAAACGTTTTTCATCAGGGAAAATTTTCAAGAGATATTTCATTAAATTGTAAATATTTAGTGCTTTTCAAAAACCCTCGAGACAAATCACAGATTTTTCCTCTTGCTAGACAACTATATCCGGAAAATATAAAAGATTTCTTGAGAGTATATAATGAGTCAACATCAAAACCTCATGGTTATACTGTGTTGGATTTAACACAAGACATTAACGATTTATTTCGTATTAGAACTAATATTTTTTCCAAGGAATATTGTATATGTTTCTGTTATACGGGTGATTTGAATAACAGCAGCTGTGAAAAGTATGAAACGACTGAAGAAAAACCAACATATATTACGTGTACTAGGAAAGTGCAACAACAAGAAATTTCGTAAAAATATTCTTAAATATTGTGATGACGATATTATAAAAACTATTGCTGAAATTGCAATCAATATATTAAATGGTAATAATAAAATATCACCAGCACAAAAAGCAAAATTAAAAAACATAAAAAACAATTAAGATTTCTAGCCTGTTCTAAGAAAAGTATAAAAGCCAAAAGAAAAATATTAGTTCAACATGGTGGGTTTTTACCAACTTTAATCGGAACTATATTATCTGGTGTAATAGGGAAATTGCTCAGTAAAACATAATGCAGCGAATGATTGTTATGTCACCAGAAATATTTTCAAAATTTAGTAAATTGTTTCAGCATGATAAAAACTTGAATTTATTAGATCAAAAAATGAAAAAAGTTTTATATGATAAAAAATTAAAACCATTGCAAAAATGGTACTTATATCGTCAAAATCTCCTCAAATATGGAATTAACAAAAGAAATGCAAAAAAATTTCCAGAAAAGGCCAATAATCTTACATTTGATACAGGCACTCAAACAAAATTCTTTTCTAAACGAAATGCATATACAGAAACTGAATTGCCCAAATACAAATCAACATCAGCACATACTAATTTTGTACCATTAGTTCCTGATGAAGTGTTTGAATATGATCTAAAAAAAGAGCATTCAGATATGGATATTGATTTAACACATTACGACTTAGATGATGAAAATTCATTTAAAAAATTAGCTCAAACTGAAATGCTGAAAGACGAAAAACTAATACAAAGACCATCTCTAAGCTCTGATTATCGAATGTTTGAAACACCAAGTGGTGATGTAATTACCGTTGCTGTACCATCTCCTGAAAAAAAGAAGACACTAAGATCAGCCGGTAGTTCAATTTCCTCAACTATACTTTCACAGTTTCCTGAAACAAAAAAACGAAAACTAAAACCTTCACTAAGAACTTCTCCTCCTCCTGAGGAGGAACCTCCAAAACTAAGAACTTCATCAACACCAGAATGGACAACATATAAATAGTGCAACATTTTATGTTTTAGAAGAAGTTAACAAAGATGGATAGTCAAGATGGTTTCTACGTAACATTGTTATGATAATTTAAAACTGTTTCCAGACAACACTTTAGCTTCATTCGAAAATAAACTGCCTATTCACTTTGATTTAAGAAACGGAAACTGGAAAGTAGGTCTTTCAGAAATTTATCTGAATGATTTCCTACAAACGGAAAAATTTAACAAAGAGAATTGTGCTCTTATTAATATCGGGGAGTATAATGTTTATGTAAGAAGCATTGAAAAACCTCTTGAAAAAATCAAAGTAACCAAATCTATAGGTTACACATATCATTCATATGACGATTCGGAATTACATTTGGATGATTGGAAGTTTAATTTTTTGCCAACACTTATTAAAAATATAATTCCTAATCCAGGATTTACTCGAAACCAGGTTTTTACAGAATTTTTTAATGAAATTTTGACATATATCTCTAATGCAAAAAATTATGATGATGTAGTATTTAAAAAAATGTCAGAATCTAATCGAAAAGATTTAATTCGTATATCGCAAACTTTTGATGAAGATAGTTTCTATATAAAAGTTAATCATAGCTATAACGTAAAAACATTATTAACTGAACTATTTCAACAGAAAAAAAATATAAAAAGTTTCAAAACAAAATTACCTGAACTATTCAAATTAGCTGTTGCTAATAATAAAGACGAATTGAATGGAATGGTGATGTTTTATTCAGATATAGTTCAATCATTTGTTTTTGGAAGTAGCAAAGTGCGTGCATTAAGAGCTATCAATATAGAAAATTGCAGAATACCTACAAATATTGAATTTGAAAATGTCCATTACATACCTACAGAAAAAAATTGTTTTGAAACTATAGCGATTAAAATTTGCAACCAATACGGTGATGGAATAAATTTTGTTTCCAGTTACTATCCAACAAAAATTGTATTACACTTTATAAAGCATTGACTGCCTGAAGACAATATAAATACTATTACTCAAATATGATATCATATCAAACATGGAAAGAGCTTACGTGAGATATTATTCCTCTCAAGTAGGTGGAGGAATCAACGATATAGGACCTTTATTACAATTTTATCCAGCTATGCAAAGAGGTCGTGGTTTTGGAAATATATTCGGAAGTTTAATTCGTTACTTAAAGCCGATTTTTACATCAGGTTGGGACTTAATTAAAACAGAGGCTGTGAACACAAGTAAAAATATTTTAAGTGATATAGCATCTAGTGCAAACATAAAAGAAGCTGTAATTGATCAAAGTAAAGGTGGCATGAAAAATCTACGAAAATCTGTAGTTAATCAACTGCATTCAATGTATGGTGGAAGACGAAAATCCATAAAAAGACGAAGCGGTATAAAAAGACGAGCAGTTTCTAAAAAGACACATTTAAAGTAGAAGCGACGAAAAAAGCAAATTAAAACCTCTGATATATTCAAATAAATATGGAATGCATGAAATCCGAACTTGATCTTTTTGCATCATTACCAGTACAAACAAGTATATTGCGTTCAGAAGAGGTAGCATACAATCCTTTAGCTTCTTTAGAGGCATCACCGTCAACTATTGAATTTGTTTCGCTTGGAAATGGAGATACATATCGAGATTTATCGTCAACCTACATCAAATTTAAAGTTCAAATATTAAAAAAAGATGGATCAGCTTGGAGTGCAAATGATAAAGTAGGAACCGGAACTGATGTAAGAGCAGCCCCGCAGCCCAGTATTGTAAATAATTTATTACACTCTTTAATTTAAACAATGTAATGTAACTCTAAATGGAAAAAACATCACTCCTTCAGACTCCTTATACCATTATAAAGCATACTTAACTACTTTACTAAATTATGGTACAGATTCCAGTCAAACACATTTGGAAGCATCTGGTTGGGAATTGGATAAACCAAATGTAAATGATTTTAGCAATTCTGGTTCTAAATCAAGACAAAAATTGTACAATAATTCTACAATAGTAGAATTAATGGGAAAATTGCATGTAGATTTCTTCAACACTTCCAAATTACTTTTAAATAACGTTGACATTCGAATTGCTCTGGCATTAGAAAAACAAGATTTTTTTATTTTCTTTAACGATAACGATGAAAGTTATTTAAAAATTCTCGAAGCTACATTATACATGAAACATTTAACAATTAATCCTAGCATATTAATAGCACATAATACTGTTTTGGAAAAGGCTAATGCAACATATTTTTATGTTAGAAGTGAAATCAAAGCATTTACAATTCCAGCTAACACATCCAACATATCATTGGATAATATATTTATAGGGTAAATACCAAAAGCTCTTGTATTTTGTATGGTTAATAATGAAAATTTTAATGGTAAAAGATCAAAAAATCCATACCATTTCGATCATCAAAATCTCACACAATTTCAATTGTATGTGAATGGAGTGCCTACACCAAACTCTGCAATTGAAACAAGTTTTACATCGAATAACAATTGCAATTCTCGTGCATATTTAACATTATTTAGCGGAACAGGTATACATCATTCTGATAGAGGACATCAAATTTCAAAAGAACTATTTACAATACTAGCTTTTGATTTATCACCAGACGGCTCTGGAACTAATACATGCCAGAGTTTATTAAACCAGGGAGTTGTAAAGATTGAAGCAAGACTCAGTTCTCCATTAACTTCAACATTATCATGCATTATGTTTGCGGAATTCGACGCCAGTATGGAAATTGATAAAAATCGTAACGTCTACGTAAACATATAAAAGGCAGTTTAGTGAACCATTTTTAATCACTTGAAAATGACGTGCGCTCTAGTAGATTTATCGTTCTGTACGGACGACAGCAATACAATATTTGTTAAAAACTTGCTGTGGTTGGAATAAAAGAAAAATGTAAAACTATTGTAAAAGAATTAAAGTATAAATTCCCAAGCAGAGACTTAAACAGAACAGACCCTAAGAATTATTCTTTTGGACATATGGACAATGAAAAAACAACTAATCAAATAATAAATTTGCTTGAAAAATTCGATGTAGTGTTAACAAATGGAAAACTTAAAGCTGAATTTTTGACAGCATACATAAGTGGAAATACTCGACTAATTGATATTTCTCATTTGCAAAAGAATGAATACACTTCAGATAACGAAAGTTCTGAAATGTAATAGTGCAACACGTAAATTATTTAAATACCACAAAAGATTTCTAAACTTGATCTAATACCACAAAAGATTTCTAAACCAGGCATTTTAGTAATAAACACTGACACTTCTGCTAAAAAAGGAACACATTGGTTAGCAATTTTCGTGCCAGTTCAAGGTTGTGCAGAATATTTTGATTCATTTGGAAATCCACCATTCCACAATGAGATTGTGAAATTTCTACAAAATCAATCAAAATGTTTTGTTTTCAACAATAAGCGTTTACAAAGTGATCTTACATCAGTCTGTGGACAATATTGTTGTGTATGTTTATGGATGCGATGTAACTGCAAAAGTATGAAAAATTTTATTAATTTATTCAACACAATGTCGGCCGCCGCCCCACCTAAAAACGATAAAAAAATACAATTAATGTTTCGGAAAATTTGCAAAAAGTGTATACGATAAAAGCTATAAATACAAAACTTTCAAGCTATAAAACTAAACATAGTTTAAAAAACATGGAGCCAACATCAAATGCTGAAGTATTTGTCGAAAAACAAATAAACAACGACAACAATAACGATAACGACGAACAACAACAAAAAAAAACTTTTATTAAGCTATATTTACTATTTGGATAAAAAACCAACAATAAAAATACAAATTGGATTTAACAAATTGGTTGAAAATTTAGCTGCAACAATAATTTTCCAACGTCATCGCAAAGTCATTAGCGAGATGAATTATTTGCAGTGGCATGCTTTTTATGTAGATTTTACAACAAACATTCAACCTAAATTAAATTCAAATAAATTTCCACTCAAATTCAATCATACAGAGCAAACTAAAAAACTAACATTGGAACTAGATGAGTATACCCGCTTTTGCCTTATGTTGGGCTTTATACAAGGAGTGATGTCATATAACAAAAGCTGAATTAAATGTACGGGAATATGTATTCAAGTATTTCGATAGATGTATTGAAAGGAATAAACTGAAATTGGAACAAGAAGATTTTTACATTCCTATGAATTTACATATAGCTCAGTGCAATTATTCTAGACTATTTTATAAAATACCATTGTTTATGTCTGAAAAAATATATTCTTCAATAATAAATAAAACAAATATTTTTTAAAGCCAATTATTATTATTATTATCTTTTATTAAATACATGTACAAGTTTGCAACAAATTTTCTGTATTATGATGGTGAGGGTAAATGGTGATGTAATTCCTTAGTTTTTGTAGAGATGGAATTTTGTTATCTAAATTAATAACTTTTACTGAATTTGAAATAAAAGTGTCTAAAAATTGCTTTTTTTTAAGACCTTTTACATAAACAACATCAAATAATGTTGTTAGATGTTCCTCAAAGACATTTTTAACTTTTAAATACTCTATAAAGCCATCATTCCAATCCAAGTTATTAATGTTCTTTTCGTTGTACCCATTTTGCCATTTAACATCACTATTTAACTCTTCAAAGAATACGGTGCTTTAAACATAAATACTGCTGCCGCTGTTGTTGTTGTTGTTGTTGTTGCTGCTGCTATTCATTTTGTTCTTTATTATAATAAAAAAAAAAACTAATAACCTAGCCTTTTATTTATAACTCTGATTTCATAAACAAAAGTGGGGATACCTACCTTACTAAAGAGCAGTAAATTTTTAAAGCCATTAACGGACCTTCGCAGACCGTTTTCGGACCTTCGCAGACCGTTTTCGGACCTTCACAGACCGTTTTCGGACCTTCACAGACTGTTTTCGGACCTGCAAAGACCGAAACTAGTCTTGAATACGGGTCTTTGCGCCAAGGGGTCGCCTAAGCACTGTAATAAGTATCTGAAAAAAAAATTTTTTTTTCAGACCGTTTTCGGACCTTCACAGACCGTTTTCGGACCTTCGAAGACAGTTTTGGACCTTCAAAGACCGAGACTAGTCGTGAATACAAACCTCTGACACCTTTGCACCTTCATAAGTATGCGCTCTATTCAATTCCTCTAATTCTGGTTCGTTTGTTACTTTTTTTGAAAATCTGTCCGGCATGAAAAATATAATTTTTTCATTGGTTAGTGGATCTTCTACCTCGCAACACCACCGTTTGACCTCTTTTCGTCTCTAAAAAGCGCCAGGAAATCACCTCGTATATTTTATTCTGTTGTAAAATATCAATATTTTGATATTTTTCACTTGAACCCACTCCCAATTCCATTAAATTTTTTAAAAAGGCAGCCTATTTCATATTAAAAAAATAGAAAATAGAAAAATAAAAAGAAAACAAATATCTTACCATATTGTTTGTTTTATTTTGTAATGTTATGTATATACTTAATAAAGTAAATAATTTCTAATGATATTAAAGGAAAATTGTTGTTTTTATATATGAAAAACTTTATATATCACATCCCTACTATATAGTATACAATCACAAGTTTTTTTTTTTGTTTTTGAAAACATAAAATTATCTTTAAAAAAAACAAAAAAAAAACCAAATAACTAACTCATTATGCAATTAAGCAATTTTTTGTTTTGTTTTGTTTTTGTTTCTCTAATTGATATTAAATCTGTAAAAGATTTTTTTTTTTTTTTTTTTAAAGTTGATATTCTAATACGATACAACAATTTTGCCGTATTTGAAAAATATCGTATAAATTAAAAAGTTATGAAGGTTGCTGCAGCTGCGATGTGCCAAAAAACATTTTTTTATAGATTTATTTTATTTTATGATTAGAATAGTAATGCGAGCACGCCTTTCTAAACAAGTTAATATGCTAATACGATGCAACATTGTTGCAGTATTTGAAAAATATAATATAAATTAAATAGTTGTCAAGGATGTGACAGTTGATGTAGTGTCTCAACAACTTTTTATAGATTTATTTATTTTTATGATTAGAATAGTAAGCTTGCCTTTCTAAAAAAAAAAAAACATAAAAAAAAACAATTAATATGCTAATACAATGCAACATTGTTGCAGAATTAATAAGTTACAGTAAATAAATTCATAGTGAGCTTTTTAAATGTATTTACTCGGTGGTTTTTAAAAATATATATACGATATTATGTTAAAATCCATTTTTAGTTAGCAATAATTTTTGTTACGAAATAAGAACGTTTTACATAAATAAAAACAAACAAAAAAAAATGAATTCAGCAAATAAAAAAATGAAATTAGAATGTAATGAGTGTAAACAAATTTTTAGAAGATCGGATAATCTAAAAAGACATAAATGTAGAACACAATTAAAACATAAATGTGATTTATGTCAAAAAATATTTAGTAGAAAAAGAATTTTATTAGATCATATAAAAAACCACAGAGAAAGTTATGAAAATACAAAATTTTGTGAGAAGTGCAAAACAACCATCTCAAATAATTTGTGGAACTACCACATTCGGACAAATAAACATAAGAAAAATGCAGCAGAAGTCATTAAAACTAATGTTAGGTGTATTAATGAATGTTTTCAAAATAGACTAGAAACATTTATTAGAGATAATGATGATGAAGGCATATTAAACCCATCACAATTTTTAGAAAACGTTCAAACCGATATAATTGAATTGTTGAGACAATCACTAAAAAAGCACAATGCCATTAAGGTAAATCTTGAACTTTTTGGCGAATATATAAAACCAACAGAAAAAGAGTTTGAAAATATATCAATCAAATCTTTTCAAACTCGAATGTTTAGCATTACACAGACAGACGATCTTAATGATTTTTTTGAAAATGCTAAAGAAGTTATTCAACAACAAGCAGAAGACTTCCAAGAAAAGGATAGTGGTTGGGCGTTGATTAGAATTTTACACGTGGAAATAAATATTAATAAATATGAACCAATCCGCGTTTCTAGTTATATTAAGTTACCAAAAAACATAGAAGATAAAAAAGCCTGCATTAATATAAACAATAATGATAACTTCTGTTTTAAGTGGAGTTTGGTATCAGCCTTACAAACTTGTGCTGAACATGCAAAACGAACATCTTCATACAAAATTAGTGACATTTCTCAACCCATAGTCAAGCTTGAATTTGGCGATGTTTTACAACTTAATTTTGGTAATATGCAATTTCCAGCTAAATTGTCTGAATAAAATTTATTCGAAGAACTTAATAATGACATAAGCATAAATTTGTTTGAACTGGAAGTGATTAATAAGAAATATGAGGTTGTAGGGCCATTTTATTTGACAAAATGTGAAAAAAAGTTTCATGTCAATTTATTGCTTTTGGAAAGGGATGAAAAATTTCATTTTGTTTACATAAAACATTTATCAAGATTGATAAGTCGATCTGTAACAAAGAATACTCATCAAATTTATATTTGTAATATGTGCTTGGAACATTTTCATACATTACAACAACGTGACTTACACATACTCGAATGCAATAAAGTAGTTACAAAGCTTCCATCTGTTGAAAAAAATACACTAGAGTTTAAGAATTATCAACAACAATTGAAAACACCTTTTGTTATTTATGTTGATGCTGAGAGTATTTTACAGCCTATTGCAACATGCAATCCTGATCCCATGATGTCTTCAACAACAAATATTCATCAACATGTTCCAGTAGCTTTCTCGTACTACATTAAGTGTTCTTTTGATGATAGTCTAAGCTGTTTCAAAGAATTTGTTGGAGCTAATTTATCCAATCATTGACGGAAACATGCAGTGAATTATATTCAACCTTCTTTATGAGTTCAAAGCCGATGAATCCACTAACACTGGATGAGCAGCTGCAACAATTGGTTCAAGAAACGTGTCACATATGTGGTAAGTATTTAGATTTTAATAATAGAATTAGAGACCATTGTCACTTTACTGGTAATTATAGAGGTCCTGCTCATTCTTATTGCAACTTATTGTATAGGCGATCAAATTTTTTCCCAATATTCTTTCACAATTTTTCCGGCTATGATTGTCATCTTTTATTTAAAGAGCTAAGCGAAGTGAATGGACATATTGGTGTCATTCCTTTGAATAAAGAACGTTATATTTCATTATCTAAAAAAATTACAATAGATAATAATCATTCATTTTATTTACGTTTTCTTGATAGCTTCAGATTTATGGCTTCTAGCCTTGATTTATTGTGTAAAAATTTAAATGAAAACGATTTGTTTCATATAAAAAAAGAATTCAATAATAATGAAAAATTTATACTTATGACTCGAAAAGGGGTTTTTCCCTATGAGTATTTAAACTCCATTAAACGACTTGACGAAACATGTTTACCGTCACAAGACAATTTTACCAATCAAATGACAAACACACCATGTTCCGATGAAAACTACATTCATGCAGTTAATGTATGGAATACGTTTAAATGTCAAAATTTATGGGACTATCTTAAACTTTACCTTAAAACAGATGTACTTATTTTGACTGAGGTTTTTGAAAACTTCCGAAAAATATGCTCCAAAATCTATTCTTCAGATCCTGCAAATTTTTACACTATACCAGGTTTGTCATGGGCGGCTATGTTAAAATACACTGATATCAAGTTAGAGTTGTTAACTGATGTTGATATGTATAATTTTTTTAAAAAAGGGATACGTGGTGGAATTAGTCAGTGCTCACTTAGACATTCAGTAGCAAATAATAAATTTATGGGGGAATCTTATAAAAAAAACGAACCTTCTAAATACATAGTATATGAAGATGCTAACAATTTATATGGGTGGGCAATGATACAATATTTACCACATAAAGATTTCCAGTGGGTTGATACTCCTGAAAATATTGATGTGCTTTCAGTTGCCGATGACTCGCAAACTGGTTACGTTTTAGAAGTGGATTTAGATTACCCTCAACATTTACATGATTTGCACAATGATTTTCCTTTTTATGCTGAAAACAAAGTTCCACCGAAAGGTAAAATTCCTAAACTGTTAGTTGACTTAACAAACAAACGAAAATATATTATCCATTATCGAAATTTAAAACAATGTCTTCGAAACGGCATGATTCTCAAAAAAATTTATAGAGTACTAAAATTCACACAAAGCAATTGGTTAAAAAAATATATTGATTTAAATAACGCACACAGGTCAATGGCTAAAAATGTTTTTGAAAAAGATTATTTTAAATTAATGAATAATGCTGTTTTCGGTAAAACAATGGAAAATGTAGATAAAAGAAAAAATGTCAAAATAGCTACGTCTTGGGAAAGTCAAGGAAGACATTTAGGTGCTCGAGCGCTAATAGCAAAACCAAATTATCATAGTCACTCTAGATTTACTGAAAACTTGATAGCCATTCAGCTTAATCATACAAATATATATTATGACAAACCTATATATTTGGGATTTACGGTACTCGAACAATCTAAAATTCTTATGTATGATTTTCATTATAATTATATAAAACCTAAATATGGTAGTAAGGCTTTATTAAATTATACAGACACTAACAGTTTTATTTATACTATACAGACAGATTTTTTTTACGCTGACATATTTAATGAAATACCAAAACGTTTTGATACATCAGATTATCCATCCGACAATTTATTTAATTTTCCTCTAATGAATAAAAAAGTTCTGGGTCTTTTTAAAGATGAATTTAATGGGAAAATTGTTTCTGAATTTATTGGATTAAAATCTAAAATGTATTTCCTTCAAACATATGAAAATAAAACTATTAAAAAAGCTAAAGGAATAAAGAAATATGTTGTCAATTCTTTAACATTAGATAATTATAAAAATTGTTTGTTAAAAAATGAAACTTGTTTAAAACAAATGAAAATATTTAGATCACATTTACATACAATTTATACACAAAATTTAAATAAAGTAGCTTTTCATTAGATAAAAAAAAATATGTAACTGAAGATAATATAAAAACATATGCTTGGGGGCATTATGCCATTGAGCAATAGTTGTAAAAAAACAAAATAAAAAAAATCAAATTTTTGTTAGCTTAATATTAATAATAAAAATCACAATTTAAAGATGTTTAAAAAAAAAAAATATTATGCACACATTAAAAGTGTCTTTCAATTTCTTAAAAACTTTTTTTTTTAATTTTTCAGATAAATATTAAACCAAAAGTTTTAACTTTAATAATTACTTAAACAAGACTTTATAAACTTTTCATATCTTCACTTTAACCAGCTTAACTTTTAAAATTTGAAAACATAAAAAACTTTTAACTTTTCAGTTAAATATTAATTCATCTAAATCTAAGCTTTAATAATATTAACTTTGAAAACTTTTCTAATCTTTTTGAAAATTTTAAACAGCACTTATAGCTTAAGCTTAAGATTATTAATTTAAAAAACTTTTCTTTAATTTTTCAAGTAAATTTTAAACCAAGCTTAAACTTTCCTAATAATAGTTTTGTATTTAAACCCTACTTTAAAAACTTTTCATATTATCTTTTTAATACTCAGCACTACAGTTTAACTTCTTAAGCTTATTATTGTTTTAAATATAAAAAGTTTTCTATTTAAATTTTTAGGTAAGTAACTATTAAATTAAGCTTAAACTTAATGATAATAATAATTTTGAATATAAACCAAACTTTTAAAACTTTTTATAACTAATTTCGAATTTTCAAAACAATAGCTTAAGTTTTTTATGGTTAAATTTTTAAAACTTTTTTTCAATTTTTCAGGTTAATATTAAATCAAGTTTAAACTTTGATTATAATAACTTTGTATTTAAACCAAACTAAAAGCTTGAAAAACATTTCATAACTTCCCACATATAAAAATATTTCAGCAATTTTAAATCAAGTTTTAAGTTTCATAACCAAGCGTTTTAGAAGAAGAAGAAGAATTTTAACATTGATATTAGTTTTGTATATTAACTTTGTATTTAAGTCAAAACTTTAAAATCTTTTCATATCTAATTAAGAATATTCAACACAATAGCTTAAGCTTATTTTTTTATTTTATAAAACTTTTTTTCATTTTTCACAGAAATATTAAATCAAGCTTAAACTTTAATAATATTTAAAATAAACCAAACTTAAAAAACTTTTCATATCTAATTAGGAATATTCAGCTCAATAGCTTAAATTTATTTTTTATTTTAATTTATAAAACTTAAATATTAAATCAAGTTTAAACTTTGATAATATTAACTTTGTATTTAAACCAACCCAAACTTTAAAAACTTTTCATATTTAATTAAGAACAGTAAGCACTATATCTTTAGCTTATTACTGTTTTAATTTGAAATTTAAACATAACTGATATTCTAACCGCTAAGCTTAATTTAAAATACTCAAAAACATAAAACTTTTTACTTATCACAATTTTATTGCATACATTTAGGAGAACTGTTGAATAAAAGCTCCTCCTGGCGCTGAAACGGCATAATAAAAGCTTTAAAAAAGCTCCTCCTGGCGCTGAAACGGCATATACATACTACTTAGGAAATTTTATGTTGTTACTTGTGGTATTCTTACGTAAAAGAATTTGGTTATCCTTGACCCATAAAAATAGGAAATAATTTGACAACTTGATTTTTTTAGCTTCGTAATACAAACTTCTTTGCAGCTTTGATAGATGTTGACGAAAGAAAATTTCGTTGTTGACCTGACTATCTTGGTTTCTAATGCTAATTTCAGTGGTAAATAAATGTTTATATTTTTGCTTTTTCGTGAGTAGCTCATTTTTTTCTGCCTGCGATTTGAGCTTAACCACGTACAATTTTCCTTTTAATTTTCCACCTTCTCTCGCTTTTTGATCTATTGTGTTTATTTTTATAATATCAGTTGCAGATATATTGACAGATATTTTGTTTGCAATTTTTAGAACCACATCAATTGGGTCATCAATTTTTGACGGGAGTCCACACAAAATAATATCATTTTTATTTTCTTCCTTATATTTTTCATCCAGTATCGCCTCCAATTTATTTACTTTTTGTTGTAATTTATTGACATTTTTTTCTGTTTCCGCAATACGTTTTTTCATGAAAATATTTTCTTTTTTAATTTCCTTATTTTGTTTAATTATATCTTGGATTTGCGAAGTTTGAAAATTTTGTGAATTTTTTATATCCAAAATGACCAAACCTAAATTTTTTAAAAATGTTCCCATATTTTCATCCGAACAATTTTTTGGTTCGAATGTAGTAAGTTGATCAAAAACTTCATCACTTTTATCTTCTGCCTCAGATTCGTATGTTTCTTCAACAGGTTCGTTATTGGTGGGACATTCTGGACATTTCCATGTAGCACTACCATTTTTAACAGCTTGAAACAGCTCGTCCGCAATTTCGCCACAATTTGTATGAAAGAAATTTTGGCACGGTCCACTACATTGTAAACCTCTAGATTTGCCTCTAGTAACTACACAGATACTGCATACCGGACACACTTTTGCCGTGGTTCAAATTGTATTTATAGGTTTAAAATATATAATAATAATAAATCGAACTTTTGTTTGATTATTTTTTTTTTTTTTTTATTCCTTCCTCTTTTTTTTATTTTTTATATGCTTTCTTTTCCCTCTTCGATCACTTTTTTAGGTTATAATAATTTTTATAGTCACTTTTGTGATAATTAATTTATAACTTGTTTGTAAAGTAGAGAAAGAAATAAAAAAAACAAAAATTTTTTTTTTTAGTTTTTTAACTATCTAATTTATCTGCTATTGCTTTTTTTTCCACTTTTATAGTTATTATATATTTTTAAAATAAAAATATTATCAGAGCCAAAAAATTAAAACTTTACTTCAAATCCGTGTTGCCGTTTTCTGTGTTCGTTGCCGTTTTGTGTTCCATCACTTGCCGTTCGTTGCCGTTTTGTGTTCCGTCACTTCGCCGTAATTGTGTTCTTAATAGATTATTGATTCCTTTAAAGATTTTTTGTAGACGAATTGTCTTTAATTTTTCGTTCTGTTTATTCAATTTAATTAATGTAATAAAAAATAGAATATTAACTACCAGCATCTGAAAATGCATAGTAATACGTGAACTATATTAATTAAATTGTATTAACTCAAAAGCAAAAGTTAATAATTTTTATTTCATAAAGTCAACAAAACCCTCCGGGTAACGTTGGGTACTCTGCTAGTATCATATAAATATAAATTTTTCAAGTAACCGTTATATATAATTATTTATTTCAGTTTTTTGTACTCATCATCCTCAACTTATTTCAAATTATCGAGTAAAAAAAAATGCAAAAAAATCGTTAAAAAAATTTGTTAGAAAAATTTAGAAAAATGAAGTCACACTTTCGTCAATTTTAAGATAACCCTATGTTATTAAGAAAAGTTGTTAATAGAAATAAAAATATAATGTTGGAGCTTCCATTTTTGTATATTACTTCAAAAAAATTGACGTAATTCAAAGAAATTCGACAGGTGTTCAAGTTACAGGTATTTAAAAATAAGGAATTTTTAGTCTTAGACCCCATACAGACCCCATACCCCATAAATCAGTAATCGTTTGGCGTTTTCAAACTGAAGATATACCTTATACAACTTGTGTTATAACAATTTTAAATATAAAGCTTTTTCGAACTTTGGGTGGCTTTAGCTCCGTAGCGGGTGGGGCTTAAACGGTTTTACCAATTGAGTTGAAAATTTACAAAAGTGTAGCTCTTTACTACAGGAGCTCACTGAGTTGATTTGGTTAAATTTAGATTTAGATTTATATTATTAGTTTCTAACAAACTTTATAATTTACAATTACTTTTAACAAATAAAACAAGAGCTACTAATAAATTCTATAGAAATGATCGGTATCAATGATATAAACTCCGATCCAAAAGAGGCAGTTATTGAAATTGCAAAGGAACTAGGTATCTCGCTAGAACTTAAGGACATCAAAGAAACAAAATATAAAACAAAAAACTTTTAAGATTCCAAAAAATCACTGTTGTATTTGAAAATAGTACTCAAAAAAAGAAAATTATGGAGGCGAAAAAGAAAAACAAAAAAACGTCTGATATCAAAAAAGCTATAGTGAATACAAATGCAATATCTTAAGAATCAGATGCAGATCCAAATGCTTCCAGCAGTGACTCTACGTCATCAATATATATAAATATAATATAAAAAATAAAATGGATGATATTGCTTTTATACTTGATGAACTAGACTTTATAGTAGACATAATTTCAATCACCGAAACATGGCTAAATTGATACGGTAAACATAAAAAAATATAATAAAATTTTCACATGTCATAATAATAGAAAAGGTAGAGGTGCCGGCATTCTAATACATAAAACACTGAATTATCAACTAAAACAAAAAATCAGTGATGATCACAACAGTTTAATATCAATAATAATAAACACTAAGAATAACAATCTAAAATTTACAACTATATATAGACCACCAGAAATTCATAAAGCGAAACTTAATACATTCTTTAATTTAGGTGCACCTAGAAGAAATCAATAATAAAAACATACTAGTAACTGGAGATTTTAACTTGGATATAAAAAAAAAAAAACAAACCCAAATATAAAAATAATGTTGAATCCAATGGCTTCTTCTTTTGTGATGAATGAACTTACAAGACCAGATTCAAAAACGTGTCTCGACACAAAAAATTAAAAATTAAAAAAATGACATTTGCTATATTGATATTTGTATATTTTGATGTTATATTTTCTGATTTGTTGTTTTTTAATAAATTATTATCAACTTCAATCAATAACATGTTAAGGTCTGATCTGATATATCCTATCAACATCTCTTCTAGTGTTGCCAGCGAAATTTGTAATAATATAGTAGATACAATGAAAGGTTGCATTTATAGTTCAACAAATGAGGAATAAATTAAAAAAAAAAATAAAAAATTCAAAACCATGGATCGACAATTAGTGTATAAAACTTATAAAAACAAAAATTTACTGGCATCGTAAGCATAAGCAAAATTATAATATAATATAATATTGAATACAAAGAAAAATATCACTTTTGGTTAAATAAGCTTACATCAAAAGTAAAAAATGTAAGGAATATCACGAGCGTAAGTTTAATAAATGCTAAAACAATCCACAAAAAATCTGGAATCTTGTTAAAGAAGTTGCTAATGATGGAAGAGTAATAGTCGAAACAATGAGTTTTTTAACAATCAAAACATCGAATTAAAAGAAAAATATAATAAAATAAACAAATTCAACAATCTATACTGCAGCATAGGAGAAGAAATGACTAAAAAATTCAACACGTTTTATATACCAAGAATGCAAACAAAAAATAACTTTGTTTTTGAGAACATTAACCAATGTGAAACAATAAAATTAAAAAATAGTCTTTCTTCAACGAAAAGTCAAAGTACTGAAGGAATATCTAATTCAATTGTAAAAGCATGTAAAAATGAACTAACTAAACCGATTACAGCTTTAATAATCTTACTTAAATCCATCAAAACTGAAGATAACAAGAGTAACCCCAATATATAAAACAGAAGGAGATAAAAACAACGTCAATAATTTTCGACCAATAACAATAGCATCTCCGCTAAGTAAATTAAACGAAACATGTGTAAATAATCACCTTACAAGCTATTTAAAGGAAAATAATTTCATTAGTAAAATTCAGTATGGTTTTACTAAAAATTCCAACACAACTGCTGCGCTATTTGATGTTATTACCCATATTCAAACTTAAATAAATAGCGGAAAGAAAACATGTTTAATGTTCTATGATTTATCTAAAACGTTTGACTCAGTGGACAGCAAAATTTTATTAAAGATCCCGTTCGAATGTGAAGTTACTATTGCAAGTTTGAAGTGGTTCGAAAGCTATTTTTACAACAGAGTGCAATATGCAGAGAGCGATGGAGTCAAGATCCAAGAAAAAAATATTGACTATGGAGTAATCCAAGGAAGCTCACTAGGACCAGGCCTCTTTTCATGTTATATGTATAGCTTCTCAAAACTACAACTAAATGGTCAAGCATTCCTCTATACAGATGATATAGCTATTGCATATGGAAAAGATAGTTATGAAAACTTAGAACAAAAAATAAATCATGATATGCAAAAAATTCATAAGTGGATCTCTCGTCAAAAGCTTACTATAAAATATGTCAATAAAACGAAATACATGTTGTTTAAATACAAAAATATAAGCGGAATAAACCTACATGATAATAAGACAAAAATTGAAAAAGTACGTAATTATAAATATCTTGGTGTAATAATAGACGACGAAATAACTTGGAACTCTCATATAAAAAATATCATGCAAAAAACAAGAAAGAAAGGGAGTATTCAAAAAAATAGGAAAACGACTACAAAAAAAAATCAAAATTTCAACATACCATAGCCTTTTTCATTGTACGATGACTTATGGTATCGGAATTTGGGGAAATACATATGCTAAATATATGAACGCTCTTCAAACAATCCAAAACAAAGCTTTAAAAAAATCTTTTTGCCTTACATAATAGGCAAAAATGGAACAATGGAAATGCTTAAAGACCTGAGGATATTAAAATTAATTTATTATAAAAACTTAATACAAATAACGCATCCACAAAATATCAACACAACTTCGATAAAAACAAACACGACAATAGAAAGAAATAATCACATTCATGAGCATAACACAAGAAACGCGTCAAATATACGGTGTCCAGCTGATCTATAATCAATTATAAACACAACATTAATAATGTATAATAGTGTACCAAGCACTTTAAAAAATTTACCTAGCAAAAAATTTAAAAAAGAATTTAACATTTTTATTTATCAAAATATTAATATCATATAAAGAAAAAAAAAAAAGAGGTACTACCTGGTTAATTGATAAGTTTAGTGTACGATATTATAAATTTGTTTTTGTTTTTCGATTATTTAATTATTTTATCTTTGTTCTTTTTTGTTTGTTAGTTATAATTATGTATATACTATATAACATCTGTTTTTTTCCATGTATTTTTTCTATTGCTAATTATTCTTCTTTGAAATGTTATTTTTATTTTACTGTATATATAATAATATTTTGTATTGCACATAAGTTGAATCTAAATTGAATTGAAATTTAACAAAACATAAACTCTGTACGAGCTAATAGCTCTTTTGAGAAAAAATATTCAAATAAATAAAAGAAAAAAAGCGATTATTAGAAATTAATTAATTTAATATATTATCGACGATGACGATGACATTTAGTGACGAATAGAATTAATGATAAAGCTAATTAACTATTATACTATGTGTTACAATTATGAAAGAATAAAATTTCTTTTTTTTTTTGCTTTATTTATTTTCAAATTTATATCTTAACTTCATTTTATTTTAGTTTATATAATTCAAGTATTTTATTAATTATAGCAAGTAAAGCACAAACTTGTCTTGTTTTTTTATTTATTTGTGAACCATAAGCCAAAGCCGACGGATCTTACAATTTTAAAAGTACATACTTCAAAAATAATTGATCAATCAAACTTATAATAATAATTCATCAATCAACATCAACATATGATATGTAATTGTATTAAATACAATCCATATTTTAACATACTTAATGCATTAACATACATATAGCATTGATATACTTACTTCTCCTTTACATATTATATTTAATGTAATATTTTTTATTCCAATGTATCCAACCTACATAATTTTCTAGGTATATAATTGTATATAACATGAACCCATGCAGTACATAGTACAAACATCGGTACACATTTGTATAAATATATAAATCTGTGGGTATTTTCTTCATTGTCATGTACAAGGTGTTATAAAATTATTTGAATTCAATACTCAACAATTGTTATTATATACTTAGTTATTTACAAAAATGGTATTTAAGTAGAGCATAGAAGTTCAACAATTTTCTTTTTAAAGAAACTTAAGTTTTCGATAGACTTTACAACATCCGGTAATTCATTTAAGCTTTTTAAACAATTAAAGAGACAATTTAATCTTTGCCTGTCAGTTTTCAACAATGACAAGTAAAAATTGCATTTATTGCGGGTGTTGTAATTATGAATATCTGTATACCTTTGCAATATAAAGTTGTGTCTTATTTTATCGTTTATAATTTTGAAGGCCAAGATATAAAGTTCCCTTTTACAGATAATTTCAAAACTGAGATACTCTTGAGAGGTATCCAACCTATGAATTATTTTGATGCACTTTTTTAATAACATTTCAATTCTTTTCAATTGTATTTAGTCCAAATAGGATTAACATAGACTACATTAGACAAAATGTATGAAGAATATATTATAAAAAGAGTTTTTTTATCGAAAAATTTACTTGGCCTTCTTAAAATAAAAACATAAGGCAAATTTTTTTACAGACATAATCAATATGTTCTTCCCATTTAATTTTGGAGTCAACCACAAGCGCTAAGTAATTGTCCAAGTTAAAAATTGCTACATCAAGTTTAAAATTGCTGTATTGGAAAAAGGGTTCATAAAATATTTTATTTACAAAGAGTAAGATTTTGCATTTTTTACATTTAATAGAAATTTACTTTTGGACAGAAACTCTTCAGTTACTACAAGATGTTCCAAAATTGCTTCTCTCAAGTCATACTCACTATTTTTCGAATACTTTATGACTACATTATCTACAAAAAGTGACATAACTTCACGTAGGTTTAGCCGTGCAAGGTCGTCAATATATAATTTAAAAAGATCAGGACCCAATATAAAACCCTGAGGTACTCCCTTCTTTATTGTCGTAATTTGACTTATGCAACTACCAATACGAACACATTGTGATCTTTGTTTTAAGTATGACTCAAACAGTTAAGTTCAGTAGAAAAATTCAGACAAGAGAATCTGTGTAGCAGAATATTATGATCTACACAATGGAATGCCTTTTGCATATCTATAAAAATACAACCAGTGAATTTGCCATTATCTGTGCTTTTTGTTCTGAAATCATTCGGAGATAGACATGCGGAAGTCGTACTCGAGTTCTTTTCAAATCCGTGTAGCTCCAGGTGTAAAATACCATTAAGATTTATAAAAGATGGTAATCTTGTTTTCAGAATTCTCTCAAAAATTTTAGAAAATGAGCTTAGCACTGAAATTGGCCTATAATTTAATTCATTATTTCTGCTTTTTCATCAGGAGACGATACTTTACGGTTTTCATGACTAATAACCTTAACAGAGCTTGTTTGATTTGGGTATCTAGTATTGAACATTACTGATTTGTAAATTCCTCACGATTTTTTTTGATTTCCCGGATCCCTATTGACTTATTCAGAACAAAAAGTTCTTTTAGCGTCTACAACCAACTTCTTTACTTTTCCCATGTAAGTTTTATATAATTCTACTGCATTATTGCATTATTAGGATATTTTTTCTTAAATTTGCCAAATGAATCCCGAACCTTATCATATGTAATATTTCTTTAGTCATCCATTCATTTTTCGTTTTGCAATTATTTACCGGAAGAATGCGAGTGTATTTTTCAACTAATTTAGTTAAGACATCAACGATTTGTTCAAAAGTTTCACATGAACTCAAACTATTCCATATTTGATCTTTAGCTAAGTCATCATAATTTGATATAAAGTTTAGTTTTCGTATTTGTTATAGCTTATTTAATGAATTTTAAGTCAATATTAATATAGAAAATTTGATGATCAGATAAACAAGTATCACCGATATGGAAATAGTACTGATAATTCAATTTTAGTAAAAAAGAGAAAGAAGATTTCGGTAATTATTGATAATTAAAAGTAACCATTAAATGCAGCAGTAACAATGTTATAATATTAATGAATATTTAAAATTATAAAAAATGAATAAACATTTTCTAATCTAACAAAAAAAAAAAAAAAAACATTTTAACTCAATAGATGGCAACAATTCAACTTGGATCATTATTGGACATAACAAATAGATAAAACATATTGATTTATTTTTAGGTGTTGATTGTTGATTCTTTAGATGTTCAATGTTGCATCTTGGATGGTGTGGACCCAGGATGACTTTAGATAAGTATATTTATTTTGTTCTTTAGTATATGATTCTCTGGGGTTATTTAAAATCTCTTTTTAGGTTGACGGCTGCACAGGACGCAACATACTTCCCCCTATTGGTATTGATGAAATGGACAGCATTTTTTTTTCGGATGATGAACATATTATCAGTTTGAATGATAACCTCAAACAAATATTACTAGGTGAGATGCGTTCCAAAGTGTTGAATTTTTTTGAACATATTTAGACTATTCTTCCTTGTAGGTGCTACACTAAGTAACGACAATGTTGGTGATCACCTCAAAAACATATGAAAAGAAAAATAATTGAATCAGCAAACTGGTGCATAGTGTTTTTTTTCAAGGTCGTTACAAAAATTCTTAAAGTTAAACTTAAAATTATTATTACACAATACAATGCAAAAAAAGTACATTATTTTGCTGACTTAAGACAAAAAAAAAATTACAATTTATTTTTAGTTTTTTCTTTTGTTTTCTCTCTTTTTTTCTTTTTTTTTAGATACATTTAAAAATTATATGTATGAATTATGAATCATTCAGAGCAATATAAAGAAGCTAAGTTAAGCCTTTAGCTTAGTCTTACTATTAAGAAAGAGACAGAAAAAAAAAGATGTAAGATGATACAATAATTTTTTTGTACTTCGTTAAAATTAAATTAATTATGAAAGGTACAATCATAGATATAATAGTACTTTAGATTGGCACTTTCTCTTTCACTCTAACGTATTTTCCTGTACAAGAAATTTCAGTCAAAAATAAAACATATGACATCCAAGTAATGTCGTTCATTTGACGCAAGTTGGATGCCAGCTGTTTTTAAATCATAAAATTTCATTTAAATTATTATAAAATCGCAGTACAGTTTCTCTCATAGATATTGATAGATTTGGATGTATAAATTTAGGTATTTTTTATATTGGATATATAAAATTAATGAATATTGAATATAAAAGAAAAGTTGAAAACTTAAATTAGTTAGTTTAAATTATTCGAATTCAATTGAATGGAGTGGAACTTCCGCTGTGAAAGAAAAGTCTAATGAATTTAAATATTTAAATTTTAAATTTGAAGAGAATATACAAGAAAATTTCAAATTAAAGAATTGCAGAGAAAATTTATCGTATCGTATTTATCGATTGGAAAACTTTGTCCAAGGTACATATATTATTTGAATATTGCTTTCTTTTTTAATTTATATAAACTTCATGTTTTTAGTCACTGGAACGACGATAAGCAAATATTCAAGATTTAGAGAAAATTCAAAATTACAAAAAGAAAATAAAAATTTAAGAGATAGTATTGGTAATAAACTATTACTAGAAGAACAAGTTTATGATTTACAAACTCGAGTAGCAAGTAAAAATGAAGCTGCAGATACGGTTACACTAAGGATAAATATTTTTTTCTATTAAATATTTAGTACTTAAATCTATAACATAAATTTCCATTTTTAGCGGGCACTGTTTTCAGGGGAAACTAAATTTAAATTTAGACAAAAAAAGCATCAATAAACATCTGACTCAAAATTGACTGAATTTTTCTTTTGTATAACCAATATAAAGTACTATTATATCTATGGGTACAATAAAGACAAAAGTTATTTTTATTTTATGTATGTAAAATGAGTCAATGCTTTTAATATGGTTTTTTTTTTTTTCTTCGTATCACATAATATTTATGCTAAATTTTTATTACTTAGAGTTTATTGTTAGTTAATTATGTAAAAACAAAAAAAAAAACAAAGGAAGTATTATTATTAATAAATTATGTCATTTAGAAATAAATTATGTCAATATTTTACGATTGTTTAAGAATGTTGTGTAATTTAGATTTGTAAGCATTTTTTGAAATTGTGTCACAGAAAAGGTTGTCGAACCGATTAAATAATATGCAACACCTGTTCGTGGGTTCGTTTTTCCCATATTCAGTTCTATCTGTTGTTTCAATTAAGAATATGGTATATCTTGTAGGCCTGACATTATTGTTGACTTTGACTTTATCTTTAATAAAATCGACGTTAATCTTATTGGATAAGACATCAATGTAAAGCTGTTAGATAGTAAGATTCTACGGGAACTTAAACTAAGTAAATTGACTAACAGCAGCCTGTCAATGTATGATGGAAGGTTATGAAAGTCTCTGGGATTATGTAGATGTCTTAAAGCAAAGAGGAGGAACTGCTTCTGGATTGATTCAATTCTTGTACTATGAATAAGAAAGACTGGATTCCAGATAATGCTACCGTATTCTAAAACTGAGCGTACAAGTAAGCAATATAAAGTTATTGTTACCCAGATATTGTTAAATTCTCTTGCTCTTCTTTTGATAAAACCTAGCATTTTGCTAGCGTTTATAATTCAGTTTGTTATCCAAAATCATTCCCAAATCTGTAATATGATCCACACATTCTAGGTTTTAGTTTTGTATGGAATAATTATGCATCAATTTGGATCTTTTCCGTGAAAAGGTCATAGTATAGCACTTACTAATGTTGAGATCTAGCATGTTTAGTGTTAGTTTTAATTTTAGCAAGTAAGTTTTTATTTTTAGGTTTATGTTATAAGTGCTAGTTTTAACTAATGTTAGTTTTTAAGTAGTGCAAGTTTTAAGTAGGTTATATTAGATATTTGTGGTTTTGAATAGCACGTACGGTTTTTATAAAATGAGATACTTGTGTGTGTGTGTGTGTAGGTATATATAAAATACATAGTTTTGCAATAGGTCGTTTTAAAATCGATTTTTTTGTTTTTACGGTCGCGACGCGTGCCCATCCATACCGGGGTGTAATTCCGTAATGCGAGCTAGTAACCAACTAGTAACCTAGTGGTAGGTTTTCCTATTTTGAATTTTCTTTGTCCATTTTGGACATTGTTGCAATATGATTAAGTATTCAGTATTCTAGCGTTTCTAAAAATTTTGATATACACGTTGTAGATGTTGCCATCGATTGAAGTGCTTTGAGATCTAATATATGTCGTATATGTTAATATAATATGTTATATCACATATAGTTGGTCAACCTACATTATACAAATATAAATAATACAATACCCAGTAATAAGATTAGATTAGATTGTCAAATAGAAGATAACAGAATAGATATATTAAAACAGATTAGTTCATAAAAAACTCGTGTCGAATAAAGAGCTTTATATTAAGAGCCTAACTGATGTATTAATTATTATAGATACATATAAAACATGTTGATTTTCACCTAAAAAAAATATGACAAGAAAAATAATTGAATCAGCAAACTGGTGCATAGTGGTTAGTGTTATTTTTAATTTTAGCAATTAATGGTATTTTTGCAATTATGGTATAAATGTGGACAGGAAATTACACAGCCTTTCCTGTTCAGGCGGGGCTGTAAATGTCGTAAGAGGGAATAACTCAAAATAATAATAATAATTTTTCAAAATTCGTTTGAGATGGTATTTTGTCGATCTTTCGTCTGCTTCCCACAGGCCGCCGAAATGAGGAGCAACAGGAGGATTTAAATGAAAGTTTACTCCAATTGTTTCGAAGATAATGTCGTATTATATTGTGTTCATTGTGTTTGCAGCGCAAAGTTCTTATCTTGGCAGGGAAATTGTTTTAATTGGTGCGACCTTGGTTTTTTATGTTACAAGATGGGTTGATCTTCGTCCAAGCTGTTGGCTTTACAAATATATAACTACCCCTGCATATGCCTTGGTAGATGCGTTAGCAAAACTATGAGTTTCGACTTGAGAGCGATTGTTGCAATAATGAATCCATCTTTCTAAGACGATTATTTGAACTTCTGGAAGATGTACCAAATATTTTTTCCAATCAATCTCTGTACTAACTTGTTCTTCCGCATCAGAGCCACATAACCAAAGTCTTTGCATGAGCAGTTTCGCTAAAATGCGTGTGGATGATAGCGAACCAAGTCGTTCAAACAACTGGCGAGCTGCAGCAGTATTTTTCGTTTTGTCCATTTTTCAGGACTTTCATCAAAATTTACAGAATACATACAGTATCTTTGTTCGGATTCGAAAAGATACCAAGAGTTCGAACAGTTTCATTGTCTTTTAAAGACGATAACTTGTTCACTTTATTGTTTTCTATTTCAAATGGTTTGGTTAATTTTTTACAATTGGATGCCCATTTTCAAAGTGGTAAACCAGCAGAGTTTGTTAGTTTAAGTATGTATTTGATTTTGCAATTCGATCGCTTCTTTGGGAGAGTCAGCATCTGATAGAAGATCGTCAACATAGAAATCACTTGACTTTGTTCTTGCTATCAAGAGCCAATTGTTGTAAAATTTTTGTTGCTAAATAAGGAGCACTTTTTGTTCCAAAGGCAACCGTCAATAACTTATAATCGTTTATAGGTTGATTTGAATTATATCTCCAAACTATTCTCTAAAATTCTCTGTTTGAATCTTCGACACGAATTTGGCGATACATTTTTTCAATGTCGGTTGTAAATGCAATGCGATGATTTCTCCATTGTATCAGAATCTTGACGAAATCATCTTATTATAAGGGTCATACCCGGACCCTTTAAAAACATGTCATTTAACGACAATCCACTTGATGTTGTTCTTGAGACGACGAAAACTACATGTAGCTGGGTCGTGGTGCTTGTCTCTTTAATTACTGCATGATGTGGAAGGTAACAATAATTGTAATAACTTGTATCATATGACGAAAGATCGATATATTCATGTAAACATTTTTGATAGTCCTGTTTTAGATTTGTGTTTTTTTTTTCAAAGCTATGTTCAAGCTGATACAACCGGCGTATCGTAATGTCGCTTGATTCCCCTAAACGAAGTTGAGCAGTTATCTCCTTAAAAGGTAGTGAAACTTGATATAGTCCTGAGTTTAAACGAATAGTGGTTGATTAAAAAAATTGTTCACATTTGACTTCTTCTTCAGCTTGGTTTTGTCGTTTAGATAGTTCTTCAATTTCCCAAAAGGCTTTTAATTGTTTATCAAGATCAGCACACATATGAAAATTTTTAACAGTGAGTTGTGGTTCTCCTGCACAATTAATGTTACCCGACAATATCCATCAAAATTCGTTTTCTGGGCTAGGGGCGAACCCGGATAGCCTTTTCTTAGCCTTCTAATTGTGGTAAAGTTCGGATATTTTAAAACGGGGTAATTAGTAATGAGATTTTTTAGCTTTTGGAAAAATTGAATGTAATTTTGGTCATTCAAATTAATTTTTTTATCCTTTTTTAAATAGTAAGTCGGTTTTGCGACTGAGGCATAATTTTTTAAAATTTCCTATAATAGCCGGTTATACCTAAAAAGATTTTAATTTACTTTCTTGTAGTTGGTCATTTTAATTCTTTAATATATTTTTAATTTTTTTTTTCATTAGTTTTAATTTCTTGAGAAGTTATTATGTGGCCTAAATATTCAGTATTTTTTGAAAAAAAATTGCATTTATCTATTTGTATTTTCTGGTTAAATTCTCTAAGTTTTTCGAAAACTAGTTTTATAGCTTGAAAATGTTCTTGTAATGACATAGAGAATACAAGTAGATAAACGACACAAACTTTATTAATTAAGTTTCCTAGTCCATAGTTGATCATACGTTGGAAAGTAGCTGGGGAATTTTTCAGCCCAAAAGACATACGAATAAATTCGTAATGTCGTTATGGAGTGGAGAAAGCTGTTTTGGCTCTGTCTTTCTCATCAACTAATATTTGATGAAACACTCTTGCTAAATCCAATGTACTAAAATACTGAGTTCTAACGAGTTTATCGAATAGAGATTAAATATTTGGTATGGGGAATTTATCGTTAATTGAAATTTCATGAAGCTTTCTTTAATCCACTACTATTCTCCATTTTCGGTTCTCAGAATTATCTAATTTTTGGGAAACCACCCAGATGGATACCCATATGAAGATCTACTGGTGCTATAATATCCTGATGAAACTTTTCTTTTATTTGTCTTTCTACCTCGATTTCATGTATTTTTGGAAATCTGTCTCTCCCTCTTTGTAAAATATATCAGAATTAAGAAAAATAATTTTTTTAAGATATTTCATTTCTTCATTATTTAAATGTTCGACTTTTAATTTTCTATCAATCCGATATTATTTATTTTTAGACTTTCAAGTTCATATATTTCATTAAATGGGCAAGCATTGTTGAATTTAATAACATTTTCGTTAATTTCTACGGTTTGATTTTCAAGATTAATTTTATTTCCCATATGTTGACAATTTAAAAGTAAATGCGGATTAGGTATTAGTTTTTCTTTTTATAATATAATTGTCAAAGTGTCAAATAAATTTCATCCTCATTTTATACTGGATGCTGAAGAATACAGACGTTTTTATTATTATAAATTAAAACAAAATTTATGTATTGAATTTACAACAGGTTATGGATATATCTTTTGTAAAATTTTGTATTGTTTAAGGTAAAAATAAAATTTGAATATTTTTATTATTTTTGATGGCTGCTTTAGAAAGGTAATTGATAAATTGCGGGGATCTGAAAATTATCAGATATGAGCTTTTGCTGTTAAATACCTTTTAGGTGTAGAAGAATTATCGAATTCTATAAAGGCTGAAGATGGTGAAAATTGAACAAGGCAATGCTTAAAATAATCCTTACAATAGAAACATCTTTATATGTTCATATACAAGATTGTGACAGCGCATATGATATCTGGGTAAAGGTATATATTTATTATTGAAACAGTTAACAACGTACAGTTTAGAATCGTGTGAAGACATGGGATATTTTATTGCAAAAATCTTAAACGCAGCAAGTAAGCTAAAAGCAATTGGTTTCGAAATAAGTGAAGAAATGATTGAATCACTCTAATAAAAGGGTTGCCTGAAAAATATGACTCTTTTATAATGGGTATAGAAGCCAGTGGAATAAAAATAACTGCAGACGCAATTAGATCCCCTATGTATGAAATTGCAAAGCCAGTTAATCAAAAACAAAAGGCATTTGTAGCAAAACCAAATAGGTCAATTAAATGCTTTCAGTGTGGTAAAAGTGGTCACATCAGGGCTAAATGTTTTAAACTAATAAAAAAATCAGAAAAGTATAACAAAATTAAACCCAATAAAAAATTAAACGCGAATGCATTTAGTGCAAATGATGAACCAAAAATTTTATCAATAAAATAAGAACCATCAGATAAAATCACATTTTACGTTGATAGTATATCAGCATATGGTATATGATAAAAAATTACCCCATAATACAAGACCATCAAATTTAACTAACATATGTGCAGCTGAAAATAATAAACTTCGAAGGCGATATCAGTGTTACAATTAAAATACCGCAATTACAATTTATGATGTTCAATATGTACCAAAACTAGCAGATAATTTATTATCAGTTCCAAAAATTATAGAAAAAGGCAATAAAGTAAATATTAGTAATAAAGGTTGTTTTGTATATAATTGTTTTAATAATATAATAGCAAAGGCAAATTTAGAAAATGGTATGTATAAATTATCAGTTAAAATTAACAAAACAGGCTTTGTTAATATTGCTAATGACATCACTATGTGGAATCGTAGGTTAGGACATATTAATTATAATAAATTAAAATCGATGAATCAGGTGTATACTGGATTAGAATTTAAAAATACTGAAATTGATAAATTATGAGCAACAAACCATTTAAACTTTCAGAGGGCAACAGCAATAATTTGTTAGAAATCATTCATTCAGACATTTGTGGTCCTATGGAAACTACTTCCATGGAAATAGCAAATTTTTTTTAACTTTCGTAGATGACTTCTCCAAAAACGTGTATGTTTATTTCTTAAAGCATTACGGAGAAGTTTTTGATAAATTTAAAAATTTTAAATCGCCCGTAGAAAATTAAATCGTCAGATAAAAATTGTGAGAACGGATAATGGTACTGAGTATACGAACTGAGTACGAACAATTTGAAAATTTTTTAACATCATCAGGAATTGTTCATCAATTAACAGTTTCATGCACACCACAACAGAACGGCCTTGCAGAAAAGATGAACAGAACATTGATTGAAAAGGCGAAATGTTTGTTAATGATGCTAATCTGAACAAAAGATATTGGGCTGAAGCAGGCAACAATGCAGCATACTTAATTAATCGAACTAAATGTCGCTCAACCAATATGATCCCTGAAGAAATATAGAATGGTAACAGCATTGATTTAAGCAATTTAAAAATCTTTGCTTCCAAGGCATTCATGCATGTACCAAAGGAGTTAAGAAAAAAGTGGAATTCAAAATATAAAGAGATGATATTTGTTGGGTATTGTGAGGATACCAAAGGTTATCGATTGATGGTTAGAAATACGGGTAATATAGTAAAAGCAAGAGATGTTTTCTTCATTGAAAATAGAGAAATAGATTTGGAAAATGAATTAATTGAATTAATGAATTAATTTTATATCAGTGAATAACTCAAGTGATATAAAATCAGCAGAACCAAATAAAAGCAGTGAAAGCGATTCCAGTTTTAATTCTGCTGATGAAAATAATAATTCAATTATTAAAGATACAAAGAAAAACCAAGATGATAACAATGAAATTGAGCCAAGAAAATCTTGCCGAGTTAAAAATCCTATTGACAAGTTTAATTATGTCTATCTAACGCAAGACGATTACTTTAATGAACCAATAACTTTACAAGATGTATATGAAACTGAAAATGTTGAGGAGTGGAAAAGGGCAATGGAACTCGAATTAAATTCCTTTAAAGAAAACAGTGCTTGGTCGTTGGTAGAATTACCAAAAGACCGATACATTATCAAAACTAAATGGCTGTTTAACATTAAAGAATATGAGCAAAATGAAACTATTAAATTTAAAAGTAGATTAATTAAAAGTGTTTAATTAATTAAACACAGATTGCAGATGTCGATTATTATGAAACATATGCTCCAGTCATACGATATAATTCAATCAGAATTCTTATAGCATTAGCAGCCAAACATAAAATGAAAATTGATCAACCTGACGTAGTAACAGCTTTTTAACAGCTTTTTTAATCTAAATGAAGAAATGTATGTACACAAACCTGAAGGGTACGAGGACACTGAATGAAACATTTATTAAATTTGGCTTAATAAGACCCAGAGTAGATCCATGCATGTATATATTACACTAAAAAAAAAAACAATATTAATTACAGCTGTTCATGTTGATGATATTTTAATATTTTGGAAAGATTATAACATAAAAGAAAAATTAAAAAAATTATTGTCGATAAAATTCAAGATGAAAGATTTGGGAGAAGTAAAAAACTGTATTGGGTTGCGAATTACCAGGGATGATGAAGGAAATTATTATATCGATCAAGCAAACTACATTAAAACTATTCTCAGAAGGTTTAACATTACAGAGTGTCATCACTTAAGTATTCCATCCGATCCTAACAACAGACTTTTTAAAGAAATGTCACCAAAAACTCTAGAAGATAGCAACAGTGTCAAAAATGTTCCATATCAACAAGCTGTAGGGGCTTTATTATATTTAGTGCAAGGCTCAAGACCTGACATAGCATTTTCAGTGGGTGATGTGAGTAGATACAATTCATGTTATGGAACAGCTCATTGGCAAGCCGTCAAAATGATTCTACGCTATTTAAAAGGTACTATTAATCTCAAATTAAAATTCTCTGCTTTTAGTCAAGAAGATAATATTGGATATACTGATGATGATTGGGCACCTGATTTGAATAAGAGAAGGTTATGTATTGGATACGTTTTCATTTTCCAAAATGGTGCTGTTTTGTTGGTGCAGTAAAAGACAGTCAAGAAGTAAAAGACGCCAGTAATCACAATAAAATGCAAAAATAAAGGGACTTTGTTTTTATCAGAAAATGATGCTTATAAAACTCGAACCAAGCACATTGCCATTTGCTACCATTTCATTGTGATGTGATTCGATTAATAAGAATTTAAATAACCTGCAACATATAGCAACTACAGAAATGGAAACAGAAATTTAATTAAGGCTGTTACAACATTCAAACATAATTTTTGTACAATCCAAATGGGACTAATTAATTAAATAAATTGATTAAATAATAATGAACAATTAAAATTTTTTTTTGAAGTTAACTTAAATTTAAGGAATTAAATAATTTATCTTAAATGAATTTTTTATGTGATTTTTAGTCTTTGAGTCTTCAAAAAATATTCATTCTGACCAGAGAAAAGAATTTTTCAACAAAAAATTCCAAAATTTGATGAAAAGCTATAAAATAAATCACTAAGATACTTTTTCAGAAATGAAGGCTAGTGTTTGTGAAAGGTTTAACAGAACATTAAAATCAATTATGTGGAAACACTTTAGTTTTCAAGAAAATTTTAAATGGATAGAACTTTTACCAAAACTAATTGAAAAATATAATAACACAAAATACAGTACAATTAAGTTAAAACCAAACCAAGTTACATCACAAAATAAAAACAAATTCTTAGTTCAATTTACAATTACCCTAAAATATTTAATAAGGGAAAATTTAATGTTGATGATTTTATTAGAATTGCAAGGTCTAAAGGTACTTTTCAAAAAGGATATGAACCTACATATTCAACTGAAGTTTTTAAAATAGCTTTCAAAAACAAGACAGACCCGATTACATATAGTTTAAAAGATTATAAAAATAAATTAGTTCATGGTGGCTTCTATGAACAGGAACTAACTAGTGTCAAAGACCGCAATGATAATTTAATTGAAAAAATTTTAAAACGAAAAGGCAATATACTAAATGTGAAATATTTAAGCTTTGATAATAGTCATAATCAATGAATAAGTAAATATGATATTCTTTCATAAAAAAGTATAATTAGAATTTATGTAAAAAATTTTTTCTTAACTTTAGAGGACTGTTAAATGCAACAATGTTGTAAAAATGCTAATAGAAAAAATTAAGATATAAAAATATTTACTAATAAAAATAAATAATTTAGGAATAGGTAAACAAAAAATAATATTCTTTCATAAAAAAAGTATAATTAGAATTTATGTAAAAGATTTTTTCTTAACTTTAGAACACTGTTAAATGCAACAATGTTGTAAAAAATGCTATTTAAAAAAATTATAGTTTTATTATAATCAATTAGAATTTATTACATTAATAAACAACTTACTTTAGAACTTTTGGTTTTTAACTAGTTTTCTTAAGAATTTTGATTTCTAAACAATGATAATACAATTATTTAGAAGAAAAATTTTGTATAAACAAGTAAATGTAACAGTAAGTCGATGCAACCGACTTATTAATACCCTACACCTGAATAATTCGAATTAAATTAACAATCCATAAGTGTTTTTGGCAGCTGCTTGAACTTCTTCCCTTTTCTGTCTTATTCAACTCGAATTTCAAGAACGTAAAAGAGGCATCCGCTTGGGATATGCTTGACACCCTTGTATAAAATTTTAAGTTTCTATCTTAATTATTTTCGGAGATTGGTAGTCCTTGGGATGTTTGTGTCAGCTACCCGAATTGCCACTCCAATTCATCGAATCCATCTCAGGAACATAAAGAAAACTTGCCAGAACACCATTCTATTAAATTTAAAGGTTCTACTTTTGTTGGTTTTGGAGATATGCTCGTTGCTCTTGTGCTCGTCCGGAAGTTTCCAAAATACGAACCCATGGTTCAAATTCTTTCAAATGTCAGTTTCCAATTTTACAGAAAAGGAAACATAACAGAACACCTTTGTACTAAAAATAAAAGTTCTATCTTTGTTGGTTGTGGAGATATACTCGTTTGCTCTGGGGCTCGTCCGGAAGCTTCCAAGATTTGAACCCATTGACCAAATCCTCACAAATTTCAGAAACATAAATCAAACATGAATGAACACCATTATGCCAAAAGTAAAGGTTATATATTTGTTGTTTTTGGAGATAATCTCATTTGCTCTGGGGCTCGTTCGGAAGCTTCCAAAATCCAAACCCATGGACCACATCCTCTTAAATTTTAGAGACATAAATCAAACTGGAAGAAACATCATTATAAAAAATTTAAAGGTTCTATCTTTATTGGTTTTGGAGATAATCTCGTTTGCTCTGGGGCTCTTTCGGAAGTTTCCAAAACCCGAACCCATGGACCAAATCTTCTCACATTTCAGAAACTTAAATAAAACATGAAAGAACACCACCCTGCCAAATTTAAAGGTTCTATCTTTATTGGTTTTGGAGATAATCTCGTTTGCTCTGGGGCTCTTTCGGAAGTTTCCAAAACCCGAACCCATGGACCAAATCTTCTCACATTTCAGAGACATAAATAAAACATGAAAGAACACCACCCTGCCAAATTTAAAGGTTATATCTTTGTTGGTTTTGGAGATAATCTCATTTGCTCTGGTGCTCGTTCGGAAGCTTCCAAATCCAAACCCATGGACCAAATTCTCCTAAATTTCAGAGGCCTAAATCATACATGAAAGAACACCATTCTGCCAAAAGTAAAGGTTATATCTTTATTGGTTTTGGAGATAATCTCATTTGCTCTGGGGCTCGTTCGGAAGCTTCCAAATCCAAAACCCATGGACCAAATCCTCTTAAATTTCAGAGACATAAATCGAACGGGAAGGAACATCATTGTACAAAATTTAAAGGTTCTATCTTTGTTGGTTTTGGAAATAATCTCATTTGCTCTGGTGCTCGTTCGGAAGCTTCCAAACCCCAAACCCATGGACCAAATCCTCTTAAATTTCAGAGACATAAATCGAACGGGAAGAAACATCATTGTACAAAATTTGAAGGTTCTATCTTTGTTGCTTTTGGAGATAATCTCGTTTGCGGAGATTATCTCCAAAAGCCGGAATCATTCGGAAGCTTCCAGAATCCGAACCCATGGACGGATTTTGTCCAGATTCGAACTTAGCCTTTCTTTCGTAATTAGTAACCTACTATATAAATTTCATCAAGATAGCATCATTATTTTTTGAGTTATCGTGCGTACGGACGGACGGACGGACGGACGGACGGACGGACATCGCTAAATCGACTCCGGCGGTGATCCTGATTCAGAATATATATACATGTCTATACCTAACTCGCTTCCTTTTGGTGGTTACAAACACCATACCAAAGTTAATATACCCTATACTTTAGGTGTAGGGTATAATAAAGTGGGATCTTTTTTAAGATATATCAATTCAATGAAAGAGCTGAACATAATAATACAACAAGAAAGCAAAATGGAAAACACAGCAGAGATTTTCGCCTACGCTCAACAAATAGAACCAACGCAGGAGTTGACTCCAATTAAAAGAAAAAGAATAAGAAGTCAACAAGAATCGCAAACACATCAACAACAACATCATTACCATCATCATCAACAACAAGAAGAAATCATTCTTCTTCAAGAAGAACCACCAGCTAAGAAAACTTCCAAGAAGCTTTTAATAAGAAAAATATGGAGACTAGAAAGAGTTTCTTAAAAACAGAAGATATGGAGAAAGATGCTCTATAATCTATATCATATATTAAATGTGAAACAAATTAAGACCATTTATGGTGTTAAGTGGGTCTTTAAGACCTGTAATTTAATTATATTTGTACCTCAAAAATATACTGATATTTTTGAGAATTCTGATTTTGTAAAAGAAATAAAAGAAAAAGAACATTTTGTATATAAAGATAAAAATTTAAATTTAAGTATTGTAGATATATCTGAGTCTTTTGGTAAAATATATGCAAATTACCAATAAATGATGTAAATTGGTTTGTAGTTATAAGATTTAATTATTAATAAATAAATATAAAATTTAAAAAAAGGTATAAATTTATTTTATTTACTTGCTTTATTTTTCAGATTCAGGTTTATATGTACCTAAATAGTTACAAAATTGATTTATTTAATATTTTTTTTTTTCGTAAAAACAAAGCTATTTCATAAAAGAGTCGAGAAAAATTACATCATATATTAAATTTTTGAACCGGAATAAAAATCTCTACTTGCTACCTTGTAACATTTTTTTTCTGTATAGATCTATATATTTTTATTTTACAATTTGAAATTTTGACATGATTACTAGATTGACATCTAACTAGATTTAAAAATCCAATTTTACATTTCTTTATTTATATACTCTGAAAACTTGAAGTTTGACTGGGTGCTACAGTATATAACGCAGTTCAATTTTATTGGAAAATCATTTTCAATTCAATTTTAGTAAGACATTTAACTAAAATGGCAGCTGTTTCAACAACATTTCCATTTACTGAAGAAACTGCAATAGTCAGTATGCTAAATGAGGTCCAAGTTGATGAAATTACATGCACCGTAGATGAGGAGGAATTAATGGAAACTGAAGAATTCATACCACCGTTTCAAATCTTAGATGAAGATATAGTGGAGCAACAAATTTGGGAAATAAATAACCAAGAAGGCGATCCTGACTATTTTGCAAAACTTTTTAGAAATAATATACAAGAATATTTGGGTAAATGTATATATATCTACTATATATAAGTAATTCATAATAAAAAACAAATTAAAAAAATTTAAAAATGTTTTCATTTATTGTTGTTCTTGAATAAAATATTAAGAGATAAATATAAGAGATTCTGTATCAAAATCAACAAGAACTTTTAATGACTGATTTTTGCTGAGAAAATATGTATAACTCAACATCAAATTTGTGTTCGAACCTTGATCTTCCATTACTATGTTTTAACTAAAGCTTTTTAATATTAATTGTATTGCTTAGGTACACAAGATTGTCGTTTTCTATATGATTATCTTTGCTAAATTCATTTAAAAAAGTTTTCATACTTAAACTAAAACATCTGCACCAGCCATAAACGCAACAGTATTGTCCACATACATTCGAAAGGACACTCTGTATCTGCTACTTATTAAAAAGTTTACTCTGATTTTTTAAATATTTCAAAATTTCCGGTTTATCTGGAACTCCACCATACGAAACAAAATATTCTGTGCAACCATGCTTTGGAATATAAAGCGCAAACCAATGTTTTCCTAGATCTTTTATCTTGTCTGTGTTTACAATTAAAAAAGTAGGTGTTTCTATTATTTTTGGAATTTTATCTGAAGCAAAAACTCCCTTAAAATATTTGTTTGTAAATTTGTTACATTTTAAAACACTAGTTATTTCTAAAGTTTTTATAACTCAAACTGACTCAAATCATACACTCTACTTATTTCGTTAACGTAGTTCATTAAAAATTCCTTTTTTATTTTTTCATTTGTTATAATAACATCAAATTTTTCTAGCATCTGTCTTAATTCTTTATTAATTTTATCATTATATACAGTTCCAAAAGAGTAATTTTCAAAATTTTCATTTATAATTTCTTTTGTTGGGAATTTGTAAGTAAACTCTTTTACAAATTATTTACAAGGTTCTTTAATTCCAACTAAACAAATATCTTTTACAAATAAATTATTGTTATCATCACAACAAAACTTTACGTCCACAAGTGCACAGGACAATGACATCTTGTTGAATATTCAAATACATGTTTTAATATTCTATTTATAGATTTGTGAATATTTTATTTATTTATTTATTTATTTATTTTACCTTTATTGCCTTAATTTATATTTTTACATATCACTTAAAACTAGATTTCGATAAGTGTTACAGTCACTGCTTCTCAACTTTAATATTTTTAAGTACTTATTAAGTGGCCAAATGTTTGTAAATATTTTATAATATGATTAAACCTAGGAGAAATCGCAAAAAACCTAGTTGACAGTTTTAAGAGTTTTAAAATTTTTTTGGTATTTTATGTTTTTTTTTTTTTTTTTTTTTTTTTTATATAAAATCTTAGGCTACCTTAATCTTAAACTTAAAACTACGATTTTATTAATATGAATTTAGTTAATCATGAGAACATACAGATGCAGTATTTTGATTTTATTTAATACAGATTTCGAATGAGAACATTTTCTGAATATCTGCATTTGTTTGAAAAATTTAGTGTATACTTGTTAATTAAATCGAATAAAAATTTAACTTGCGAGAGTTTGTGTAACTTAACCGTCGAGAAAAAAAAGGGAGATCATTTATGAGTTTAAGTATTTGGTTTTGCTTTACTTGAAGCCATTTTATATGGGTTATTGCGCACTTACCCCATATTTCGCATCTATATCACATTACACTTTGAAAAATTTGTTTAAAAATTATAATTTTGTTATCAATGCAGAGTTTAGATTTACGATGAATTAGGGGGTATAATGCTTTAATCAATTTATTACATTTTTCTATTGTTTTATCAATGTGAGGTCTATAAATAATCTAAATAAGCCATGGTATATCATCGCTGTCTAAATGTAAATTTCTGTTGGGAACTAGTGAAGGTTTTCTATTTCTAGTAAAAAATATTGCTTGGGTTTTTTGAGTGTTAATTTTAATTTTCCATTTCAAAAAGTACTTATTTGTTATACAAAATGCATTTTCTAGATTGAGCAGGATTTCTGTTGGATTTTTTGAAGAAGTTAAAATAGCTGTATCATCAGCATATAAACCAATATCACAATTTGGTAATTTAGGAAAGTCTGAAATAAATATATTGTATAAGATGGGAGATAAAACAGAAACTTGAAGGATTCCTGTATCTACATTAAAACATTTGCTTTTTTCATTAGCAAGCGAAATAAAATATTTACGTGTACATAAAAAGTTTTTAATTATTTTAATTAAGAATATTGGGAAATTTAAATGCATACATTTGTGAATTAGTCCATCATGCCAAACCGAATCGAAAGCTTTTTCAATGTCAAGAATTATCATTCCTGTGGAGTTTTTATTATGAAAACTTGCTTTGATCTTGTTATGAATTCTAGCCACTTGATGGCAAGTAGAGTGTTCGGCTCGGAAACATTTCCATTGGAAACTGTTCCATTGGAATCAAGGAGTTATTATTAATATGATTGATTATCCTGTCCTTTAGGCATTTTTCAAAAATCTTGTTTAGTGAACTTAGTAAGCTTATGGGTCTGTAGTTATTTGGATCAGATTTTGATTTATTAGGCTTATTGATTGCTATAATAGAAGCAGTTTTCCATGCAACTGGAAAATATCCAATCTTTAAGCATGTGTTTAATATTTTGCAAAGGTATACTAAAGCCTTTTTTTCCAGGTTTTTTAAGAGAATATTTTTGATATTGTCAGGCCCTGGCGCTTTTCTGTTTTTTAGCGAACGGATGTGATTTTTTATTTCTTTAACAGAAATGTGTTCAATTGAACGAATAGGTTGATTGTCTATTAAGTTTATTGAGTCAGAGACAAGTTTGTTTGTTTGGGAACAATTATAGTTTAAAGTGAGTTTATGGTTATTTGAAAATATTTCTCCTAATAAATTGGCTTTTTCAGAAATTGTAAATGCAGTGATCTTCCCGCTTTTGAGTGTGGGAATACCAGAGTTTTTATTATTTAGGATTTTAGTTAATTTCCAGAATGGTTTGCAATTTTTTTTCAGATTACTTATGTGATTTGCAAATTTATTGTTATGCCATTCATTTATCTTTTCCTTGATTTTATCGTTTAGATATAAAGTGCGGGCCTTAAAAATAAGATTTCTTGTTCTCTGCCAGTTGCGCCTATAATAATTTCTTTGACTAATTAATTGCTGAATATCATTAGATATTATATAATCCTTTTTTTGTTTTATGTTAAAGTTAAAATCATATTTTTCTTTTTTTATAGAATTATTTGCAGCATTAATTAATAAATTGGTTAATGTCTCGACATGAAGATCTATAATTTCAACGCTTGGATTTTCTAAGTTTGATAAATGCTCAATATTAATTTTAGCTGATAGTATATTTTTAAATTTTACCCAGTTTGCTTTGTTGTAATTTATAATGAAAGAAGGAGTTTTTATTATTGGAACTTTATTAATTTTGAAAACTACAGGTAAATGGTCAGAATTCAGTTTATTTATAGTTAGGGGAGCGTTAATGAAAGAAGAATAATTAGTCAATACTAAGTCAATAGTTGAAGGATTTCCCCTCGTTGATTTAGGAAAATAAGTTGGTGAATGAGGGTAGTACAGAGAAAATTTACTATTTATTAGTTTGTTATGCAGAATTTTACCCCAAGCATTATTTCTATTACAGTTCCAGTTTGTATGACGAGAATTAAAATCTCCCACTATGATATAGTTCCCTTGAATATTGGTAAAAAGTTCTAAATCATTTTTAAATTTATTACTTATATTTTTATTTAAGTTTCCGCCTTTAAAATAAGTAGAAAAGATTTTTACATTAATAGAATTTATATTAATTTCTGTACCTATTGTTTCGAAAACTTTTGTTTTAAGAAGAGGAAGACTAGAATGTTTGATTGTTTTATTAACTAATAAAGCTACCCCACCTCCTCTTTTTGAGCCTTCTCTATCATTTCTGTAAATATGAAAATTATTGCTATAAAATTTATTGTTATCTTTTAACCACGTTTCACATAAAGCGGCAATATGTATGTTCTCATTTTCTAAGACATGAAAAAATTCAATTTGTTTACACTTACTGGTAATGCTTTGAGCATTCCAAAACAGTACATTTATATGGTTATTATGGACCATTATTGCCATGATTATTATTCTAATATTACAAACATATTTAAAAATTGTATCAGCGATAACATTAATCTGTTCTACTTTATTTTTACAATTAACTATATTTGTGAGTAATTCACTAAAAATTTTCGATATTTCTTGATAAGAAAATAAAATGTTGTTGTTATTATTATTGTTATTATGGCTACTATTACTAATGTTATTAATAAATGGAATATTGTTATTAATATTGTTGTTAGTGGCGTTGGCTACAACGCTTGCATATGATTGCATATTTATACCTGATTTTATAAGGTGTGGTGAGGAATTAAGAGACATAAAATTACCTTGTCGCTGCTTGTGTGGTTGGTTTAAATGGTTGTGATAAATGGTTTGCTGCGAGAGAAATTTGTCGCGTTGCGTTGCTTATCTATCATCTTGTTTTGTAAATTAATGTAATTTAATTTGGCGATACAATTCGGATGGCTGGCTTTATGCGGTTGACCGCAATTTGCACATTTAATTTTTTGATTTTCTGATGTAATTTCCATTTGAGGACAAGTTTTAATTTGGTGATTTTCTGCACATAGAGCACATTTAGTTAGTAGATGACAATTTCTGGCTCCGTGTCCGTAAGTTTGACAGTTATAGCAACGTGTGTTTCCATAATGGGAATTTTGTAATAATTCCAATTTACAATAGTGTAATTAATAGCTTTAGCCTTGTTTCGAAGTTCATTCAATTTTATTGTGTTTTTTTTTACATAAATAATAAAAGTTTTTTGATTAAAGTATCTTGGAGCTCTTATTTTCATTTCTTTAACATCCAAGCATTCAACATCTAATTGTAGCAGTTCACTCTTAATTAGTTCACAGCTGCTACTATTATGCAATCCTTGCAATACAAATTTATATGGAGCTTCGGACGAAATATCGTGGGTAAAAAACTTCCATTTATTATTATCATCCAATGTTTTAATATTTTCATTGATCAGTGTTGAGTAAATTTTATTATAAGTGTCTGTGTTAGTGCTAATTATTTTAACTCCTATACTGCTATTTTTCAAGAAATAGTCTCTTATATTAATGGACTTTAATTTATTGTGAATTTCAGTTGGTGATTTTAAACAAACATTTATAGGAGGAAGGCGCACTTTTTTTCCAACAATATCATTCTGCTGTGGCGACGTTTCAGACTCGTTTTCCATTAATTGACTTAATGGAGCGAATCGATTTACATTATTCATGTCCAAATGCAATGACTTTGAATCACCCTTGATTTTTTTTTGCTGATTATTTTCATCATCCAGAGATGATGGTGTAAAATTACTTTACTGAGATCGCTTAATTTTGAATGATATTTATTAAGTTAATTTTCAACAGAAAATTAAGCAATAAAGCAAAACTAGACTGTTATCTGATGTTATCTGATATCTATTGTTATCTGATGACCTTTATCATTGTGGTAAATTCCAGTTCCTAAAAAAAGTGTGCTGTATGCTCTTACGCAGGAATTATTTTCATCTGAAAAACTGATTTCAATTGCTGAATTAGGTATTTCAACATCATTTACGTTTAACACAAATTGTGAAATATCAAAATGTTTAAAATTGTATGGGTTTTTTGATCTTTTTCCATAGTAACCATTTTCTGTCATACAAAAAATTATTGTGTTTGGCAACTGCCCAATAAAAACATTATCAAGTGATATTGATAATATGATATAGCTGTTCATTGGAATTGTAAAACTTTTTACTTCAACGCGTTTATAATTATATTTAGCATTGGATTTCCCAAGAACAGAATTGTGTGCTAACAGTACGCTTGAAGTAACGGTAACATGCCTCATAAATAGCGTGGCTTCTATCATTTTTAATTGTGATTCATCAGAATCGTCTGCAAATAGATAAAAGTCTGGTTTTTCAAGTGTTAAAACTATACGAATGTCAACATTATTTATAAGTAGAGTAGGTTGATTAACATATTTACCTGTAGTTTACTCATAAGTTCCACTACATTGCTATTATGGTAAAATTTTTCGCGCTCTTTTGAACCATTATTATCAGATTTAGCTATATTTGCTTTATCTAAAATCCATCCTGCACATTCTAAATGAGTTGCAGCAGCATCTGATGAGTTGCAATGAGTTGCAATTTCCATCAGATGGTGTTATATTTTTGCCATTTAATTGAACATTACATTGTTTTATTAAAAAATGTAAAATGTCATTAACTACACTTGGTTGCATTATTATTTTTCCTTCAGCATTTTTATCATTATTCCATTGCGTTCCATCTTTCTTTAAGATCTGTACTTTTAATCTCAAATATGTAGAAGACAAATCTCTATATGTATCGCCATGACCCAGTGAAACATATTCAATAGTTGAAGGGTTATCTAAAGAAGCAATATGATTGTAGGAAACTTCTTCAGATCGTATAATGCTAGACTCAATGGGTTGGCTTTTAAAAATATCCAACTCATGTTTCATACACTCAATCATAATTAAACTAAAAAATTTTTTTTTGTTTCTTTTTGTCATTATCTTTGCATCGTTGTGACGTAAAATAGTTTAAATTTTTAATGAATTGTCTTTTTATAGCTTTTCATTTTCTTTTACCAGAACCATACATTTCATTCAGTTTTCGTACGGCACCACGTCGTACATTTTTAATAATTTCTTTACTACGATCTTGCATAACTTCTTTTACATTTGCACCAGATGCAATATCAGACAAAGCATTGATGCTAGAGTTAATAACCTCGTTTTTCAAAATATCAGCGCGTGAAGTAAATAATGGTTTCAAATATCTAAAAAGTCCCCTAAAAAGCTTCCCAATTATGAAAAGGTACGGTTGAATGTAATAAAGGGCCGATATCATCAAGTCCTCTACCAGATTGAATAATACTTATAGTATACTCTCTCCATAATGAATAAAATAAAATAATGTACAGTTTTGTAAAATCGCTTTTATTTATACTCTTTTTATCAGATTTTAGAATTAATTTTTTATTAAATGTTGTATTATTCATTTTCTAAAATTTCCGATTATCCCTGATAGTACTGCACCAAGAATTGTAGGTAAAAATCCACCACGTTGAATAATGATTTTTCTTTTGCTATTTATAGATTTTTTCTGCAAATGAGTAATCTTAATTCTTTTTTATACTTCCGTAATTGGGTTTTTCGCTTTTAATCAGATTACAATTACCTTTTAAAATATTTAAAGAGATTTCGCAAAATGTTTTTATTACTTCAGGCTCACAGTCTTTTATAATTACTTTCTGGAATTTTGGTTTAGAGAGGTGTCGGTTTATGTCGATTGGTCTTGAAACATTTCATATTCCTCCCCAAATTGTTCTAATTGATCTCTCGTAGAATAACACAAACCTTTTCCAAATATATCACTTCTTAATTGAAATATATCATTAACGTCTTGACGGGCTGACGTCACATTATTATATACTTTTTCAAATGCTTTGATTTGATTGCTATAATTTGGCGAACTAGAGATTTATCTCTTGGATTTTTGAAAAGTACTAATTATTTACAGTTAAGTAAAATATTTCTTCAAAATTTACCCTGATGAAAAACATTTTGTGTTACAAATATTACAGATAAATTTCCATGATGTGATCCTCTAGTAAATAAATCATACATACTTATCATGAGAATTTAACATCATATCATCGATAATGATTACGTTAAATAAAAGGTTTTTGAATATCATTAAAATCTGGAATAGTTTTACTATATTCCACATCTTTGATATATTTTGGAACGGCATTTTGTCTGAATTACACCAATTTATTCTATTAATATGTGGTTTTATATTCTCTTTTTTATTTTTATTAAATTTTGAATAAAAGTGGTTTTACCACGTTATATTACCACGTTTTTACCACGTTTATAGTAAACGGGTGAACAGCATAGTTGTATTAGTTAAAAACTAACTCTGCTAACCTATATTTATATGAAGAGCTCTTTTCCCGAAGTGAATATAAATGTTAATTTAGTTATTCTGTGGAACATTCTTCCATAAACCTTCGACATGGTTAAACGAGTTTTCCTAGTTGACCTACAATTTTTACAAGGAAATGAAAAGCAATATTTCCTAGAAGAGTTATCCATACTTATTCAAAAGTATATTGACAGTATTAAAATAGAAGATCTAAGCAGAAACTTGCCGTCATTGCAAAAGATTAATAACTTTAAATCAAATTGTCCTACTACACTTATCAAACAACACTTTCAGACGTGCTGTTAAAAATTGTTATAATGTATAATGTATCTTTTAAAAGAAAACATTTTAAATTAAGACTTTCAATTTTCATACTTGTACGATATGAAAGTAAATAACAAAACTAAAAAAGTTCATTTCAACATTAAACAAGAAATTCAAGTTATGCATGTGTTGGAGCACGGAGCACATATCAGCACGGAAAGGTTATTAGGAAGAATACGCACGTGATAGAAGTAGATTTCAAAGACGTAAAGAAAAGGTTGGTCTCACTATTTCTACAATTTTAACATCTGATCATCGTAAAAAAGTGTTCCCCTTAGATTTAAATAAAAATATATTAATAAAAGATTGTAAACATAAAAATAAATGTGTTTTATTTTTATCTTATGTTTTTAAAATAGATACCAAATCATTTGACCTATCTTTGAATTATTTTTTATTCCATAAAAAAAAAAAAAATATACATAAATGCATTTCAAGAGTAAAGTAGATATCTTCCATATTTTCATATTACCATTTCCATATTTTTGTATTTCTGTTTGTTTTATTTTTATTCATATTTTTTGAACATCTATAATATAATACACAAGATGTTGGCGAGACCTTGCCAACATGTAAAAAAATATATTTTATATCTATAATAAAACACTCACACTGAATGTAAACTAAACTGGCAATGATAATATTTCTGTATATTTATTTAATAATTTCAAATTTTATTACCAGAGACACAAATTTTTGACTCAAAGTATTAACAAGAGACACAAACCGTTCATTAAAAATATAAATAAATTTAGTAAATATTATTACGAGTGACCAAATTTTCCACTAGAAGTATTATCAGAGACACAAACCGTTCATTAAAAGTGAGTACAGTCAAAAAAGGAAAAGTACATACTTAAAAAACAAATTTTCAATCAAAATAAATTCAGCAAATTTTTAATTTTTAAATTTGACCGCCACGTCCATTATGAACTGGTCGCAGCGGTAAATTAAAAATAAATTATTAATCTTCTGTTGGCATTTTCAATTTTTGTTTTGGAAAAAAAATATAAAAATAGGTACACTTAATAAAATTAAAACTCCTGAAAGTGAAAAAGTGAGAGTGAAAAAAGTTTATAGTAAACCTCATATTTATAAGAAAAAAATAATAGGCCGATTTTATTCTTGATTTTGTTTTCATTAGTATAAAAGCTGGTAAAAGCTTCGTAACATACTTTAAAATAGTTTTGTTTATTTAGGTTGAAATTTAGATTTTTAACATAAAACAAAATATAAAATATTCGAAATTTTTTTATTAACACAAAATTCGGCAGACTTAAATAATTATATTTCATAACAGAAGTCAGAAACTTACTAAATATTATAGAAACGGATATTTTTCTTAAAAAAAAAAGAAAAAAATAACATAGAAAATATCATTTTAGACGCCTTCTCTCATAAAAGATTCATAATTTTGTACTAATTTTTTATTAGACCATTAATAATATTGCTAGCCATGGAAAAAAATCAGATAATATGATACCTGAAATTAATGATTGAATTTCTGATAATATACACAATATAATGACCTTGCCAACATGTAAAAAAAAAAATATTTTATTTCTATAATAAACCACTCAAACTGAATGTAAACTAGACTGGCAATGATGATATTTCTATATATTTATTTAATAATTTAAAATTTTATTATCAGAGACACAAATCTTCGACTAAAAGTCTTATCAGAGACACAAATGTTTACTTTTTAAAAAGTACTTTCGACACAAAATTTAAAGCAAATTTTTAATTTTTAAATTTGACCGCCACATCCATTATGAACTGGTCGCAGCGGTAAATTAAAAATAAATTATTATTCTTCTGTTGGCAGGTTTCAAATGACTCTTTGTTTTGAAAAAAATAAAAATACTCTTAATAAAATTAAAAGACCTGAAAGTGAAAAGAGCAAAGTTTATAGTAAGCCTTATATTTATAAGAAAAAAATAATAGGCCGATTTAATTCTTGATTTTGTTTTCACTACTATAAAAGCTGGTAAAAGCTTCGCAACAGACTTTATAGTAGTTTTGTTTATTTAGGTTAGAATTTTGATTTTTTAAGCTGAATTTTTGATATAACATAAAATATTCGAATTCTTTTTATTAATATAAAATTCGGCAGACTTAGCTAATTATATTTCATAACAGAAATCAGAAACTTACTATATATTATAGAAATGGATATTTTTCTTAAAAAAAAGAAAAAATAACATAGAAAATATCATTTTAGAAGCCTTTTCTCACAATAGATTCATAATTTTGTACTAATTTATTATTAGACCATTAAATTAAAAAACTGTCGAAAACGACCGTCACAAAAAAAAAAGACCCCGAAAATTTATGAAATTACATTATCAGAGACATGAATCTTTTATTAAATATACCAAAGACCTCTTCCAAAGTACATTTAAATAAAATAAATTCAGCAAATTTTTTTCAAGCAAAAAAAAAATAAACGGAAAAGACTTGAAAGTAGTTTTGGTAATTGAAGTAATTTCGCGGCGAAAACAACTGTTTTTAATCTAAATAAAATTTTTTTTTTTAAAACTAAAGAAAACTAGAGAGTAAAATTTTAACAAATATTAAAATTATTTTGATTATTGCGAGTGTTTTAAATGTAACAAAAAAAAAAAATGTCGTAGCGGTTGGTGTTGGTTGGTTTTTCGCCGGTTTTTATTGTGCACTTTATACATGTGTTTCAAACAATTTTTGAGATATCGGCACGAACTTTTACCCTGAATGTGTTTTTAGCTTGGACCATTTTTTCTCAAGAATTAAAAAACTGTCAAAAATTATCGCCACGAAAAAACGGCGAGAATAAATTAATAAACTGTACCTAACATTTTTAATTTTATGTGTTTAGATTTGTTTTATGTTTTTTTTCTATTACAAGTAAGTAAGTGATTTCAACGTTTTTTTAATGGTGCTGATGTAAAAATGAAATTTTTAGGTAGTTTATTAAGGGAGTCAGTATGATAACGTAAATGTTTTTGAATCTATAGAATTTGTGCAATTGCACAGGGGATTTTCTAGTTCTTACTTAAAAAATTAAAAAAATATCTTACACGGCATGCAGTCAGTTAATTAATGACTTTCGTTTTCTCTTTTCTTCTATAAATTCTTAAAGTAGAAAACACAAATATGTATCTATTCAGAAGAGACCAAATTTTTATGTAAGCAAAAAAAATTACAAATCACTAATTATCTAGTCAAAGCAAGGAATTGAAATTATACCTGTTTTATTTAATGCACGTGTGTATTATAGTTTTTTACTTAAGGTAAACAAAAGAACAAAAAAAAAATGTAATTCTTTTTCTTTTAAAACTAGAATGTTAAAAAAATTTATTTCAAGTCTTACTTTTTTTTTTTTATTCTACACATTTTTAAAGAAAGGTAGACAGGTATATTTGCTATTATGAAGAACAAGTTTTTTATTTTCATTTCCTTTAAATTCAAAAATTTTTTCTTTTCAATTTTAAAGATGCTCTGTAGATTTGAAAATAAAAAAATAATTTTCTGTTTTTTATTTTCATATAATAAATTTTTTTCCTACTTTTATATGTGAACTAAGTATTTAAAACAGGTATACAATTTTGTTTATTAAGCCAGCCTACCTTAAATTGCTTAATACTTGTCTTCCCACTATACAACTATTTGGAACTTATAAGTTAATAACCCACACCACACGTACAACCTAACTTAAAACTTAAACCAAAACAATCAAAAGAAGTTCTTGACCTACTAACCAAGCATGACATACATTAAACCCAACAATCAAAATGTAAGTTAGCAAGTCGTGCCATGTGGGTTGATTTTTTCCCATCCCAAAGTTATAAATTTGTTACCTACTGATACAAAACTGAATTTAAAATACAATCGAGAGATAATATAAGGACGGCAAACATATTCTGTTCGTAAAAATAAAGAAACGTCTCATAGTCTTGCACAATAGCTATAACCAAGTAATCAACGGCTTAGTGAAATTAATAATTCCCGAAACTGAAGCTTAGTCAAATATGAATAATGACTTAGTCGATGCCCTATGCTTCTTATAGGAGTGGCAAGGAAAACAAAATAATTATAACAAAACATTCCATTTAAAAAATTATTTTGTATACATTTAATTACATATTCAAATCAAGTTTTAAGAAATTTTTTTTGTTAATTTTTCAGGTAAATATTAAATCAAGTTTAAACTTTAATAATAATAATTTTGTATTTAAACCACACTTTAAAAACTGATCATATATTCACCTTTATTTAGAATATTCAGCACTACAATATCTTAAATTTTTAAAATTTCAAATTAAAACATAACTGATATACTAACCGCTAAGTTCTTACACTTTGTTTAAATATTAACAAATAATACAACGTAAAAGTTTTAATTTTTCAACAATAATAATTCTGTATTTAAACCAAAACCAAACTTTAAAAACTTTAAAAACTTTTCATATCTTCACCCTAATTTAGAATACTCAGCACTATTATATCTTAAAATTTTTAAATTTCAAATTAAAAAATATCTGATATACTAATCGCTAAGTTTTTAAACTTTTTTTAAATATAACTGATCCATATTTCACAGATATGGCTTTATGGCCCATTCAAATGAGTCATAAAGTCATATTGGGAATATGGCTTTATGACTCATTTGAATGGTCATAAAGCCATATTTTTATAAAACATTTTGTGTCATAAAGCCATAATTAAATTATTCTCTGAATTAAATATAATTTTTTTTTTATATAGTTATTGTTTAAATGATGTTGAAAAATGTTTGCAAAAGCTTTGGTGCTGTAATATGTATGAAAGAAAATACTTAGGAAAGATTTTAGAGTTGGTTACCAAATTAGGATATCCGCTTTTTCCAGAATGTATATATGTAAAAATTCTGGAAAAAGGGACAACCCTTTTTTCGTAACCGACTATAAAATTGCTTCAAATAGATACATATATAGGCAGAAACCGGAAAAGGGTAACCTTTATTTTGTGATAATTTTTGTATCGCAGTTTTGCAGAACAAAGAATTTGATATCTTGGGGGTAAAAACAAAGGTTTCAGATTTTCATACGAAAAATATTAAATTCTGACTGTGAATAATAAATTTTGTGAAAATTTAAACATTTTTAGACTCGCGTTCAGAGGCAGGAGGTTCCAATCAGTCAAGAGAAGCGCGAAAGAAGTTTGAAAGGGAAGGGTTGAAGGAGGGGTGAAGAGTGGGTCGAAGAAAGAACCGCGAAATTGCTTGCAACCTTTTGAAAATATTGAATAATTTATATGATATTGAGGAGGGTTTTTATAGTTGGTTACAAAATCAGGGAATTTCTCCTTTTCCAAGATATTTATATATATATACGCTATATTTTGACTTAGAGGGATTTTAGATTTGGTTAAAAAATCTGGGTGTTTTCCTTTTTCCTGAATATTTATTTACGAATTCTGATTGCCTCTGATTCGTTCTGGATGGACACACCATTAAACCTATAATTAGCCCTAAGTAGTTAAAGGACTTTACAATATCAATTTTCCCGCTATTAAAAATAATTCCACAATTTCTAAAAGATTTATTTTCAAAGAACAAAGCTTTTGTTTTGGTTGAATGCAACAGGAGACGATGTTTAATAAGCCACTCATAAATAATGGCAGAAATCAGTAAATACAGCATGCTTTAACTCTGCTTATTGCCGCACACATACTTTAAGGAAGTATCATCCGCGTAGAGCTAGACTACTACGTTTAGTTTCAAGGAAGTAATGTCATTTATTTAAATTTTAAACAAGTCCGGCAATTAAATAAATTCTTGTGGAATCCCCCTACCAACCCCTTTCTCACTACTTAAACTTTTCTCAACACGAACCCTTTGCTTGCGTTCATTTAAATAAGACTTAAAATAATTTAGTTGCCGATAGTTGAAATTTAGACGCGAGAGTTTATTTAGCAAGATATCGTGGTCGACACAATCGAAAGTTTTTTTCACAAACACAGAAGGTATACTTCTTTTCGTCTCTACTTTTAATAATGAACTCATTCAATTCAATGCGAGCCGTTACAGTATTAGAATTTTGCTTAAAACCAAAGTGAGATTTAGGCAGCACCACTTTTATGTTGAGAAAGTAAGAAAAACGCGCTTTAATTATTTTTTCGAAGATTTTTGAAAAAATAGTTCGCACAGAAACAGGGCGATAATTATTTGAGTCCAATTTACTTCCCCTCTTATAAATGGGGGTAATAATAGCCAATTTCAGCGAGTTTAGTAAGACCCCTAACTTAAACGCTTTATTAACAAACTTAGTAATTGTCGGAGCTAAGCGAACAGAGAACTTAGTTAATACTTTAGCTGATATACTATCATGTCCGTTGGTCACAGAGGAATTTAAAGATTTTATTGTTTCCATTACTTCTTCATTGTCTGTTGGAGTCAGTAGTTATACTATGAGAGTTCTGTGACATTTTTGTGTTTTGCCGTCGGTAAAACATTTTTTATCAGGAAAAAAGAACAAAACAAAAAAAAACAATAACAAAAAAAAATTTTTTGTGTTTGCCGTTGGTAAAACATTTTTTATATGAAACAGAAAAAAACAATAACAAAAAAAATGAGATAAGAAATTAAAAAAGTCTAAAAATGATGTCAGGGAATTTCTTGACTAAAATATAAAATATATATCAAGAAAATTTATACAAGAAAAAAACGAAAAATGATATGATGAATGAAATAATAAGAATTTTAGAACGCGGGCTTTAATTAAAAGAAAGATTACGTCAGAAGATTCCCATTGTTGTTAGAAATAATGCTGATAAGGATTAGAATTAAAAATTGAGGAATTTAATTTTTAAATGTACAATAAAAATAAAATGTCAAAAATGACGTCAGGGGATTTCTATTGTTAATTTAAAAAGAAAAAACAAAATATATTAGTATTACAAAGTTTTTTTATTTATTTTTTAACGTTTTCCGATATTTATAATTATTTTTTTTAAATTTTTTTATGATTTTAGCTAATCGTAATAAAGATATTTTAAAAAATTTTGTTGAATTGTGTGTAACCAAATGCGTCCATTTATCATCTTGACCTTCTTTGAGTGAATTAAATTGAATTAGTGTTGAATCAGCATTAATCCTCAGAAACTTAATATGGTTCTTAATTTCCTTTTTGTATTTCTTTCTAAACTTTATTTTATTTTCTAAATAACATTTATTAAACATATGAATTGTTCTTGCGAACTCCATTATGCGATAAAAACTAATTAAACCACTAATTAAGAAATAAAATACGAAAATAGCAAGAATTAACTAAATCTTCTGTGGGAAGGAGTTCTAGGGTGTAGATAGAAAACTATTAGGTATTAAGTAAGTTTATAAACATATTATGTTTAGGTTCGATCCCAGTTCTATGCTCTTACCCGGAGAAGATTTTTTTAATTTTATTTTTTCTAAAGAATTTAGTCAATTGAAAACATTCATGGATTCATCATCATCATGATCAACATATAACACAAAGCAAGGACATATTGGTTTAAATATTTTTTGTACACCAAGCATTTAAAACATCATTTGGATCTAATCCTCAAGTAGCGGTATGTCTAAATTGCGGTGAAAGAAATGTAACGAGAATTGAATATAAAAATGCTAACAAAACTCATATTGCAGCTCTATTAATGTGTTTGATAGGATTATGGTGTTGTTGTTGTATTCCATATTGTACCGATAACATGAAAAATGTAAATCATTAATGTTCAAAATGTAACAATTTTTTTTTGGGGGGTGTTTATAATAAATAAAACATTTAAATTAAAAGATTTTTTATAATAATTTTACATCTAAAATTCTATAAAAGGCTAATATTAACATAAAATATAACATATAATCCGATTAAATTATTAAGTAGAGACATCATAATGTTTTGGGCTGGTAATATTTTACATGGCTATAAATATTATATTTGTGGGCGGCAATGGGCTTCAATTAGAATAATTAATTGGAAAATATTTCATGATTTTTCGGAGGTATATATAACTCCAGAAGGTTGAGAAAAGATTTGTTTATTTAAAATTAGAAATGGGGAGTCATTAAATAACAAATTCGATTTATCTCATTTGGATTGGCAACATCTTAAAATTGAAGTTTACGGAGGTGATATTTCCATTGAGTAAGAAATTCACCAAATAAAAAAAAGCAAATACTTAATCATTTTAATAACGATTGCCCATTTGTGAAGAAGATGATTGGGAAATGATTGAAAAATATATTTCATATGTATTACCAAAAGATAAGAAAAAAAGAATTTCACAACATATTGAGTCATTGTCCATGAAAACAAATGAATATGAAGAAAATCAAAATGAGTTGAAAAAGTCGATGATAAGAAAACGAATTGAAGAGGGAATTATATTTATTGCATCAATAGAGAATACGTATAATGAAAAAAATATTTAGATTACATGGAAGCTTATTAAGATGGAAGAGATAAGTTTTTACCGCTCTTTATGTATTTGTGTTCTATTATAAGTCAAGTTAAGTTTGTACACAACAAACAAATTTCTAGAAAATAAAAAAAGATATATATTTGAAATTTCTAATAAAGCATTTCTTCGTTAAGCTTTAAACAAGATACATCATACTTTTTTGATTAACTATGACAACATTTATATTTTTTCTATTATTTTTGTTAACTATTCAAGCAAATTCCGCTCCATTTTCTAATATTAGATTAGATGAATCAGCCTTTGGGAGCACATACTTTAATATATTACTTCCAAGTAATGAGACGGTAAGAGTAAATTTATCAGTTCAGCTTTTAAAACATGTAATTTCACCAGAATTAAACAAAACAACAACAAATGCAGTAAAAACTACCACCATAGCATCAATAATTACTTTAGCAGATGCACCATTACCAGAAGATAAAGCTGACTTAGCACCTCAATATGTTTCTGTAGATGAGGCTATTGAGGCTTTTAGACATGAATTAATTTTAAAAGAACGTAATATTGGTGGAATTATAAATAGTGAAAATATATTTTACAGACATTTTCAATTGGAATGTGATAATAATAATAAAGAAATCCATATAAGATGTGAATATAATAGCAATTTTAAACTAAAGTCGCTTGAAATTAAATGCTTAGAATATCGAGAAATATTAGCAGATAGAATTTCAAGTAATGGAGAAGAGGAAACAGTTCCTATTATAGATGGAGATTATAAATCCGATTACACTATACTTGATTTGCGATCAATAAAACAAAAATCATCATATCAAATGGAGATTTCATAATTTATCAAAATAAAATGACAATAATTGTAAAATAATAAAATAAAAAAAATTTTTTTTATAATAAATCTTTTTTATTTATCCAGGAATTATGATCAGAGGGAAACCCTAACCATTTAACAAAAATTTTACTATCTTTAGTTTTAAGAATTTTTTCAATCAAAAACACATGTTTATTTTCAGTTTTTAACAATTCATATTCATAGAAGCTTCCTTGTATGGGTTGACCTTGATAATCTTTCAGTAAATATGTGACAGGGTTAGTGATTTGAACTTTTCTTATCTTAAATACTTCCGTTGTCCAATTTGGAGTGTAACCTTTCTCAAAAACATGTTTATACTTGCTTATACGAACTGAATCATCAATTTTAAATTTAGCTGGCGGAGAAATCTTAATATGATTGTAAAGAAGTTTAAAAATATTTTGCGTTCTCTGCAGTTTTTGTTTTTATAGGGATTGCCCATGCATACTTAGAAAAGGTATCAATTACAGTTAGTAAAAATTTAAAGCCTTTGTTCTCTGTGGCATATGAACCCATTTCTACTAAATCAGCTTGCCAAAGATCATCAAATCCTTTAATTATAACTCTACGTCTTTTACTTTTATAACTTCTACGTTCAACAACTTCTCTTTTACTCATTTTTAAACAAAATAAAAATAGATGTACATAATTATTATGTATAACTAATTAGAAAATCTTTGATTGAAAAAGAATTTTCGGTGATTACTATCTAGAATCTTAGAAATAATATCATCAATAAAATATACCTCTCTTTCACTGATTAATAAATAAAGTAAACAATTAATATTCAAATTGTAAAATTTATATTTTTTATTTTACAAGTATGTATAATTTTATTATAACCTATTTTCTATTCTTTTATATAATTCCATTAATTTGGTACAGTGTAACAGGCATTGTTCTGCTAATGGCATAGGCAAGTATCTGGAAAACTTTCATTATCTGATGTATAGGGGCATATATCCCAATGATATCCATACTCCTTCGTTTCAATTTGTAGAGAATTTTTAAATAACTTTAAAAATTTGCAATGTCCTTTCAACTGCTCATAATGTTCTTCCAATAAAATATCTTCATATTTATTTAAAAAAATATTTAAAGAATATCCTATTTGATGTATATCCATTTTGGTAGTTAAATTAAAACTATCACAATTAATTTCTTGAATTATTAATTAAATCTGACGCTGATTGAGCTTTAGCTTCAGCGTTTTGTAGTCGTGCATTAATAAATCCAATTGGTTTTTTAACTTGAAATTCAACAAAATCATTCATTTTTGAAAATTTTTCATTTAACATAGTAGAAAATTTGATGTGGATATTCTCTAAACTATCTTGCATTTTTTCTTCTAAAATTCTCAATTTTTCTTCTGCTAATTTAAATTCTATGGACATTGCTGTCTCTGTATGATTAAACATTTCTCCTATATAGTTTTTTATTAATTCTTTGTGAAAGAAAATTTGGTTATTTACAAATGTTTGTGTTGCTGCATGATTTCCGTTAACTGGATCTTGAACATTTGATAAAGTTTTGTTATCTAAATCATAATTTCCTTCAGAAGTTAGTTTGAAACCTATACCTGGAGGACCTTGAGTATGCAGTTTTCTAGAAGAAGCTGTATTACGTCCAAACTTATCAAGTGGCATTTTGATTTTTACTGATTGCTAATGTAAAATACTATTGAATTATATTTGCTTCTCTCAATTCTTCAATTATAGATACAATTTCATTATGATGATTATTGTTACCAGCTGATTGTGATGCAATTAGAAGTCTTAATCTATCAACTAACTCATTAGGATCATCCCAATAAACATATTGATTTGATTGATTTATATAATTTAATTGGGTTTCTGGTGTTAAAGATTTATGAAAAAACTGAGTACATTTTTTTTTCATATAACCTGATCCAGTTTTTATTATGTCTAGTGTTATGATCATGTTCATATAATTTTCTTAATATGTTCTTGAATTTAAAACCTTTGTTTCCTTTAATTTGTTCTAAAGGATTATAATTTCTTCTATGTGCATTCGTTTTGTTAAGAATGTGATGATACGTACTTAAATCACTTTCAGTATATTTTAGAGGTTTCTTTTCTAATATTAATTCATATAGACCATCAGTACCTTCAAAAACTTCCTTATCAATCAAAATATTTTTATTAATTTTATCTATTTCAAAATTAGCATTGCCAAGTTTTCGCACATTTAATGATTAATCAAAATAAGGTCCATATGTCTGATCGAGTTCTGACTTGTTTAGAAACAAAAATGGTGAAATTGATGGTGATTCATCATTATCAAATTTGATTGTATTCGGTGTTGAAGTTCTAAATTCATTGTAAGTATTACTTCTGTTGCTAGGTGTTTTAACTTCCGACCTAAATGACCTCATTAACTTAGAATTTTTATTATTATCATCAACCCATTCAATTTCCGGTTTGATATCTGAAATTCATTGTTGTTTAACAATATTTGTTAATTCTTTTAATGGCTTTGTAATTGGAGTAAATTTTTCTTCCCGATTATGATCTTCTGAAAGCTTCTTAATTTTTAAAGATTGAAATTTTCATTTTAAACTTTTACGAGTTTTAATTAAATCTTTCAATTGGAATTTTGTTTTTACACTTTTACGAGTTTTAGTTAAATCTTTCATAAGTGGTTCATCCATTTTCTTTAAATGGAAACTAATCTGTTCAGTTATTAACTACAAATTAACGACCGAACTGTTCTATTGCTAACTGCTAACTGGTAATCGCTAACCGCTAACTGGTAACAGCTAATTGCTAACTGCTATCTGCTAAATGACGGGTTCAGTTAGTAACGAAGTGCTAACCAATTTCTTGTTAACTAAAATTTAGCAAATGTATCAAAGTTTTTTCTATAACGACCATTATTTAAATTGCTGTCTTTATCAATTAATAGAAAACCATATTTATCATTCCAGCAGCATGCATTTAACTTTTTGAAATCATTATAAGACATATCAGAATTTACATAATCATTATATATATGTTTTAAATTTAAATCATCTTGTTTGAATATAATAAAAAAGTTGGCATTATCTCTAATTAAATGCTTTGGAATTCTTGTATAAGACTGACAAAAATAAAAGCTATCAACTTCTTGATGTCGCCCAATGCAAAAATAATTTCGTATGCTATCTTGCTTATCGCAAGCTACATCATCGAAAATAAATATTGAGTTCGGTAGTGAGGCTGAAGGTTCAATTACATCCACGTTATTTGAAAATTCGTTATATCCCATTCCTTTGATTGGTTTTATTAATTTTTTTTAAATATTCATATTTAGGTTGATGTAATGATTTCGAGTAAATATATATGTTTTGAAATTTAAGCCTTTAGGATCTAAAAGCATACTTATCATAGCATTAGTTTTACCACAATTTGACGGCCCGACTATTAATCCCCTTATACTATCTGGAAAGCATTCACCATGTTTTTTATATTTTTTCTTTAAATTTTGATCAAAATTTTTAACTTTAACTGTGTTACCTACTTTTACAAATTTCATTTCTTTAACTTAGTAAAAGATTTTTTTCTTTGATTATGATGAGTTTTAAAGGTGATTAGTGTTTGATTGATTTTCTTAAACTAAACTGCATATTATGCTTTTCCGCAATAAATATTTAAACAGTAATAAAAAAACTGTTAAAGGAAGAGGAGTTATTAATTCATTAATTAATAAATTACCAATTGAAGCACATTTACCTGGCTATAATTATTGCGGACCTGGAACAAAATTAACAAAACGATTAGCTCGTGGTGATAAAGGGATTAATGGTTTAGATGAAGCTTGTCGGGAGCATGATATAGCATATTTCAAAAGTTCTGATCAAAATCAGCGTCATATAGCTGACAATATACTAGCAGAAAACGCTTGGCAAAGAGTTAAACGTAAAGACTCAAGTTTTAGTGAAAGGTTAAATTCATATCTAGTTACAAACGCAATGAAAGCTAAAGTTAAACTCGGTATGGGTTTAAAAAAGAAAACAAAAAAAAGTCAAAGAAAAAAACCTTTGAAAAATGTTATAAAAGAAGTTAAATTAGCTATTAAAACTACAAAGAAACCAATGAATGATAAAAATATATAAAAATAGCTTTACATGCAGCTCGAAAGTTTTCTAAGGGGCAGAAAAGAAATTTTATAGCCCTCGAATAATTCCGATACCAAAAATTGGAGGAATTTTACCTTTAATCTATATTTGCTGATTTATCACCTGTTGCACTTTCTGGCGGTGCTGCAGGTATAGCATAAAAGCTGCATAAAAGCTGTAAATGATGCTAAAAGTGCTCGTAAACAATTACATGAGAGTGAGCGTCATAATAAAATGATGGAAGCAATAACATTAAAAGGAGGAAAAGGATTACATTTAATACCGCACAAAAAAGGTTTAAGTCTGTTTTTGAATCCAAAAAACCATTAAACGAGCTACCCAAAAGAGCACTCAACAATTATGAGATAGAAGAATTTGGAAGAAAATATTTAAAATATTTCCGAGGAGCTTTTATGAGAGATAAATTACCAGCACATAAACCTCGAAAATATGTAACTGGTATAATAAATTTGGATAATTGTATTGGAAATAGAACACATTGGGTAGCTTATTACAAGAAACCGCAAATTGTACAATATTTTGACAGTTTTGGAATTTTAAAACCTCCATTAGAAGTAATTCAATATTTAGTATAATCTTGTGTATAATTACAAAAAATATCAAAACTTTAATTCATACAATTGCGGTCATCTATGTTTAGAATTTTTATTTCATATTGTTAACAAAAAAAAATTATCAGTAAATAAAAATGAAAAAATGTAAAAAAATTTTTTCTTTATTTAAAAACTAACCTACATTAATAATTTTGTTCAAGTTCAAGGTTATTTCTTTCTATTTGAGAAAAAGAAACAAAAATTTTTGATAAAGAATAATTAGAAAAAAAAATTTTTTAAAGAAAAATTGAATTGAATTGAAACATATATATATATATATTTTTTTTTTTTTTAGGGTGATGAATTAATATTTAAAATCTATAAAAGCAGAATGCATTTCTGAAATACCTCATTATTTCAATTAAAGATATGTCAATAACATTAACTTAAACGAGAACTCTTCTATATTGACAACCAATTATTTTCCTCCTATAGACCTAAAAAGGAAAGAATATACGTGCGGTTTAGTAGATTTTCAAACATATAATTCAATACCGAATATAGATGAAGAATAATAGATTTATTATTGATGATAAACCTATTATAATTTCAATAGGTTCATATGAAATTGAAGATATTGAAAGAATTCTCAGAAAAACGTTAAATATAACTAAAACAGATAAGGAAAAATTAAGTTTAAGAGCAAATAATAATACATTAAAGTGTGAAATTTTTGCTGATAAAGAAATTGATTTTTCAAGAGAAGATACTATTGGAGGATTATTAGGCTTCAGCAAAAAGATATTATCAGCTAATAAATGGCATACTTCAGATCTTTTTGTTGATATTAACAAAGTAAATATAGTAATAATAGAATGTAATATTATCTCCGGAACATATATAAATGGAATGGAAGCATGCATTTTACATGAATTTTGTATTAATGTCAGTCCTGGCTATAAAATAATTGAAGTTCCTAAAAGTGTAATTTATCTACCAGTAACTGTTAATCAGATAAGATCTGTCACTATTAAATTAGTCGATCAGAACGGAAATTTAATTAATTTTAAAATTTAATTAATTTAAAGGAGAAACAATAACACTTAGATTGCATTTAAACGTTTTAAAATGTTAGTGTTTAAGCAAAATCAAGATTCTTATATATATTCTCAGTGTCGATCTTCACATTCCAATGTATTAAAGTCAGCAGGAGGAGAAGGAACACAACACTACAAATCAAAAAAAAATTAACTCTCGAAAATCAGTAATATCTAAAATTACTTGGATACCAATTAAAATGAACCTAATGAACCTTTTTGTTGAACCTGTTTTTGATGAAACTATAATTAGTGCTCACTGGCATACATATTATCCCTTCAACATAACCAATACAAACACCAATAGTAATATAAGAATAGTAATACAAAATCAGAATTTAAATATATTACCTTCCACAAGTTTTATTTATATAGAAGGATATCTATCAAATCACGATAGAACGACTCTTAAAAATACTAAACTAGTTAATAATGCTGCACCATTTCTATTTGAGAGTATTGCTTATACGCTTAATGGTAAGGAAATTGATCATAATAATAAGGTTGGTATAACTTCAACGTTAAAAAATTATGTTTCACTTAATGAAAACGAAAGCAGTGCTTTATTCAATGCGAGTTGGTCCCCAAAAGCATCAATTCAGTTGGAAGAGCATTATTTCAGTTTTTACGTCCCTTTACAGAGATTATTAGGATTTGCGGAGGATTATAAAAACTATATTCCTAATGCACAACATGAATTGATATTAACACTCGCTGGAAGCAACAAAAATTCACTAATATGTTCAAATGCTACTGAGAAGCCGGATATTACTATTACAAAACTAGGCTGGAGAGTTCAACATGTTAATTTGATGGATGCACCAAAAGATCAATTATATAAAAGTATTGGTAATGGTTCTGTTACGAAAATGGGTTTTAGAAGTTGGGATTTAAACGAGAATCCATCATTACCGCCAGCAAATCACTTCATTTGGAATGTTAAATCATCTTCACAATTAGAAAAACCTCGTTTTATTATTTTCGCCTTACAAACTGATCAACAAAATATCGAAGGAAATCTTTCAAAAGACTCTTCAATATTTAATCATTGTGATGTTTCTAATTCAAAAGTATATTTAAATTCTCAAGTATATCCATATGAAGATATGAATTTAGAGTTTTCAAAAAATCGTTATGATTTAGCATATGAAGCATACTCGAATTTTCGAAGTGCTTACTACAATCACCAAACATCAGAACCTTTAGTTTCATGGGAGAATTTTAAAAATTCATCTCCAATTTTTATAATTGACACCCGTTACCAAAATGAAGATCCTAAAATGGATCCAGTTGATATAAAAATTGATCTGAAAACTATCAAAAGAATTCCAGAAAAAACTACCGCTTATTGTCTCATTATTCATGATCGCTTAGTAAAGTTTAAACCGTTAACAGGTGAAGTAAATACAATTATTTAAATTTCTAAATAAAAATAAATGATCTATAAAAAACGAAACATTAAAAAACTTGGAATCTTGCTGTATTTTTCGAAATTTTTTCTTTATGATTGCATTACACTGTATAAGTTTTTTTATTTACAAACTTTATAAATATATTAAATTTAATCAATTTGATTCTTCTGAAACATAAAAATGGAATATGTAATAATTGATATACAAGGTTTTCGAGATAATAATAATAAATTCATTTAAAAAGAAATTGTTATTCTTTCATCAAATGATGAAATTCAACATTTTATAATAAGATCTCCTTATGGTTATCATTATTTAGATACAAAAGCAAAATATACAAATAGATGGCTCACTAAAAATCATCATGGCTTACAATGGTCTGACGGCAAAACACATTTTTGCAATATTATCAATTTTTTAAAAATTTTTATATCCAATCAAACAAAAATTTATATTAAAGGAGAAGAAAAACAATCTTGGATTATTAACATATTGAAAAATAATAATGTTTTTGATTTGAATAAACGTGATTCTACATGTTTAAAAATATTGAAGAATCAACAAATTCATTCTTCTAAAAGATGTTCTTCTAATCATGTTGGTGTTTGTGCTTTGGAAAATGTTTACTTGTTAAAATTGCTGATTTAAGCAATTCAAAAGTATTTTAGAAGAGATCCATCAGAAACATATTCAATTTACTCTTCACAATCAATCGTTAATCATTTCAAAAAATAATATGGATAAAATAAAAAACGTCTTGAATAATAAACAATCTTCAAAAGATTATCAAAAATTAGAAAACACTTCATCGGAATCTACAAGAAAATGGGGGGAAGAAATCAGAAGTCAATATAACAAAAAAAATTTTTGAGCAGTACAAAGAAAAAAAACAACCTAAATAACTAAAATTATAAATTTATAAATTTTTCTGTAATTATTATAATTTTTTAAGTTTTTTTTGTATTTAATAAAAAATATCTATGGTAAAATAACTAGTTTTTTTTTTTTTTTTTGGACAGTTTTCAGAGAAATCAGAATTTGGATTCAAAAATCAAAAATCTGCAACAGATTACAATAAAAATTCTTCATCACGACAAAAGAAGAAATAAGTTAATTAAAAATTTTTTAAAAATCTGAAAATTGTTAAGTATTTAGAAAATCTAAAATGTAAAAAAAAATTTTTTAAAAATATTAAATAAAAAACAGAAATTGCAAATTGTAAAGAAAATTTTTATTTATAAATTTAGCATTAAAAGAATCTTAAAAACAAAAGATTCAGCGTTATACAAAATTTTATTATTGTTTTATAATTTTATTTTTTTTTCATATGAAAATTTTAAAACAAAATAATTATTTTTATTTGAAATTATTTTGAATTTGTAAATAATTTCATCGTTATTAATTTTCTCGTTCAAATTGTTAATTATTGAATTCGTAAATTTATTAACATATTGTGTGGGGAAATATGAGTAGAAGTCAGTTGTTTCCACATACAAGCTCTTTAAGGGTGTTCCATCTTGATCTATAAACTTTGATTCTCTGCTTTCCAATTTAACGATTTGGAACTCTTTCTCCAGAGGAAGTTTTCTAAATGCAAAATATATTTTATTTACACTTGTTACATTGTTGAGTTCGTCTATAAAGTTTTGGATGTTCTCTTCCTCTTCTTCTTCAGAAAACTCTAGCTTCCTCGACATCTTCGATTTTGAAGAGTTACCTCGTTTTTCTTCTGCTTGTGTTTTTAAGAAATTACTCTTCTCTTCCTCTTCCTCTTCAGAAAAATCTAGCTTCCTCGACATCTTTGCTTTTGAAGAGTGACGTCGTTTTTCTTCTACTTGTTTTTTTAAGAAATTACTCATTTTGATGTTTATTGTTTAAATGCTTAAAAATAACTATGGGATGATTATCATGCTCTGGGATGATTATGACTTCAAGCAAGTTTGTCAACGTCATACTTCCCCAGAACAGGTGTTCTGTGTAAAGTGCTTTTTGGAAATGAACGAGAGCTCAAAAAAATCTTGGTGCTCAACTTTCCATTTGCAGTATTATGTTACTGAATTTGACTCCAAGGAAGATGCTGAATATTTTATATCTAATCAAGGACCCGAGTATATTAGGTGCTCTGTAGAAAAAAATGTATGTAAAATAATCTCATCAGCATATTATGATGAAAAGGCTGTTGAAATTCGTCAATTTTATATGAGAAATAGATGAAATAAAAATTTAAAATAAAGATTTTTTTTTTATGTTTATTTTTTATATTTATTCTTATTCAAATTTAACTTATGGTATTTTTTAATTATTTAGGAATTTTGAAATGCCCCCATGGTAAAGTATTGTAGCTATTTGAAATTAAATACCTTTTGTTATCAAACGGACTTAAAGTAATCTTTTTCTGAGCTATTGTGAAAAGTGTAATACTGAAAGATAAAAGTGAAAGATATAATACTGTTCTGCTCATTTACATATTCCTTATTGTTATCCAAAGAATTCTTATAATCTTCAAAAAAAATTTCTTTGCTTAAAACGTTTTTCTTAACACCTTTTGCTTTTTTTACAGTTTCAAATTGAAAATCATTTTGCAGCACTTGAATACTGTACATCTTAGCACGAAGACCTGCAAATTTATAAAATATTTTACCGTTGTTTTCGTCTTTCATTAAACCTGGAATTTTTTATTTGTTCGAGGTATTCTATATAAATTATATTCTGGGTAATCAGATGTATCGAAACGAAAAATATTTTTTTTCATGTCATCATAAACATCTTTTGTATGTATTAAGTAAATTAAGGAATCTGTATCAGTATAACAGAGCTCACAATTATTAGAGAATATGTTTCTTTCATATAATCATAATGAAATTCGTATAATTTAGTTTTAGAAATATCTAAAATTGTCATTCCTACATAAATTGGTTTATCGAAAATTACATCAGTTTTTAATAATTCAATTGCTAATAAGTTTTCATTAAATATTTTTCGAGAATGAAAATTTGGTCGAGAAATCAAAGATTCAGCGTTATATCGACGTTACAAGTTTAATAGTTGATGTTACAAGTTTAATAGTTCTACGAAGGCGAACGTTTTCCATTGTTTTTCCGAATACTGTATTGCATTAATATGCATAAATAATAAAAATTTTTTTCGAAATCGTTTTTTGCGTTTTTTCTTAATAATGTATTCAATTCAATAAATGATCTCATCCAGTCTGTTTGTTTAAATTTTAAAACTCGATGTATTTTTGTAATAACTAAACCCTCTGCTATACACTGCTTTAAATTTCTATAGTGAAGAACATAATTTTTCTTATTGTACAAAGTAGCTAACATTTTGATTTCATTAAATCCTGGAGGACTTAGTTTTTCTGGTGTCATTGGTAAATCTTTATGTCTATCGTGTATTATAGATGGATATTCCAAATCTAATCAATATATATCTAAATGGTGAATCATCTGGAATATTAATATCCAAATTGTTTAATTCTTCTATCCATTCAAGATCTTTGTAGGGTAAATATTGTAGCATTGCCCAGGAGTACATAGCATTTATATCATAATACATCAGATATGTAGAATCTTGTTTATCATCATATTGAGGTAGATATATGTTGTTAGCTTCTGCATATTTTTTTGAGCATTGTGTTACTCTAATTCCTTTCTCAATAAACATCAACATATCAACGTTATGTATTAAATCTATTTCTATTTTAGTGAGTTTTAATAATATATCCCAAGCTAAACCAGGTACAGTAAAATAGTGAGCTGCATCTAAACCGTCATTTTCGAGACAAGTTTCTCTAAAATTTTCAAATACTTCAGCAAGCAAAAGTACATCCACTTTTAAATAAAGAACGCTATATTCCCCCAAATTTTGTATTTTAAATTTATTCCAAACTTTTTTAGCATGTTCATAATGTTCAAAACTTATATGTGTTTTATTTAAAGAACTATAAAATTGGTCTTTTGTAGGTAAATTTGTTTCATCAAGATTTGACCAGTTATTATATATCATAAGGAAAACTCCTTTTCTTGTTAATAGCTTCAATTTATCATCGCTAATATTTGTAAATTGAGTTCGTAAAATTTGTTTTCACTCAAATAAGATGATAACTTATCTAAAGATGAAGCCATAAAACGAAATGAGTCTATGAATTTAAATATTATTCTACTGTTTTTAATAAATTTAATTATATCAATGTAATTTTCTTGATTATTTGGAATTATTTTGACTGTACCACCAATACTAGCACATATGTCCGTTATGATTAAATGAGCATCATATTTGCTAAGGTTATGAAAAACTACTGGAATTGTATTAGAATTTTTAAATTTGAGATTACAATTTTGATGAGCGGCCCCTCTATAATTACCAGTTATATGACAATGATCTTTAACTTTTATATCCGTATTCAAAATTTCTTTTTCACATATATGACAAATATTAGTCAACATGAATTCTTCAATTTGTTGTTGAGATAATTCTGTTATAGGTTTCAAATTTGAAAAAACAGTTTCCACCTCATGAGCTATTCGTTGCAATTCTTTGCTAAACCATTCCGCACATTTTGAACCTCTATAGCTATCATAAAATGATAACGTATCATTGTAAGAAGTTTTAAAATAATATCCTACGCTGTGTGCTATATGTTGTTGGTATTGCTTAGTATTATGAGTTATATTAGATACTGGTTTCAGAATACATTCAAAGGCCGCATAAATGACAAATGGAACCTTTTGTTGATTTTTAAAATTTTTAAATTTTACAGTTTTTTCTTTTGAAAAAGAAACTTTATACTCATTTAATTGCTTACGATGTTCTGTATGACTATTTAAAAGATCTATTTATATGAATGGAGGGTAAACATAAACGAACAAAAAAAAATTTTATGTATGCATATGAATGGACGGTTAACATAAACGAACAAAACAAAAATTCAGAATGTTCTATAGCTAATAATTTCTATTTTTGAAATAGACTGTATGCATAAATTTAATATTAAAAAAAATATTATTCTTAGTGTACCTAAATAACAGAAAAACAAGTAAATGTAACAGTAAGTCGATGCAACCGACTTATTAATACCCTACACCTGAATAATTCGAATTAAATTAAAAATCCATAAGTGTTTTTGGCAGCTGCTTGAACTTCTTCCCTTTTCTGTCTTATTCAACTCGAATTTCCAGAACGTAAAAGAGGCATCCGCTTGGGATATGCTTGACACTCTTGTATAAAATTTTAAGTTTCTATCTTAATTATTTTCGAAGATTGGTAGTCCTTGGGAGGTTTGTGTCAGCTATCCGAATTGCCACTCCAATTCATCGAATCCATCTCAGGAACATAAAGAAAACTTGTCAGAACACCATTCTATTAAATTTAAAGGTTCTACTTTTGTTGGTTTTGGAGATATGCTCTTTGCTCTTGTGCTCGTCCGGAAGTTTCCAAAATACGAACCCATGGTTCAAATTCTTTCAAATGTCAGTTTCCAATTTTACAGAAAAGGAAACATAACAGAACACCTTTGTACTAAAAATAAAAGTTCTATCTTTGTTGGTTGTGGAGATATACTCGATTGCTCTGGGGCTCGTCCGGAAGCTTCCCAGATTTTAACCCATGGACCAAATCCTCACAAATTTCAGAAACATAAATCAAACATGAAGGAACATCATTCTGCCTAATTTAAACGTTATATCTTTATTGTATTTGGAGATAATATCATTTGCTCTGAGGCTCGTTCGGAAGCTTTCAAAATCCGAACCCAAGGACCAAATCCTCTCAAATTTCAAAAGCCGAAATCATACATGAAAGGACACAATTCTACCAAAAGTAAAGGTTATATCTTAATTGGTTTTGGAGATAATCTCATTTGCTCTGGGGCTCGTTCGGAAGCTTCCAAAACCAAACCCATGGACCAAATCCTCTTAAATTTCAGAGGCCTAAATCATACATGAAAGAACACCATTCTGCCAAAAGTAAAGGTTATATCTTTATTGGTTTTGGAGATAATCTCATTTGCTCCGGGGGTCGTTCGGAAGCTTCCAAAATTCGAATCCACGGTTCAAATTCTTTCAAATTTAAACCCATGGCCAAATCCTCTCAAATTTCAGAGACCTAAATCAAACATAAAAAAACACCATTCTGCCTAATTTAAAGGTTATATCTTTGTTGCATTTGGAGATAATATCATTTGCTCTGAGGCTCGTTCGGAAGCTCTCGAAATCCGAACCCAAGGACCAAATCCTCTCAAATTTCAGAGGCCTAAATCATACATGAAAGAACACCATTCTGCCAAAAGTAAAGGTTATATCTTTATTGGTTTTGGAGATAATCTCATTTGCTCTTGGGCTCGTTCGGAAGCTTCCAAAACCAAACCCATGGACCAAATCCTCTTAAATTTCAGAGACATAAATCAAACACGAAAGAACACCATTGTACCAAATTCAAAGGTTCTACCTTTGTTCGTATTGGATATAATCTCATTTGCTCTGCGGCTCGTTCGGAAGCTTCCAAAATTCGAATCCACGGTTCAAATTCTTTCAAATTTAAACCCATGGCCAAATCCTCTCAAATTTCAGAGACCTAAATCAAACATGAAAAAACACCATTCCGCCAAATTTAAAGGTTATATATTTGTTGTTTTTGGAGATAATAACATTTGCTCTGGGGCTCGTTCGGAAGCTTCCAAAACCCGAACTCATGGACCAAATCTTCTCACATTTCAGCGACTTAAATAAAACATGAAAGAACACCACCCTGCCAAATTTAAAGGTTATATCTTTGTTGGTTTTGGAGATAATCTCATTTGCTCTGGTGCTAGTTCGGAAGCTTCCAAATCCAAACCCAAGGACCAAATCCTCTTAAATTTCAGAGGCTTAAATCATACATGAAAGAACACCATTCTGCCAAAAGTAAAGGTTATATCTTTATTGGTTTTGGAGATAATCTCATTTGCTCTGGGGCTCGTTCAGAAGCTTCCAAATCCAATCCCATGGACCAAATCCTCTTAAATTTCAGAGACATAAATCGAACGGGAAGGAACATCATTGTACAAAATTTAAAGGTTCTATCTTTGTTGGTTTTGGAGATAATCTCATTTGCTCTGGTGCTCGTTCGGAAGCTTCCAAAACCCAAACCCATAGACCAAATCCTTTTAAATTTCAGAGACATAAATCGAACGGGAAGAAACATCATTGTACAAAATTTGAAGGTTCTATCTTTGTTGCTTTTGGAGATAATCTCGTTTGCTCCGGAATCATTCGGAAGCTTCCAGAATCCGAACCCATGAACGGATTTTGTCCAGATTCGAACTTGGCCTTTCTTTCGTAATTAGCAACCTACTATATAAATTTCATCAAGATAGCATCATTATTTTTTGAGTTATCGTGCGTACGGACGGACGGACGGACATCGCTAAACCGACTCCGGCGGTGATCCTGATTCAGAATATATATACATGTCTATACCTAACTCGCTTCCTTTTGGTGGTTACAAACACCATACCAAAGTTAATATACCCTATACTTTAGGTGTAGGGTATAAAAAAGTAAAATGTAATACTGGAAGAAAAATAAAAACGAATAGAAAAAAAGAGAACAAAAAATGTTACTTTGATTGTTTTTAAATATTTTTAAAGGCTATTTCTTATGCATATGTGCAGATCTGATATTTACCCACATAACAGATAGAAAAAAAAGAACTATTAAAATGTTATGATTTTAAAAGAAAGAAACATACGTTTGATATTTCCGTACATAACATATAAAAAAAAAATATTAAAATGTTATGTTATGAAAAGAAAGAAAAAACAAGGCAGTGTATGAATCAAAGTTTTTAAAGGGTCGCATTTTAAGTGGAAATAAAGAACATTAAAAATTGCAATATTTTTATTTAAATTTTGTATTTAGCTATGCAACGTTTTCTTAATTTTTTAAAAATTTTGCCGCATTATGATATAATGCAAAACTGAGAAGTTCAGCTCATAATATAGATGAATATGTATATGAATGAATATATGGCTATTTATGTATGTAGTTATAGATTATTATATTTTAATATGTAGGCAACAGTTATATTTATATGAAGGGACGGTAAACATAAACGAAAAAAAAAAAATTTTATGTATGCATATGAATGGACGGTAAATATAAACGAACAAAAAAATTTCAGAATGTTCTATAGGTTATAATTTATTTTTTTTAAATAGAATGCATGTGTAAATAAACATTTAAAATAAAATAAATAAAAAAAATTTTTAAAAAAACCGCTTTTTTGAACTAAAAAGTAGAAAATAAATTTTTAATAGCAAATTTTTCTGTAATTTTCTAAACTATATTGTTACAATCAGGATTTCTTTGAAAAAGTTTATTTCAATATGTCAAATATATATATAAATATAAGTATATATAAGTTTTACAGTCTGTGAAATTAAAATAAAAGCTATAAATAAAAGCTATAATATAAAAAATATAAATTATAACCTATAGAACATTCTGAATTTTTTTTGTTCATTTATATTTACCGTCCACTCATATAAATATAACTGTTGCCTACATATTAAAAAATAATAAATCTATAACTACATACATAAATAGCCATATATCCATTCATATACATAATATGTATCTATATTATGAGCTGAACTTCTCAGCATTACATAAAATTTTTTTTTGTTCGTTTATGTTTACCGTCCATTCATTTAAATATAACTGTTGCCTACATATTAAAAAATAATAAATCTATAACTACATACATGAATAGCCATATATTCATTCATATACATATGTATCTATATTATGAGCTGATGTTTAATTTATACATGCATTCTATTTAAAAAATATAAATTATAACCTATAGAACATTCTGAATTTTTTTTTGTTCGTTTATATTTACCTTCCATTCATATGCATACATAAAATTTTTTTTTGTTCGTTTATGTTTACCGTCCACTCATATAAATATAACTGTTGCCTACATATTAAAAAATAATAAATCTATAACTACATACATAAATAGCCATATATCCATTCATATACATATGTATCTATATTATGAGCTGAACTTCTCAGTGTTGCATTATATCATAATGCGGCAAAATTTTTAAAAAATTAAGAAAACGTTGCATAGCTAAATTCAAAATTTAAATAAAAATATTGCAATTTTATAATGTTCTTTATTTCCACTTAAGATGCGACCCTTTAAAAACTTTGATTCATACACTGCCTTGTTTTTTCTTTCTTTTCATAACATAACATTTTAATATTTTTTTTTTTTTATCTGTTATGTACCGAAATATCAAACGTATGTTTCTTTCTTTTAAAATCAACATTTTAATAGTTCTTTTTTTCTATCTGTTATGTGGGTAAATATCAGATCTGCACATATGCATAAGAAATAGCCTTAAAAATATTTAAAAACAATCAAAGTAACATTTTTTGTTCTCTTTTTTTCTATTCGTTTTTATTTTTCTTCCAGTATTACATTTTACTTTTTTTTTCTGTTATTTAGGTACACTAAGAATAATATTTTTTTTAATATTAAATTTATGCATACAGTCTATTTCAAAAATAGAAATTATTAGCTATAGAACATTCTGAATTTTTCTTTTGTTCGTTTATGTTAACCGTCCATTCATATGCATACATAAAATTTTTTTTTGTTCGTTTATGTTTACCCTCCATTCATATAAATATAACTGTTGCCTACATATTAAAAAATAATAAATCAACTAAATAATAATAGTTGGGAATTTAGGAATTTGTTGTGACTGTGTTAGCAGATTTTTAATAGTCAGCACACATAAAAATATGCATACCATTTTTGTACGTGTTTGTTCCTACATATATATGTAGTAAAAAAATTTGGTTTTAAAAGTATGTAATAATTGAGAATATATTAAATTGCTTACTTCTAATTGCTAATGTTTTTGAATTAAAAAAAAATTATTTTGCTTTTTCTAGACGATGTAGATATACATATATAGGTTATGTAGATATACATATATGTATGTATGTACATAACATATATTTTATGATTAATTCATAATTATTGTTATTGAAAAGAAAAATATTGTTGTTATTTACTATTTTTAAAAAAGACTGGATTTCTTATTTTTAATAGGTATATTCTTTTTGTTGTTTAATGTTTTTATATAATTGGAAATATATTCTTAGTTTTTATACTTCAGAAAAAGGCATTAGTGGTGCAGATCATCATTCCCTAATAGATCTTAATTTAAAGGCAGCTCCCAATTTAGATATCAATGTTAGGGCCATAATTTGCGATTTTAATATGTTAAGAGTTTCGAAAGAAAAGCCCTATTTTAATTATAATTAAGAAAGGAAAAACACATATCTATATAAATATTATAAATAAACACATTGCTTTTATAAATAAAAAAGTATACTAAAAATCAATTGATTTGATGAAAAAAAACTTAAATTTAACACTTGCTAACTAAATTTTAAGTAAATGCATATTAAGTTTTACACTGTGTTATCAAGTGCGGCACATTAATTTGTTTACACATTCATATCTTTCAAATTCATCGCTTTCAAACCAAAAATATTTTCGAAGCACATTTATTACATATTTTTAAGTATGTACCTATATGTATATGTACACATGCAATGCAATGGCTATATAAAAAACAATAGTCTTTTATAGAAAAAAAAAAACATTTATGTGTTACGTATACGTATTGGCATTGGTATTGGTATTGGTGAGTTTAGTAAATTTAGATAAAATGTTTTATTTTGGTTCTGTAATAATTCTGTTAAAAATTCTGTTATGTCTTTGTATGAAAATTTAATTTTGAAATTAAGCTACTTTTTCTAATGTTTTTCGATATTATTATTTTAAAATCATGTATTGTCATCGGGATCTGATCTAATGAAGAAAATTTCAAGAGTCTAGCTCAACGGGAACTGTGTTTAAAATGGCTTCTAAGATTCCATCCTTTACCCAACCAAGTTAATAAAAAGCTGTTAAAAAAAAAAAGAAATACTTAGCGTACCTAAATAACAGAAAACAAAAAAAAGGAAAATGTAATACTGGAAGAAAAATAAAAACGAATAGTAAAAAAAGAGAACAAAAAGTGTTACTTTGATTGTTTTTAAATATATTTAAAGTCTATTTCTTATGTATATATTGTGCACATCTGATATTTACCCACATAACAGATAGAAAAAAAAGAACTATTAAAATGTTATGATTTTAAAAGAAAGAAACATACGTTTGATATTTCCGTACATAACATATAAAAATAAAATATTAAAATGTTATGTTATGAAAAGAAAGAAAAAAGAAGGCAGTGTATGAATCAAAGTTTTTAAAGGGTCGCATTTTAAGTGGAAATAAAGAACATTAAAAATTGCAATATTTTTATTTAAATTTTGAATTTAGCTATGCAACGTTTTCTTAGTTTTTTAAAAATTTTGCCGCATTATGATATAATGCAACACTGAGAAGTTCAGCTCATAATATAGATACATATGTATATGAATGGATATATGGCTATTTATGTATGTAGTTATAGATTTATTATTTTTTAATATGTAGGCAACAGTTATATTTATATGAATGAACGGTAAACATAAACGAACAAAAAAAAATTTTATGTATGCATATGAATGGAAGGTAAATATAAACGAACAAAAAAAAAATTCAGAATGTTCTATAGCTAATAATTTCAATTTTTCAAATAGACTGTATGCATAAATTTAATATTAAAAAAAAAAATAAGTTCCTAGCGTACCTAAATAATAGAAAAAAAAGTAAAATGTAATACTGGAAGAAAAATAAAAACGAATAGAAAAAAAAGTGAACAAAAAATGTTTCTTTGATTGTTTTTAAATATTTTTAAAGGCTATTTCTTATGTATATGTGCACATCTGATATTTACACATATAACAGATAGAAAAAAAGAAATATTAAAATGTCATGCTATAAAAGAAAAAAAAAACAAGGCAGTATATAAATCAAAGTTTTCAAAGGGTCGCATTTTTAAGTGGAAATAAAGAACATTATAAAATTGCAATATTTTTATTTAAATTTTGAATTTAGCTATGCAACGTTTTCTTAATTTTTTAAAAATTTTGCCACAATAAATTAATAATAAAAAAACTCAATATATTCTATATTATAACAGGTAATAATATCATTATAGACTGTGAGGGCAACTGTAAAAATTTAAAATTAAAGAAGGAAAAAAAAAATATCAATTCAATACTTATATTTGTCGTTACTAAAAAGAATAAAATAAAATAAATAAAAAAAATTTTTAAAAAAACAGCTTTTTTGAACTAACTAAGACTTAAGACTAACCTAACTTTGAACTAAGTTTTAAAGTCTGTGAAATTAATATAAAAGCTGGAGGCAAAATTTAAAAATATAAGTTTATAGTTATGCGTTTGTTGCCTCCAGCTTTTATTTTAATTTCACAGACTGTAAAACTTATATATACTTATATTTATATATATATTTGACATATTGAAATAAACTTTTTCAAAGAAATCCTGATTGTAACAATATAGTTTAGAAAATTACAGAAAAATTTGCTATTAAAAATTTATTTTCTACTTTTTAGTTCAAAAAAGCTGTTTTTTTAAAAAAATTTTTTATTTATTTTATTTAATTATTTGTTTAATTTTATACTTGAGTGCTTTAGCTATAGCTAAAGTATTTGTTATTTGTTGTTTTTCACTATTTTTTTTCTATTTTTGAAGTAACTGCTCTAATATCTTAATATATTTAGAACATTTTTTTATATATTTTTGTTTATATCTTTCAAAGCTAAATTTTAATTTTTCTAATTAAAACGCTTACCGACGACATTTTAAAAATTAAGAATATAAAATTTTCACGAATTTACAATATTTTAAGTTAAAGTATTAGACATTTATTGAATTCAATTATTTAAATAGTGTTTATTTATACCTTTTCAATTTGCATACAAATTCATTAAAAAAAAAAATAAAAAAATTTCTAACGATATTTTAAAGATTAAAGATTAAAGCTTTACAAATTAGAGAATATTTTGACTGATAAGAACTTTTATTTGTTTAAAGAGAAACCGCAAAATGTAAAATGTTCACAATTTTTCATTTATAAGGAAAAAATTTTGTTTTATTTATTATTGGAAACCCTGACGTAATTTTTAACATTTTATTTTTATTGTACATTTAAAAATTAAATTCCTCAATTTTTAATTCTAATCCTTATCAGCATTATTTCTAACAACTATGGGAATCTTCTGACGTAATCTTTCTTTTAATTAAAGCCCGCGTTCTAAAATTCTTATTATTTCATTCATCATATCATTTTTCGTTTTTTTCTTGTATAAATTCTCTTGATATATATTTTATATTTTAGTCAAGAAATTCCCTGACGTCATTTTTAGACTTTTTTAATTTCTTATCTCATTTTTTTTTGTTATTTTTTTTTTCTGTTTCATATAAAAAATGTTTTACCAACGGCAAACACAAAACATTTTTTTTTGTTATTGTTTTTTTTCCTGATAAAAAATGTTTTACCGACGGCAAAACACAAAAATGTCACAGAACTCTCATACTATAACTACTACTGGAGTCAATTCAAAGTTCGATCGTATATTGTATCTAAATTAATTAAGATAAGAATTATTAATTTGGCCCGATGGAATATTCAATTGACTTACAACCTTAGTAAAGAAGTCATTCATTGCCTCGGGTGCATTACCACTATCTGAAATTAGTTTATAATTATACTCAACTAATTGTAGGATTTACCAATTTGAACGATTTTTGTTTAACATTATTCGTTTGTATATATTCCATAAGTTCCTCCCACTAGTAAAATTTTTGTTAATCAATCGTGAGTAATGTTTTTTTTTTCTTTTTTAACTTCACTCTTAACTTTTTTCTTGTTTTCATTGAATAAGTTATTTACTTGACTATCATTAGGATATTTTTCAGAGTACGTAAAGAATGAGTCTCGAGTTTTTATCAAATTCAAGATATCATTCATTATTCACTTTTGTTTCTTCTCAACCATCAGAGAGACAGTTTTAGTATGCTTTTAGATTAAATTACCTAAACTTATTAATAATTCCTCAAAATTTGTGAAGTTTTCGAAGCTGTTCCAACATTGATCATTTTGTAATGCATTATAATCAAGAATAATTTCCACAGTGCCAGCAGATCGAATAGAACTAGGAATTTCTTTAGCATTTAAAAGAAACATTCTGTGACACCATGTCAATTGAAATAGAACCCAAGACATTAAGTTCGTGGACTATAATACCAAAATCATCCATCCATGGACATGGAACACAATATATTTATATTTTGAAATATAAAATTTTTATTATATTATCAATTATTTTTATTTAATGAATTATTTATTATTTATTTTTTTAAATGGATTTTTACTTTTTTAATTGTAAAAAACGTAACAAAACAATCTAAATTAGCAACTTAATTCTCCGAATTTATAAAAAAAAACAAGTAAAAGTAACAGTAAGTCGATGCAACCGACTTATTTATACCCTACACCTAAAAAATTCAAATTAAATTAAAAATCCATAAGTTATTTTAGTTAGGTATTTAATATAAGCTAAAAAAATAGGTGCTTCTACAATCTTTGTACAAAATTTCAGGTTTCTATCTTTATTAAATTCGAAGATATGCTTGTACGGTCTTGGGAAGTGTGTGAAGTCACCCGGACCACCACCCCATTTCATCTCAAATTTTAGAGACATCATCAGAACAGGGTAGAATACTCTTATATCAAATTTCAAGTTTTTATATTTATTAATTTAGAAGATATGCTTGTTCGGTCTTAGAAGTTGTGTGGGAGATAGCCGAACAACCATTCCAATTCATTTGAAATTTTAGGCAAATTAGGGATTCAGGAAACAGCACCCTCGTATAAAATTTGCAGTTCCTATTTTTATTAATTTAGAAGATTTGCTTGTTCGGTTTTGGGAGTTGTATGGGAGGTACCCGAAAAACCACTCCAATTCATCTCAAATTTTAGGTAAATCAAGGATTCAGGAAACAGCACCCTCGTATCAAATTTGCAGTTTCTATCTTTAATTTCGAAGATAAGCTTGTTCGGTTTCGGAAGTAGTGTGGGAGATACCCGAACAACTCCTACAATTCATATCAAATTTTGACGAACAACACCCTAGTACCAAATTTGAAGTTTCTATCTTTATTAATTTCGAATATATGCTTTTTCGGTTTTGGGAGTTGTATGGGAGGTATCCGAAGGAGAGGCCTAAATCATACATGAAAGAACACCATTCTGCCAAAAGTAAAGGTTATATCTTTATTGGTTTTGGAGATAATCTCATTTGCTCCGGGGGTCGTTCGGAAGCTTCCAAAATTCGAATCCACGGTTCAAATTCTTTCAAATTTAAACCCATGGCCAAATCCTCTCAAATTTCAGAGACCTAAATCAAACATAAAAAAACACCATTCTGCCTAATTTAAAGGTTATATCTTTGTTGCATTTGGAGATAATATCATTTGCTCTGAGGCTCGTTCGGAAGCTCTCGAAATCCGAACCCAAGGACCAAATCCTCTCAAATTTCAGAGGCCTAAATCATACATGAAAGAACACCATTCTGCCAAAAGTAAAGGTTATATCTTTATTGGTTTTGGAGATAATCTCATTTGCTCTTGGGCTCGTTCGGAAGCTTCCAAAACCAAACCCATGGACCAAATCCTCTTAAATTTCAGAGACATAAATCAAACACGAAAGAACACCATTGTACCAAATTCAAAGGTTCTACCTTTGTTCGTATTGGATATAATCTCATTTGCTCTGCGGCTCGTTCGGAAGCTTCCAAAATTCGAATCCACGGTTCAAATTCTTTCAAATTTAAACCCATGGCCAAATCCTCTCAAATTTCAGAGACCTAAATCAAACATGAAAAAACACCATTCCGCCAAATTTAAAGGTTATATATTTGTTGTTTTTGGAGATAATATCATTTGCTCTGGGGCTCGTTCGGAAGCTTCCAAAACCCGAACTCATGGACCAAATCTTCTCACATTTCAGCGACTTAAATAAAACATGAAAGAACACCACCCTGCCAAATTTAAAGGTTATATCTTTGTTGGTTTTGGAGATAATCTCATTTGCTCTGGTGCTAGTTCGGAAGCTTCCAAATCCAAACCCATGGACCAAATCCTCTTAAATTTCAGAGGCTTATCATACATGAAAGAACACCATTCTGCCAAAAGTAAAGGTTATATCTTTATTGGTTTTGGAGATAATCTCATTTGCTCTGGGGCTCGTTCAGAAGCTTCCAAATCCAAACCCATGGACCAAATCCTCTTAAATTTCAGAGACATAAATCGAACGGGAAGGAACATCATTGTACAAAATTTAAAGGTTCTATCTTTGTTGGTTTTGGAGATAATCTCATTTGCTCTGGTGCTCGTTCGGAAGCTTCCAAAACCCAAACCCATAGACCAAATCCTCTTAAATTTCAGAGACATAAATCGAACGGGAAGAAACATCATTGTACAAAATTTGAAGGTTCTATCTTTGTTTCTTTTGGAGATAATCTCGTTTGCTCCTGAATCATTCGGAAGCTTCCAGAATCCGAACCCATGAACGGATTTTGTCCAGATTCGAACTTGGCCTTTCTTTCGTAATTAGCAACCTACTATATAAATTTCATCAAGATAGCATCATTATTTTTTGAGTTATCGTGCGTACGGACGGACGGACGGACATCGCTAAACCGACTCCGGCGGTGATCCTGATTCAGAATATATATACATGTCTATACCTAACTCGCTTCCTTTTGGTGGTTACAAACACCATACCAAAGTTAATATACCCTATACTTTAGGTGTAGGGTATAAAAAAGTAAAATGTAATACTGGAAGAAAAATAAAAACGAATAGAAAAAAAGAGAACAAAAAATGTTACTTTGATTGTTTTTAAATATTTTTAAAGGCTATTTCTTATGCATATGTGCAGATCTGATATTTACCCACATAACAGATAGAAAAAAAAGAACTATTAAAATGTTATGATTTTAAAAGAAAGAAACATACGTTTGATATTTCCGTACATAACATATAAAAAAAAAAATATTAAAATGTTATGTTATGAAAAGAAAGAAAAAACAAGGCAGTGTATGAATCAAAGTTTTTAAAGGGTCGCATTTTAAGTGGAAATAAAGAACATTAAAAATTGCAATATTTTTATTTAAATTTTGTATTTAGCTATGCAACGTTTTCTTAGTTTTTTAAAAATTTTGCCGCATTATGATATAATGCAAAACTGAGAAGTTCAGCTCATAATATAGATACATATGTATATGAATGAATATATGGCTATTTATGTATGTAGTTATAGATTATTATATTTTAATATGTAGGCAACAGTTATATTTATATGAAGGGACGGTAAACATAAACGAAAAAAAAAAAATTTTATGTATGCATATGAATGGACGGTAAATATAAACGAACAAAAAAATTTCAGAATGTTCTATAGGTTATAATTTATTTTTTTTTAATAGAATGCATGTGTAAATAAACATTTAAAATAAAATAAATAAAAAAAATTTTTAAAAAAACCGCTTTTTTGAACTAAAAAGTAGAAAATAAATTTTTAATAGCAAATTTTTCTGTAATTTTCTAAACTATATTGTTACAATCAGGATTTCTTTGAAAAAGTTTATTTCAATATGTCAAATATATATATAAATATAAGTATATATAAGTTTTACAGTCTGTGAAATTAAAATAAAAGCTATAAATAAAAGCTATAATATAAAAAATATAAATTATAACCTATAGAACATTCTGAATTTTTTTTGTTCATTTATATTTACCGTCCACTCATATAAATATAACTGTTGCCTACATATTAAAAAATAATAAATCTATAACTACATACATAAATAGCCATATATCCATTCATATACATAATATGTATCTATATTATGAGCTGAACTTCTCAGCATTACATAAAATTTTTTTTTGTTCGTTTATGTTTACCGTCCATTCATTTAAATATAACTGTTGCCTACATATTAAAAAATAATAAATCTATAACTACATACATGAATAGCCATATATTCATTCATATACATATGTATCTATACTATGAGCTGATGTTTAATTTATACATGCATTCTATTTAAAAAATATAAATTATAACCTATAGAACATTCTGAATTTTTTTTTGTTCGTTTATATTTACCTTCCATTCATATGCATACATAAAATTTTTTTTTGTTCGTTTATGTTTACCGTCCACTCATATAAATATAACTGTTGCCTACATATTAAAAAATAATAAATCTATAGCTACATACATAAATAGCCATATATCCATTCATATACATATGTATCTATATTATGAGCTGAACTTCTCAGTGTTGCATTATATCATAATGCGGCAAAATTTTTAAAAAATTAAGAAAACGTTGCATAGCTAAATTCAAAATTTAAATAAAAATATTGCAATTTTATAATGTTCTTTATTTCCACTTAAAATGCGACCCTTTAAAAACTTTGATTCATACACTGCCTTGTTTTTTCTTTCTTTTCATAACATAACATTTTAATATTTTTTTTTTTTTATCTGTTATGTACCGAAATATCAAACGTATGTTTCTTTCTTTTAAAATCAACATTTTAATAGTTCTTTTTTTCTATCTGTTATGTGGGTAAATATCAGATCTGCACATATGCATAAGAAATAGCCTTTAAAAATATTTAAAAACAATCAAAGTAACATTTTTTGTTCTCTTTTTTTCTATTCGTTTTTATTTTTCTTCCAGTATTACATTTTACTTTTTTTTTCTGTTATTTAGGTACACTAAGAATAATATTTTTTTTAATATTAAATTTATGCATACAGTCTATTTCAAAAATAGAAATTATTAGCTATAGAACATTCTGAATTTTTCTTTTGTTCGTTTATGTTAACCGTCCATTCATATGCATACATAAAATTTTTTTTTGTTCGTTTATGTTTACCCTCCATTCATATAAATATAACTGTTGCCTACATATTAAAAAATAATAAATCGATAAATCAACTAAATAATAATAGTTGGGAATTTAGGAATTTGTTGTGACTGTGTTAGCAGATTTTTAATAGTCAGCACACATAAAAATATGCATACCATTTTTGTACGTGTTTGTTCCTACATATATATGTAGTAAAAAAATTTGGTTTTAAAAGTATGTAATAATTGAGAATATATTAAATTGCTTACTTTTAATTGCTAATGTTTTTGAATTAAAAAAAAATTATTTTGCTTTTTCTAGACGATGTAGATATACATATATAGGTTATGTAGATATACATATATGTATGTATGTACATAACATATATTTTATGATTAATTCATAATTATTGTTATTGAAAAGAAAAATATTGTTGTTATTTACTATTTTTAAAAAAGACTGGATTTCTTATTTTTAATAGGTATATTCTTTTTGTTGTTTAATGTTTTTATATAATTGGAAATATATTCTTAGTTTTTATACTTCAGAAAAAGGCATTAGTGGTGCAGATCATCATTCCCTAATAGATCTTAATTTAAAGGCAGCTCCCAATTTAGATATCAATGTTAGGGCCATAATTTGCGATTTTAATATGTTAAGAGTTTCGAAAGAAAAGCCCTATTTTAATTATAATTAAGAAAGGAAAAACACATATCTATATAAATATTATAAATAAACACATTGCTTTTATAAATAAAAAAGTATACTAAAAATCAATTGATTTGATGAAAAAAAACTTAAATTTAACACTTGCTAACTAAATTTTAAGTAAATGCATATTAAGTTTTACACTGTGTTATCAAGTGCGGCACATTAATTTGTTTACACATTCATATCTTTCAAATTCATCGCTTTCAAACCAAAAATATTTTCGAAGCACATTTATTACATATTTTTAAGTATGTACCTATATGTATATGTACACATGCAATGCAATGGCTATATAAAAAACAATAGTCTTTTATAGAAAAAAAAAAACATTTATGTGTTACGTATACGTATTGGCATTGGTATTGGTATTGGTGAGTTTAGTAAATTTAGATAAAATGTTTTATTTTGGTTCTGTAATAATTCTGTTAAAAATTCTGTTATGTCTTTGTATGAAAATTTAATTTTGAAATTAAGCTACTTTTTCTAATGTTTTTCGATATTATTATTTTAAAATCATGTATTGTCATCGGGATCTGATCTAATGAAGAAAATTTCAAGAGTCTAGCTCAACGGGAACTGTGTTTAAAATGGCTTCTAAGATTCCATCCTTTACCCAACCAAGTTAATAAAAAGCTGTTAAAAAAAAAAAGAAATACTTAGCGTACCTAAATAACAGAAAACAAAAAAAAGGAAAATGTAATACTGGAAGAAAAATAAAAACGAATAGTAAAAAAAGAGAACAAAAAGTGTTACTTTGATTGTTTTTAAATATATTTAAAGTCTATTTCTTATGTATATATTGTGCACATCTGATATTTACCCACATAACAGATAGAAAAAAAAGAACTATTAAAATGTTATGATTTTAAAAGAAAAAACATACGTTTGATATTTCCGTACATAACATATAAAAATAAAATATTAAAATGTTATGTTATGAAAAGAAAGAAAAAAGAAGGCAGTGTATGAATCAAAGTTTTTAAAGGGTCGCATTTTAAGTGGAAATAAAGAACATTAAAAATTGCAATATTTTTATTTAAATTTTGAATTTAGCTATGCAACGTTTTCTTAGTTTTTTAAAAATTTTGCCGCATTATGATATAATGCAACACTGAGAAGTTCAGCTCATAATATAGATACATATGTATATGAATGGATATATGGCTATTTATGTATGTAGTTATAGATTTATTATTTTTTAATATGTAGGCAACAGTTATATTTATATGAATGAACGGTAAACATAAACGAACAAAAAAAAATTTTATGTATGCATATGAATGGAAGGTAAATATAAACGAACAAAAAAAAATTCAGAATGTTCTATAGCTAATAATTTCAATTTTTCAAATAGACTGTATGCATAAATTTAATATTAAAAAAAAAAATAAGTTCCTAGCGTACCTAAATAATAGAAAAAAAAGTAAAATGTAATACTGGAAGAAAAATAAAAACGAATAGAAAAAAAAGTGAACAAAAAATGTTTCTTTGATTGTTTTTAAATATTTTTAAAGGCTATTTCTTATGTATATGTGCACATCTGATATTTACACATATAACAGATAGAAAAAAAGAAATATTAAAATGTCATGCTATAAAAGAAAAAAAAAACAAGGCAGTATATAAATCAAAGTTTTCAAAGGGTCGCATTTTTAAGTGGAAATAAAGAACATTATAAAATTGCAATATTTTTATTTAAATTTTGAATTTAGCTATGCAACGTTTTCTTAATTTTTTAAAAATTTTGCCACAATAAATTAATAATAAAAAAACTCAATATATTCTATATTATAACAGGTAATAATATCATTATAGACTGTGAGGGCAACTGTAAAAATTTAAAATTAAAGAAGGAAAAAAAAAATATCAATTCAATACTTATATTTGTCGTTACTAAAAAGAATAAAATAAAATAAATAAAAAAAATTTTTAAAAAAACAGCTTTTTTGAACTAACTAAGACTTAAGACTAACCTAACTTTGAACTAAGTTTTAAAGTCTGTGAAATTAATATAAAAGCTGGAGGCAAAATTTAAAAATATAAGTTTATAGTTATGCGTTTGTTGCCTCCAGCTTTTATTTTAATTTCACAGACTGTAAAACTTATATATACTTATATTTATATATATATTTGACATATTGAAATAAACTTTTTCAAAGAAATCCTGATTGTAACAATATAGTTTAGAAAATTACAGAAAAATTTGCTATTAAAAATTTATTTTCTACTTTTTAGTTCAAAAAAGCTGTTTTTTTAAAAAAATTTTTTATTTATTTTATTTAATTATTTGTTTAATTTTATACTTGAGTGCTTTAGCTATAGCTAAAGTATTTGTTATTTGTTGTTTTTCACTATTTTTTTTCTATTTTTGAAGTAACTGCTCTAATATCTTAATATATTTAGAACATTTTTTTATATATTTTTGTTTATATCTTTCAAAGCTAAATTTTAATTTTTCTAATTAAAACGCTTACCGACGACATTTTAAAAATTAAGAATATAAAATTTTCACGAATTTACAATATTTTAAGTTAAAGTATTAGACATTTATTGAATTCAATTATTTAAATAGTGTTTATTTATACCTTTTCAATTTGCATACAAATTCATTAAAAAAAAAAATAAAAAAATTTCTAACGATATTTTAAAGATTAAAGATTAAAGCTTTACAAATTAGAGAATATTTTGACTGATAAGAACTTTTATTTGTTTAAAGAGAAACCGCAAAATGTAAAATGTTCACAATTTTTCATTTATAAGGAAAAAATTTTGTTTTATTTATTATTGGAAACCCTGACGTAATTTTTAACATTTTATTTTTATTGTACATTTAAAAATTAAATTCCTCAATTTTTAATTCTAATCCTTATCAGCATTATTTCTAACAACTATGGGAATCTTCTGACGTAATCTTTCTTTTAATTAAAGCCCGCGTTCTAAAATTCTTATTATTTCATTCATCATATCATTTTTCGTTTTTTTCTTGTATAAATTCTCTTGATATATATTTTATATTTTAGTCAAGAAATTCCCTGACGTCATTTTTAGACTTTTTTAATTTCTTATCTCATTTTTTTTTGTTATTTTTTTTTTCTGTTTCATATAAAAAATGTTTTACCAACGGCAAACACAAAACATTTTTTTTTGTTATTGTTTTTTTTCCTGATAAAAAATGTTTTACCGACGGCAAAACACAAAAATGTCACAGAACTCTCATACTATAACTACTACTGGAGTCAATTCAAAGTTCGATCGTATATTGTATCTAAATTAATTAAGATAAGAATTATTAATTTGGCCCGATGGAATATTCAATTGACTTACAACCTTAGTAAAGAAGTCATTCATTGCCTCGGGTGCATTACCACTATCTGAAATTAGTTTATAATTATACTCAACTAATTGTAGGATTTACCAATTTGAACGATTTTTGTTTAACATTATTCGTTTGTATATATTCCATAAGTTCCTCCCACTAGTAAAATTTTTGTTAATCAATCGTGAGTAATGTTTTTTTTTTCTTTTTTAACTTCACTCTTAACTTTTTTCTTGTTTTCATTGAATAAGTTATTTACTTGACTATCATTAGGATATTTTTCAGAGTACGTAAAGAATGAGTCTCGAGTTTTTATCAAATTCAAGATATCATTCATTATTCACTTTTGTTTCTTCTCAACCATCAGAGAGACAGTTTTAGTATGCTTTTAGATTAAATTACCTAAACTTATTAATAATTCCTCAAAATTTGTGAAGTTTTCGAAGCTGTTCCAACATTGATCATTTTGTAATGCATTATAATCAAGAATAATTTCCACAGTGCCAGCAGATCGAATAGAACTAGGAATTTCTTTAGCATTTAAAAGAAACATTCTGTGACACCATGTCAATTGAAATAGAACCCAAGACATTAAGTTCGTGGACTATAATACCAAAATCATCCATCCATGGACATGGAACACAATATATTTATATTTTGAAATATAAAATTTTTATTATATTATCAATTATTTTTATTTAATGAATTATTTATTATTTATTTTTTTAAATGGATTTTTACTTTTTTAATTGTAAAAAACGTAACAAAACAATCTAAATTAGCAACTTAATTCTCCGAATTTATAAAAAAAAACAAGTAAAAGTAACAGTAAGTCGATGCAACCGACTTATTTATACCCTACACCTAAAAAATTCAAATTAAATTAAAAATCCATAAGTTATTTTAGTTAGGTATTTAATATAAGCTAAAAAAATAGGTGCTTCTACAATCTTTGTACAAAATTTCCGGTTTCTATCTTTATTAAATTCGAAGATATGCTTGTACGGTCTTGGGAAGTGTGTGAAGTCACCCGGACCACCACCCCATTTCATCTCAAATTTTAGAGACATCATCAGAACAGGGTAGAATACTCTTATATCAAATTTCAAGTTTTTATATTTATTAATTTAGAAGATATGCTTGTTCGGTCTTAGAAGTTGTGTGGGAGATAGCCGAACAACCATTCCAATTCATTTGAAATTTTAGGCAAATTAGGGATTCAGGAAACAGCACCCTCGTATAAAATTTGCAGTTCCTATTTTTATTAATTTAGAAGATTTGCTTGTTCGGTTTTGGGAGTTGTATGGGAGGTACCCGAAAAACCACTCCAATTCATCTCAAATTTTAGGTAAATCAAGGATTCAGGAAACAGCACCCTCGTATCAAATTTGCAGTTTCTATCTTTAATTTCGAAGATAAGCTTGTTCGGTTTCGGAAGTAGTGTGGGAGATACCCGAACAACTCCTACAATTCATATCAAATTTTGACGAACAACACCCTAGTACCAAATTTGAAGTTTCTATCTTTATTAATTTCGAATATATGCTTTTTCGGTTTTGGGAGTTGTATGGGAGGTATCCGAACCCATGGTCCGATTTCGGACCATGGGTTATATTTTGCATTCCCCGCCTTTGTTAACCTACAGTATAAATTTCATCAAGATAGCATCATTATTTTTGAGGTATCGTGCGTACGGGCGGTCGGACGGACATTGCTAAATTGACTCAGACGAGATCCTGATTCAAAATATATATACATGTCCATATCTAACTCGCTTCCTTTGGCGGTTACAAACACCATACCAAAGTTAATATACCCTATACTTTAAGTGTAGGATATAATAACAAAACAAACTAAATTAGGAACTTTCTCTGAAACAAAAAAAGTAAATGCAATATTATTTTACGGATGTTAGTTCAAAAAAGTTAGTAAAAAACTTATAAGAAATTTGTTTTTAAACATTCTCAAATAGTCCCATTATTTGTTATATTATACGATTTTTTTCAGATGCTTCACAAAAAAAAATTTTATATATTGCAAAATTTAAATCTTTTGAGTTGTTAAAGTCGATGGATGGAAAATTTGGGTATTATAGCCCATGAACTTTAATGTTTTCGGTCTTAATTTACTCCACATGGTTGGTTATCTTGGCACCGTGAAATATAAAAAAATATAAGTAGGTAAATTTTAAACGCTTTTTGTTATTGTTTTTTTAATGGATTTTTTTTTATAAATGTAAAAAACATAACAAAGCAAACTAAATTAGAAACTTAATACTCCGAATTTATGAAAAATATAAGAAAATTAGGAATTTCTTGAAACAAGAAAGATAAACGCAATATTATTTTACATTTTAGTTTTAAAAAGTTAACAAAAAACTTTTAAGAAATTTGTTATAAAACTTTTGCAAAAGGGACACAATAAAATAAAATTATTTTTTTTTTTTCTTTAATGTGCCAAAACAACTTGAGTACATTTTCGGGGCGAGTACGGTATCTCGGTTTTTAAAATCTCGAAAATCAAAATCTCTTTTTTTTAAATCTCGAAAATCAATTTCTCGTTTTTTCTAAATCTTCTTTTTTTTAAATCTCGAAAATCAAAATTTTGTTTATAATTGCTTGATTCATAAGTGATATATTTTGATATATCCGTATGTTTGTTTTGTTAAATATACTACTAATTAATTGTTATAAATAGAGTCTGTTGAGAATATTTTAGTCAATTTAAGTTACGATTTAAAATTTACCATTTCGCAATAAGTAAAATTTCTTTAACAATTAAACGTTATGCAATGGTTTTTGCTGACGCTGTATTTTTATGCATAAAAATTAAGTGTTTAAATGAAATAGAATATTGTACTAAATAAATTAACTTATGTTATATCAAATGTATGTAATGTAAACTGTTGTTATAAAATTTTAATGTACGTTTAAAGTAATGTAGGTGAGTATAAAAATATTTCGAGTTTATAATACGGAAAATAATTGTACTAAATTTGTGACGATATTCAAGGTGTATGATTTTAGTATCTAATTTATATATAAAGATATAAATTTATAATAAATAGACAGAACAAAATAAACAGTTTACCATCAAACAAAACATTGGTCCTTCGAACCCGATCATTTAACCATAAATGATCAAAAGATAAGCCGATTATATCAACATAAAAAAAAAAAAATGACTACCCTTTCTTGTGAAGAAGTTCAAAGAGCTAATTTGGAAGAGCTTTTTAGAGTTAACAGAAACTACAAGAAAGATAGCAAGGACAGGCATTCATTGTAATACTTCGAAAGTCGTCTGAAACGCGTTCACAGCATATGTAGAAGCTGCGTTGAGAAACATCCAGGAGTACTGGGAAAAAAGCCCACAATAGTACATTACTCGAGGAATATCAAGAAATCTATGTAGAAGCAGAAGAACTTTCCTTAGACTTAATAACCAAATTTAAAGGGTTCATTAATGGATATAAGGAACAGAAAGTAAAACCGACAGCAAGAGCATTCATGCCAGCTGGAGAAGAGTTTCAATCCACAAGAATTATCATCAAGGATAGCTCTCAACTACAAAGAATAAACATTCATAGATTTGATGGCAACTATATGAAATGGATTACATTTTATGAATTATTTAATGGTTCATAAAAATAACGAGATTTGCAATATCTCAAATCTGTACTTACTGATAAAGCAAGCAATCTAATAAAACAATTTTTAGCAAGTGAAGAAAATTATAAAACAGCTTGGAAGTTGTTAATAAACCGATTTGCAAATAAACGAGTTATTCTATTATCACATTTGTATGCAATTGCATCTGCTCCATTTACTAATGCTGAAAATGCTAACAGCTATAAAGAGTTACTTGACACTACAACCGAATCATTAGCAAAAATTAAAGGGTTAGGGCAATAAACGGAATCTTGGGGATCTATATTGCTCCATATTCTGTCCATAAAATTAGATATAGAAGCCAGAAAATTTTGATGTTTAAAATGTAAAGCTGCACATCATACAGCTTTGCAAATTGAAAACACAAAACCGAAGGAAATTTTAGCAGCCACTAATGCAAAAAGGGGAAACGACATTTTGTTAGCAACAGCATTAATTCAAGTAGAAAATAAGTATGGAGATTATGTTTCGTTTAGAGCTCTAATTGACCAAGGTTCTCAAAGATCATTTATAACTGAAGCTGCTATGCAATGTTTGAAACTTCCTCACAGTTATGACAGAACCATCAGCGGAATTATATCAACTGAAAGGCTATGCCAAGGCGTGTGGCTAACCTTAAAATAAAAGAAAAAGGGTTCTTACTAATCACCTCATTCAAGCATTAATAATACCACAAATTACATGTGATTTACCACATAAAAAGATATCACTAAATACAACAAGAATCAATCTGGATGATTTAGCAGATCCAACATTTAACATAAAGGGAAGAATTGACATTTTGTTGGGCGGGTACTCGTTCAAGAGCATTTAGCAGAATATATCAATTAGAGCGCAGGTTTAAATTAAATTCTTAGTTAAAGGATGATTATAACAAGGTTATAGATGAATATATTCAGTTAGAGTATATTGAAGAAGTACCACTAAATGAAATCAACAAAGCTAATTACTATATTCCACATCATGCTGTGTTGAAGGCTAGCAGTACAACGATCAAAACTAGAGTAGTTTTTGCTGAATCTACCACATCAGCATCTGGAAAATCTCTGAACGATTTTTTATTAATGGCCCAACCACACAAGAATCAATTTATGATACCTTAATGTGGTGGACATTATATAAATTTGCAATTACCGACGATATTGAAAAGATGTACCGACAGATATGGTTGAAGCCAGAACATCGCGATTTTTACCGAATAGTGTGGAGAAAACATCCAAATGATGAAGTTAAAGATTATAGATTGAAGACTGTAACCTTGAGAGTCGCGTCAGCTCCATTCCTAGCAATAAGAACTTTACATGAAGTAGCACAATTGATAAAACTAGAAACCCCAAAACTTGCAGACATTATTCTTACCGATTTTTGTATAGATGATCTAATAACAGGATCTTATACTCTAGAAGAAGCTCAGCATATTAAAAAAGATCTTAGCAAGATCCTGAAGAAGGCAGGATTTCCGGTACGGGAACGAGCAGCAAATGATAATAATTTACTCTCAAACATATTAAAACAAATCGGGAATTACAATTACAAGTGGATGGAAAAGAGAGTACAAGTGAAAACATTAGGATTGTATTGGCTACCAGCAACTAATGCTTTCTCTCAAAAGCAGCAAAAGAATCGTCATACGAAAATACCAATATTATCAGAAATATCTAAACTATATGATCCTCTTGGTTGGTTGCAACCAATACTTATACGGGGGAAATCATTATTGCAACAATTATGGCTAACGAAAATTGATTGGGATTGCCCTTTGCCAGATTATTTACAAGATCAAACAACTTGTGTTATGATCTTTATAATATTCAAGAAATTAATATACCCCGCTGGATAAACTACGAACCCGGAGATGTAATACAATTACTTGGATTTTCAGATGCTTCTATGATAGCTTATGCTGCAGTTATTAGAATCGAAAAGCCAGATGGTAACATCATAACCAATTTGTTATCTTCAAAGTCAAAGGTAGCTCCGATAAAACAGTGTCAATTCCACGCTTGTAATTATGTGGAGCTCAACTTGTACTACAACTTATGGAGCAAGTATCTAAGACATTCAAATGGACAGACATAAACAAATTTTTTTGGACTGGCTCGACAATTGTATTATCGTGGCTTAGCCAATATCCAAATAAATGGAAAACTTATGTAGCAAACAGAGTTAGTTATATTTTATCTAACTCAACATGTTCACAATGGCGCCACGTTCAAAGTAAAAGGACCGGAGTGGCTAAGTCACACTAAAGTGTTTTGGTCACATATAAAAGACATTACGCCTCATACTAATTTTGAAACAAGAGTTGTAACTTTAAGCACCGTGTCAATCTTCCAGAATCTGAATGGATTATCCAATATTCATCTCTTCCTAGAATGATTAGAATAACGACTTTGTGTTTCCAATTGAAGAACAATTCACTTATTCTAAGGGAAAAACGAAATAATTACTTATCGACGGAAGAATTAAGTACAGCTGAAAATACTTGCGTATAGCTCATGCAAAACCACTTATTCAAAAATAAAATTGACAATTAAAAGATTCAAACGAAATCCTCATCGTGGGCGGTACGTTAATCCTCGCGCCAATTGCATAAGAACAAAAACTTCCAATAATAAGTAGCATTGTTTAGAGCTTGAGTAGAGTAAAGCTTTTTTGGATCGAAACTGCATTTTATTTAGATGAAATTGGGGTATTTTTTAAATCTTTTTAAATTAGTAAGAAAAATTAGATCTACTGTTCTATTTTCATTTTTAATTTATGAAATTTATTCATCTTAGTTTGTATTTATATGTTTGTGTTTATATTCAAAAAACTTTTTGATTTTATATTAAAATATTTTTTAGAACAACGATGACGAACACAAAAATAAACATATTTAAATTAAAAAAATTTTTTATTAAAATTTTTTTAAGTTAATTAACCAAGCAAATACGATTATTCTCGTTTAAAAAGCAGACAAAAACAACAGTGTAGTTATAATGGACAAATCAGATTATGATAATAAAATTATACAGCTGTTACAAAATGGACCATATACAAAAAGACATATATATCCTCTACAAAAACAACATCAAACAGCAAAAGGTTTAATAAATAAAGCAGTTTCAGATTTAAATATTCAAACATTCAAATATACGTACACAAATTCCAGATTAGCGGTTTTATACGCAACAGTCAAGACCCATAAGCCAGATAATGATTTGCGCCCTATAGTATCTAATATTAATTCATCTTACCATAAGATAGCCAAATGGCTCATTAGTAATTTTATTAAATTAGAACCTCCAGGATGCCAAAATTCATTTGAATTAGTGTAAAAACCAAAAATTTTAAGTTAAAGCGAAATGAAAAAATGGTATCTTTTGACATTAAGTCACTCTACACGAATGTACCCACTAAAAAAGCTATATTATATCTAGAAAGGTGGCCTTACAAAACAAAGTCAACATTGATAGAATTATATTTAGATATGACAAGAACATGCGTTAAGGACACACATTTCCAATTTAGAGATAGTTTTTACTAACAAGATTCAGAGCTCGCGATAGGAAACCCTTTATCAAGTTTCTTAGCAAACCTTTATATGTGTTACTTCGAAAAAGAACTTAAGAAAAACAAATTATTTCCAAGATTGTGGATAAGATACGTGGATGCCATTTTTGCAGTAGTAAATCACAGAAACGTAGAAAAAACAATAAATTTTCTAAATCAGTAGATTAAATTTTTTAGAAGTTACAATTGAAAGAACCTCTCAACACATTAGAATTCAACATATATAGAAAAGAAACATTTTTACCGAGATGAATAACAGCAGACTCTTATCACAATAAGCAACACAAAATGGCAGCAATTAAGAATTTAGTTTATAGAATGTTAAACTTGAACCTCAGTCGTGAAAAAATAGAAAAAGAAACAGAAGTAATAATAAATTTAGCGAAAATAAATGCGTTTAATGAATAAAACGTAATCAAAGTTATAAATAAAAACAAGTATAAACAACAGCGGAAAGTATTAACAACTCTTTGTATTTCGTCGACAGACAAAAGTAAAGAACCTATACAAACTATATCTGTTACATACTGCAGACCTATGTAAAATAAATTAAATAAAATATTGAAACAGCCAAATATAAGATTAGTAACAAAAACAATCCGAAAACCAAAAATGTTTTAGCAGATTATAGAGGCAAAAGAAAACGTTTGGAAAATTTTGTCATATGAAATTGTCATATGTCATAGATAAATTTTTTCAAAAAAACTTCCATCGCAACAATATAATTTAGAAAATTACAGAAAAATTCGCAATTAAGAATTTATTTTCTACTATTTATTTCAAAAAAGGCCGTTGTTTAAAATTTTTATACCCGTATGAACTATGTTCAAAGGTATAATAAATTTGCCATTACGTTTGTGACACCTTAAAAGAGTCGAGCTAGATATAGTGTCAAAGGTATGGATCGGCTCAGAATCGAATTCTGAGTCGATTAAGCCATGTACGTCCGTCCGTCCGTCCGTCCGCACGATAACTCAAAAAATAAAAGAGCTAGGGGGCTGAAATTTTTTTTACGTCACTTTTGCAAAATTGTTAGTTTTGCTATTTAAATCCAACATTTTCGGTCGGCGGGTTCGAGTAGCTGCCATACAACTTCTATCTTTATATAGAAATAACTCAGTATCTATTCAAGCTAGGTTTCTGAAATTTTGCAAATGATGATCAAGTTTTATGGCAACAACTTCTGTAAAATTTGGTTGTGCTGGTGCAGCGGGTTCGGGTAGCTGCCATACAACTTCTCCGTTTAAATGAGAATAACTCAGTGTTTATTGAAGCTAGGAATCTGAAATTTAGTAAAGAAGTGTCGAGTTATATGCCAACAACTTTTGTAAAATTTGTTTGGCCTAGAACAGCCGGTTCAGGCTTCTTGCACCTCTTGGAAGTTAATAAAGCGAGGCGTCTGAAATCTTGCAAATGATGATCAAGTTTTATGGCAACAACTTCTACAAAATTTGGTTGTGCTGGTGCGACGGGTTCGGGTAGCTGCCATACAAAATCTCTTTTTAAATGAAAAGAACTCAGTGTCCGTCCGCACGATAACTCAAAAAATAGAGGAGCTAGGAGGCTGAAAATTTTTTTACGTCACTTTTGTAAAATTGTTAGTTTTGCTATTTAACTCCAGCATTTTCTGTCCCCGGGTTCGGGTAGCTGCCATACAACGTCTTTCTTTAAATAGAAATAACCCAGTGTCTGTTCAATCTAGGTATCTGCAATTTTGCGAATGATGATCAAGTTTTATGGCAACAACTTCTGCAAAATTTGGTTGTGGTGGTGCGACGGGTTCGGGTAGCTGCCATACAACTTCTCTTTTTAAATGAAAATAACTCAGTGTCCGTCCGCACGATAACTCAAAAAATAAAGGAGTTACGAGGCTGAAATTTTTTTACGTTACTTTTGTAAAATTGTTAGTTTTGCTATTTAACTCCAGCATTTTCGGCCGCCGGGTTCGAGTAGCTGCCATACAACGTCTTTCTTTAAATTGAAATAACCCAGTGTCTGTTCAATCTAGGTACCTGCAATTTTGCGAATGATGATCAAGTTTTATGGCAACAACTTCTGCAAAATTTGGTTGTGGTGGTGCGACGGGTTCGGGTAGCTGCCATACAACTTCTCTTTTTAAATGAAAATAACTCAGTGTCCGTCCGCACGATAACTCAAAAAATAAAGGAGCTAGGAGGCTGAAATTTTTTTTACGTCACTTTTACAAAATTGTTAGTTTTGCTATTTAACTCCAGCATTTTCGGCCACCGGGTTCGAGTAGCTGCCATACAACTTCTTTCTTTAAATGGAAATAACCCAGTGTCTATTCAATCTAGGTATCTGAAATTTTGCAAATGATGATCGAGTTTTATGGCAACAACTTCTGTAAAATTTTGTTGTGATGATATGACAGGTTCGGATAGTTGCCATACAACTTCTCTTTTTAAATGAAAATAACTTAGTGTCTATTGAAGCTAGCTATCTGAAATTTAGTGAAAAAGTGTCGAGTTGCATGCCAAAAACTTTTGTAAAATTTGAATGGTCTAAAGCAGCCGGTTCAGGCTTTTTGCATTTCTTGGAACTTAATGAAGCTAGGCGCAATAGATTCGGGTAGCTATCATACAACTCCACAATTTACATAAATATATCTCTGTAGTTCGGTACTAAAACTCTGAATGTTTTTAAAAGATGATCAAGTTTTATAGAAACAGGATATATTACGTTCATACGGGTATCCCAGAGTTGACACAGTCTACTCTACTGCACTCTTCCTCGTTTTTATTATTATTTTACTTTATCCTTTTATTTCTTGAAGAATAAATACCTATTAAATTGTATTTTTTTTTTTTAGTTTTCAAGTAATGTGTGTAGGTATTTGTATATTATGCATAAGTTACATACTATAGTGACATATGTATCTTCTAACTGTAAACATCATAAATTAACAAAGTTGAAAAATGTTTTTATTAATCTAATAAGATATTAATTGGTGACCTGAATTAAGGCCCTGCGAAATAAAACCCCGGGGTGTTATTTCCAATTTAATGAGAAATAACGTCCTGAGGTTTTATTTCTCATATTAATTGAGAAATAAAGCCCCCAAAATATAGGAAATAATGCCCAGAGTTTTATTTCTCTTTTAAGTTGAACTACGACTTCTATGAGAAATAAAGCCTAGATGTGTTGTTTCCCTTTCAATTGAATCTTCGACTTCTTGAGAAATAAAGCCCCGAGTTATTATTTTTCATTAAATATGTAATAAAATCCATTTTTGTAATATTCAAACCTGCAAAAAATTCAAAAATGTAAACTTATATATAAGTAAAATATTAGATGTAAAACAATATATAGTTAATATTTATATAGCGTGTTCAAAATTGAGGTATCATTTTAATTTTAATAAAAAAAGCTTTTTTTTTGAAATATTAAATATATTTTTATTTTAATTTATTACAAATAGGTTCCGGTTAATAATGAAAAATTATGTCGGCCAAGTGGCCCCCTCTACTACTTCGGCAGGCTTTCAATCTTTTACCAAAATTCTGAATCACGTTGTTCAATAAACTGTTCTCAATGGTTGAAATTTGCTCGATAATGTTGTTTTTAAGCTCTTGAATTGTTGTGGGATTATTGCTGTACACCTTCGATTTCACAAAACCCCACAAAAAAAAATGCAACGGTGTCAAATCGCACGAACAATGATAAATAACGATGATAAAATTACTAAAATTAAAAAGTGAAATAAATTCTGTATTTACGGAAATAATTACGGTATTTATTTATTTACTCTAATACTTAAATTAAAATTAATATTAAATAATTTTAGAAAATGAAATAGAAATATATATAGATTTTGAAAAAAAGGGCAATCCTGATTTTGTAACCAAAGTCTCGCATACATGAATTCATAAATACTCTGGAAAAAGGATCAACTTTGATTTTTTAACCAACTTAAATCTGCTTCCTAATATAGGATCTCACATACACAAATATATAAATATTAACTACATATTGTTTTACATCTAATATTTTACTTATATATAAGTTTACATTTTTAATTTTTTTTCAGGTTTGAATATTACAAAAATGGATATTATTACATATTTAATGAGAAATAATAACTCGGGGCTTTATCTCTCAAGAAGTCGAAGATTCAATTGAAAGGAAAACAACACACCTGGGCTTTATTTCTCCTAGAAGTCGTAGTTCAACTCAAAAGAGAAATAAAACCCCGGGGCTTAATGTCTCAATTACTATGAGAAATAAGACCCCAGGGCGTTATTTCTCATTAAACGGGAAATTATACCCCGGGGGCTTTATTTCGCAGGGCCTTAATTCAAGTCACCTATTAATCATATAAATAGGACCATAAAGAAACTATACTATATAGAGAACTCACGTAGAACAAAAATATTAAGCATTTTTCTACGGTTTTGAAACATCCCATTGGGATGTTTCGTGCGATTGTGTTGATATTTTTAGTATAACATTAAATAAAAAATACAATCACACGAAACATCCAAATTTGCTTATAGTATTATACATTAGCTGGGATATTTTGTGTGACTGTATTATATACTATAGTAATAAAGTTAAGTAAAACTAAACTAACAATACAACAGGGGAAAGAATTAAAAATAGAAATGCATAGGCAAATAGTGCAAATAGACATATATACATACATGAAAAATAAAAATGTATGCATGCTTTTAAATTTTTTTTGAATGAATGTTCGTATTAGTATATATTTTTATAAATTTTTTTATTTGAGCCGACTTTTTTTTTTTTTTGTTGTTATTTTTGTTTGGTATTAAAAATTTCAATGCTTTAAAAATATTTTTGATTTGAAAGCGACGAATTTGAAGAAGATGAATGTGTAAAACAAATGTCACACTTGAGAACGCAGTGTAAAATTTAATATGCATTTACTTAAAATTTAGTAAGCAAATGTTAAATTTAAGTTTTTTGATTTCATTTTTAGTATTTTAGTAGTTTCTAGAAATAAATATGTATTAAGAAAAAATAAGAAAGTTAGGAAAGAAAAGAATAAATTTAATTTTAGTAGGGAAAATGCCAACTGGAAAATTTTAAATACAATAGATATCAATTTTCCAATTGGCATAAAAAACCCTGTATTTATTAAAAAGAAAAACAAAAGATCCAAATTTTTTTAAAAATTAAAAGATAAAACAATAGAAAATAAATACATAGATATAAAATAAAATTACATTTATAATAGTTAAACAAAAAAATATATTAAAATAACATATTTAAAAAAATATTGGTACTAATTCAATTATCCAATTCAAGTGCTCGATCAATGAAAACATAAAAAAAAATAATAAAGTAAATATGTACAAAGATTTATTTATTAAATTGGAAGTGCATTTCAAAAAAAAATGTTTGGTAGTGAATGTTAAATTAAGACTTAATAATTTTTAGTTTTCTTTTTTTTATAATCGACTTTTTTGTTTGCATTATTTAATAATTTTTCGTTCAGCCACTTTACTTCCTTTTTTAGTAAAAGATTAACTAATAATTCTAGAAATTTAATTTTATGCGTATAGCAATTTTCATTTTCATTGAACCAAGTAGAGAAATATTGGGATTTCTTTGTTGCTTCTACACAACATAATAAAATATTTTTTCTTAAATTTTTTTCGTGATAGTTTTTTGAGAAATAGTGATCAAATATGCGAATATGGAATTGAGTCACATCAAAAATTTTTTCCGTTGGAGCTTTCAAATTAAGAATTTCTGATTCATTTTTATAATTTTTTTGATAAATAAATTGCTCCGAGTCAAGTTCTAAAATATGATCAGAATTTTTAAAAAAAGAATTGACGCATTGATCATATGAAATTTTTTTTTTCAATTTCTGTGGTTGCTCTTTTAAATTTTGGTTTGATTTACCTCTACATAATTATTAACTAAATTAGTGAATTCATCATCACTTTGATCAAATAATAATTCTAACTCATTGTTTTCTAATTCTAAGTTATTTTTTTCTATTTCTAAATCTTCTACATTAAGGAACTCTGCGTCATCTTCCTCGCAATTTGAGTTTTCAAAGTGATGATTTATTAATTTTACCGAAATTATCTTTGCTAATATATTACTGAATTCATGTACAGAGGGGTTATTGTTGCAACCATTTCTAAAGCGAATTAAAGAAAATAAATTTTCTAAAACATCCTGATTAAAACGAGATAATATTAAATAAAAACATTCATCCTTATTGTAATCTAAAAAAAAATCGGAGCTTAATTTCGAAATGGCTTTTAAGGTTTGAATCATACCATCAATGCAATAAATTTTTTTAAATGTGATTGGCTTTATATTTTGGAAATAATTTATCATTCCTATGAGATATTCAAAAATTTGATTATTTTGCTGCAATGCTGAACGGTATGGATTCCTATCATATAATTTCTTACTATTCAGACAGTCAAATAAATTATTTATTTTAGATATAAAATTTGCTGTAGATACAGCACAAGACTTCCTAGCAGTAAATTTTTCTGTTGAAATAAGAGTTCTAATAGCAGCAGCAACAGAATTACTAAAAACTTGAGTAGCCAATCGCACGTTCATTTTTTCAAATGAATTAGGAAATATATGTCTTGAAAGTTTTGGACACATTTTCTTGGTGTTGTTCATTTCATGAAGATAAAGAGATTTAATAATTTTGAAGGAAACTTCGCCATCAGAAGTACTAATATCATATTTAAGCAGTGTGTTACGGAGAGATTTAATTAAATGAACTGGATCGTAAAAAGCATAAATTTTTTTTTGGGTTTCATTGAAATTATAAAAAAAAAAAGGGATTTTCTACCGAAACTCCTAGCAAATTGAAAGACTTTCCATTATTAGCTCCTTGGTCACATATTATAGCCCTAACATTGATACCTAAATTAAAAGCTGCCTTTAAATTAAAATTAATTAAAGTTTGAAGATCTTCTCCACTAGTACCTTTTTCTGAAGTATAAAAACTAAAGACATATTTCCAATTATGTACTATCCCCCCTTAACAAAAATACACATATGTATTTTGCAACATCTCTTGTTCTTTTGAAACCATAATAGGAAAAACCAGTAATCTCATCCAGTGCACTATTATAGGTAAGGTCTCTTCTAATTGCTATTTCATCTAAAACTAACTCCGCTTCTTTTTCAATTAAATTTTTTTTTGAAAATATAAAGCCTAACTCATAAATATTTTTTTCATTAGGACCTACATATAAAAATTTAATAGGAATCCACCTATTAAGAGAACTAAAATGGGGTAAATTAAGATTTATTGCATTCCTTAAAAGTTTATAACTCTTTGGGGAATTAAAATGAATATTTAATGCTACTCTTTTTTCCTCATTTGTCCAGTTTTGGACATTTTTAAAATTCATGCATATAAAACTTTTAGCCTCCACTTTGCTTCCTTTTTTAGTAAAAGATTAACTAATAATTCTAGAAATTTAATTTTATGCGTATAGCAATTTTCATTTTCATTGAACCAAGTAGAGAAATATTGGGATTTCTTTGTTGCTTCTACACAACATAATAAAATATTTTTCTTAAATTTTTTTCGTGATAGTTTTTTGAGAAATAGTGATCAAATATGCGAATATGGAATTGAGTCACATCAAAAATTTTTTCCGTTGGAGCTTTCAAATTAAGAATTTCTGATTCATTTTTATAATTTTTTTGATAAATAAATTGCTCCGAGTCAAGTTCTAAAATATGATCAGAATTTTTAAAAAAAGAATTGACGCATTGATCATATATAAATTTTTTTTTGAAAATATAAAGCCTAACTCATAAATATTTTTTTCATTAGGACCTACATATAAAAATTTAATAGGAATCCACCTATTAAGAGAACTAAAATGGGGTAAATTAAGATTTATTGCATTCCTTAAAAGTTTATAACTCTTTGGGGAATTAAAATGAATATTTAATGCTACTCTTTTTTCCTCATTTGTCCAGTTTTGGACATTTTTAAAATTCATGCATATAAAACTTTTAGCCTCCACTTTGCTTCCTTTTTTAGTAAAAGATTAACTAATAATTCTAGAAATTTAATTTTATGCGTATAGCAATTTTCATTTTCATTGAACCAAGTAGAGAAATATTGGGATTTCTTTGTTGCTTCTACACAACATAATAAAATATTTTTTCTTAAATTTTTTTCGTGATAGTTTTTTGAGAAATAGTGATCAAATATGCGAATATGGAATTGAGTCACATCAAAAATTTTTTCCGTTGGAGCTTTCAAATTAAGAATTTCTGATTCATTTTTATAATTTTTTTGATAAATAAATTGCTCCGAGTCAAGTTCTAAAATATGATCAGAATTTTTAAAAAAAGAATTGACGCATTGATCATATATAAATTTTTTTTTGAAAATATAAAGCCTAACTCATAAATATTTTTTTCATTAGGACCTACATATAAAAATTTAATAGGAATCCACCTATTAAGAGAACTAAAATGGGGTAAATTAAGATTTATTGCATTCCTTAAAAGTTTATAACTCTTTGGGGAATTAAAATGAATATTTAATGCTACTCTTTTTTCCTCATTTGTCCAGTTTTGGACATTTTTAAAATTCATGCATATAAAACTTTTAGCCTCGTTTGTTAAATTAGATTGCCTATTAATACGACTAGTTACAGAATCCTGCTTTTCCCTTTTTAATTTTTTCTTCAATTTTTTATTTAAATTTCTTAATGCATTAATTTTTTTTTTTAAATTACTATTTTGTTTTTTAATTAAATCTAACGTTCTTTTATTTTTAGCATATTTTTTTGAATAAAAACTTTCATTTTTTTGAAATTTTAAACAATTTTTGAAAAAAATTCGCCTACTCCTTTTACATACCACGCAAATATTACCTTCTTTACGGGTGTCATGTTCCTTAAACACGGGTGTTTTAATTCCTTAAACATTCTATTTTATAAAGAAGCAAATGGAAAAATGACATGCAAGAAAATAGATAATTTAAAATGTAGAAATATTAGGAATTAAATAAACAGTACTAGATTTATACCTGTAATATTGATACTGCAACAGACCAACAAATTACAATAATTAATAAATATGAACTTGTACAATAAAAATTTAACAACAGAAAAAATACTTAAAAGACGTAATCTTTTAAGCACTTGTAATGATAATAATATGCTCCCTTAATAATTTTAATACCAAACAAAACGAGGAAGAATACAGTTGCCTTTGTCAACTCTTAGATACCCGTACGAACCGTTAGTATGTTCACAGCCTGTCACTCTGCTTACACTATTATTTTTTTAATATTTTAGTATTTTAAAATAATTTGGGTGAATTTTATAATTTCTAGTATTATGGGTTGTACATATATTCAAACTATATGTTTATATGTAAATTCTTCAAAAGCAGATTCTAACCTTCCACATAACGATTATCAATCCAAAACTTTTTCAAATATTCTATAGTACCATTTAATACTAAGCGGTAAATGTATATTAAATTTACTAAGTACAAAACAGTAAATATAATTTTAAATATTATATTATATTATATTTAAATATTCCATTGACAGAATAATTTCTTATAAGTACAATAAAATACATATATGTATTTAAATACGGCGCTATATAATATACATATATACTCTTATCATTCACTCACTAGTGACATATACGATATATAAATAAACATGATATTATATAAGTATGTATATATATCAATATCATATAAAAAAAAATTCTTCAAGCAACCGTTATGTTGTTTATTTATTTACATTTTTTTGTACTACGCATTATATCCTCAACAATTTCAAATTATCGAGTAAAACAAAATGCAAAAAATTCAAACAAAATGCAAACAAAATGATAATTTGAAAAAATCAAGTAACACTTTCGTCAATTATAACTTAACCCTATATTATTAAAAAAGGTTGTTAACAGAAATAAGAGTATAATGTTGAAGCTTTAATTTTTGTGTATTACTTCAAAAAAATTTTAACAGGTGTTCAAGTTACAGGTGTTTAAAAATAGGAAATTTTCAGTTGTTGACCTCTTACAGCTCCTAAACGGGGGATGATACAAAAAAAATTTCTGACTCATACTTATTTTCAAGAAGGGTTAAAGGATTTTGCAAAATTTTAGTTTCGCATAACTGTAAATTAAGACACCGTATGCCATAAATATATATTTATTGTATATATACTTTTAAAGCCAATAAAAGTAGTAATCGTTTGGCGTTTTCAAAATGAAGATATACCTAATACAACTTGTGCTATAACAATTTAAATATAGAGCTTTTTTGAACTTTTGGGGAGCTGTAGCTCCGTAACGGGTGGGGCTACAAAAAAAAGTTATTAAAAATAAAATTAATATTTTTGTGAGATCTACCAGCAGTTAAAATTTCATAGCTCTATTTAAAAACAAATGTGTGGATCTAAAAGTTAGTTGTTCGAGAGCTACCCTAAGTTTTGGTTCAAACTCAACCAAAAAAAATAGGGAACCTACAAATTACTCCCAGAATATTTTGTGTAAATTTCAAGATTCTAGCTTTCTTAGTTTTTGAGTTAGCGTGCTGACGGACGGACATGGCTCAAACGTCTTAGAATTTTTTTCTGATCCGATCCATACCTTTGAAGGTATATCTAGCTCGCTTATTTCGAGGTGTTACAAACGGAGGAGTAATTTTATTCTACCCGATCCTATCGTACGGGTATGGGCTGTGGAGTCGGAGCTGGAGTCGGAGTCCGGAGTCGCGGAGTCGTGCATTTTTGGGGGCTTGGAGTTGGAGTTGGAGCGGAGTTAACAGAAGAAACTCCGACTCCGAAAAAAATTAAAAATTTTATTTGGAATTTTCAACATTATTATGACTATTTTTACCTTTTGCTTTTCTATGTAAGAATATTATTGAAAAACTTTTGGTAAGGTCTTTAATTAATGACATGAAATACCGGCTGCTTTTATTTAAAATTAACTCAATTACCTTTTAAAAAGAAAATCTAAAAAAAACATTGTTACTTTTATTGTAACAATAAAAATTTAAATGTAATTTTTAAATTCTGTGGATTTTTTAAAGATTTAATAATTTAAACAGGTAAAAACAATTAGCAGATGTCCTTTATACGTATCCGCATAAAGTAATAAAAATACTAATAAGTTTTAAAAATCAAAAAATATTCATAAGTACACCTAATTTGCAGAACATAATTATTACAGGCAAAAATAATTCTTCATAAAAATATTACAAAAAATTTTTGCAACGGTTGTCAGACAGGTAAATAATGTATATAAGAAAATCCCAAATCCTAGTTTAATTTTGGTATAAATACATGCTCATCTTAATTGAAGAGCATCAGCAATTTTTTTAAAATAAAGTAGACAACAACTGAAATAAATTATAATTACCAAACTACATCGTGAAATTCTTTGTTGAACGGAAGTTAAATATTATTCTTTTTAATATTTATTGTTAATTTAGTATTTTTGAAGGCTTCAAAATGGATAAAAAATTAAAATTGGCATTACTTAAGCATTTTGCAATTACATCAGATGGGAAATTCTATGAATGCCTATGTTATATAGAAGGTGATGAAGAAAAAATGTGCAAAGCACAATTAACAACTGGCAGAATATCAAATTTAAAACGACATTTGCAGCGTTATCATCCGAAAGTACTAGAAGAAGTAGATAAGGCGAATACGAAACCAATGACCGCTAAACCATCCTCCTCCTCATCAAACATATCGCAACCCGGATTATCCAAATTCTACATTAGCGATAAAATTACTGTGACAATGACAGCAGAAAACTTCAAAAGTGCCTTAATAAAAATGGTGGTTCAAAACAGTATACCGATATCCTTTTTTTCACAGTCAGCATTTTTAGAATTAAATGGTGAAATGGCTAATAAACTTAAAGTTTCTTTAGGAAGAGAAAGTATTAGAAAAATGAAATTAGATGAGGCTGAAAAACACAGAAGTCATCTTATAGAAAAATTAAAAGGGAATTTTGTTTTTATTAAAATGGATGGTTGCACTCGGCATAGAGTAATGTCCGGTTTAATAATAACAAAGAAACTATAACTCAGACCTTGGCAGTAAAAGATACTCAAGCTCATCACACAAGTGAATACATAAAAAATATATTGGAAGAAATTCTAAAGGACTTTAAAATTAAAAAAGAGCAGATTTTATGTATAGTTACTGATAATGCTTCGAATATGCTAAGTGTTACGGAGAAATTAAATAAGGAAAATGAAGAGGCGTTGGTTATGGAGGACGATTTTGATGCAACTGAACTCTCAGTAGAGCAAAACAGTGAAGACTTGAATGATATTTGTGAAGAAGTATCCAAATCATTTTATATTCAACATATGAGATGCGCTGTGCATACATTGCAATTAGCAATACGAGATGGTCTAAAAAATCATGATGCAACAAATATTATCATAAAGCTGAGACAAATGGCTGTCACAGCGAGAACTCCTAAAATAGATGCTATTTTAAAGAGGCGCGCTGGGAAAGGTGCGATTTTAGATCAAGCTACACGTTGGGGAAGCACTTACCTTATGATAAAGCGTTTGCTTGAATTAAAAACATTTTTTGCAGATATGGATAATTCAAATCTTTTTCTAAATGAAACCGAATGGGAACAAGCCGCAAATTTAGAAAATATTTTATTTCGTCCATATCTTCTGACAAAAAAATTGCAAACTGAAGATATAACTCCAGGGACCTTCTCTTTTGAGTGGAGAAACTTAATTTATCAGTTGTCCCGCACTGATGAACCAATTTCCAGTGCTATTACATCTTCCATGAATAAAAGGGAACTACTACTTTTGCAAAATGAAATTTTGGTAGCCGCTATTTACATTGATCCAATGAGCCGAATTCTATTAAATGACCATCAAATTGCAAAAGCAAAAGAGACGCTCTATCAAATCACCGTTCGCATCAAATATTTTCCGGGATTAGATAGTGAAACACAGATCGAGCCTTCTTACTTTGTCTCTAGTCAGGAATCAGCTTCTAGTTCAAATGAAGATTTAGATTTTGACAAATATTTAAATCAATTGGATGTTATAAAACGAAAGCGTTATAATGAAAAGGAACCAGATACAGAAGTTTAAAAAGGAGTTTTTTACCGCTTTGGAGGGAGTTGAAAAATATGATCGATCATCAAAATTGAACGTCCAAGAAGCTATCGATGTGTACCCAAAAATAATCGAAAATGTTGCTAGAATTGTAACCGCTTTACCGCCGACACAAGTCAGTGTCGAAAGATTGTTTTCTGCTCTGAAAATAATTAAGTCAGACCTACGTGCATCGCTTAAAGAAGATTTGATTGAAGCAATTCTATTTTTAAGAAATAATATATATTTTAAAAATTAAAACAGAAAACAATACATATTTTAAATGAGATTTTTTTTTGTTTTTTACTTTTTTTTTCTCATCTTTTAGTAAAACATAAATTTAATAGAATTAAATAAAAAAAAAATTTTATTTTATACATGTTGATGAATATAGGTCGGAGTCGGAGTCAGGTCAGAGTCGGAGTCGAGTCCAATAAAAGCCCGGAGTTGGAGTCGGAGTTGATCAATTTCGATACGACTCCACAGCCCACAAAGAAAAAAAAAATAAAAGTCCGTTTTTTTTTCTAATAAAAAATGTAAAAAATAAAGGTTAAAAAAATTTTTATACCTATTGAAAATATATACAATATTAAGTTGACATACATATATACGAACATTCATTCAAAAAGAAATTTAAAAGCATGCATACATTTTTATTTTTCATGTATGTATATGTGACTATTTGCACTATTTGCCTATGCATTTCTATTTCTACTTCTTTTCCCTGTTGTATTGTTAGTTTAGTTTTACTTAACTTTATTACTATAGTATACAATACAGTCACATAAAATATCCCAGCTAATGTATAATACTATAAGCAAATTTGGATGTTTCATGTGATTTTATTTTTTTATTTAATGTTATACTAAAAATATCAATACAATCGCACGAAACATCCCAATGGGATGTTTTAAAACCGTAGAAAAATGCTTAATATTTTTGTTCTACGTGAGTTCTCTATATAGTATAGTTTCTTTACGGCTCTACTTTAAATTTTCATCTTTCTAGCTGTTCTAGCTAATATATCCAAATATATTAAAGAATAAAATATCTTTTCTAAGTTTCAAAATGAAGAATTTTGCAATCAGAAAATTTATAATAATTGTAGTAAGGCAACGATATTATTCCATATTTTGTTTTAAGAAAAATTTTTAAATAACATTTATGTATTTATTTTTATAATCTAGCCAATGGCGCATTGTGTAAGGCGCTGCTCTTTCAGACGAAAAGTATTAGGTTCAAACCTTGGTCAGGTCAAAAAATTATTTTAAATATTATTATACAATAGTAAACAAAATAAAGAATATTATACATATAATTATAATTTAATACATGTACCGCAACCACATCTAAAAAGGATAGGTTTGTTTATTTCCTTATCACTAGATACGTAGATAAGATACTATATTTCCGTATAACAATATACCTATGTAAACCTATTTTTTCTAAACTAATTTCTGTAAACTAATTCTGCAATGTTATAATACGATAGCAATATTAACAATTTAACATTTGTTAATATAATATTTTATTTTTAGGCGAATTCTCATTTCAAAAATTTATAGGCGAATTCTCATTCCGTATTCATAGTATACATAATTTTATTCTTTTCTTAAAAATGTCTGTAATTAATTTTGTAATGTAGCCAAACTATTGAACTTTTATTTTTGTATTTTTTTGTTTCAGTATTCATCGTCCCTCAATACATACTCAATTTTTTTTTGTGTTATTTACTTCAGTTTAAAGTTAAAGAAAAAACTGAATTTCTAATTTTTATTAAAATATGTATGCATGTGTGAGTATTTATTTTTTTTTTGTGAGTATTATAAAATTTGTTCAAAATATGCTACAATGAAATTGGCGCACAAATGCAGTTATTTAATATCGGTCGATTTTTCATGTTTTAAAATTTAATTCTGTTATAAAATTTAATATTTTTATGTACCTACCATTTAAAAAACTTTTACATTATTTTATTTCATACTTTTTAGTTTCAAATGAAACGCATAATTTCAATTTAAATAGGTATACATACATACTTACATACATATATGTATGAATATGTATGTAATCAAGCATTAACCATAATATTTAATCTGTAACTTATAAAAATTCGAAAGATTAGAAAAAAAATATTCACACATACATATCTATATATTTTTATCCAAATTCACTTTTTTCTTTAACATTTAAACTCAAGTAAAACATAAAGAATACAAAAAAACAATTGATGATAAATATTGAAAAAAGAAAACAAAAACAAAAGTTTGGTAGTTTGTTTGCTACATTACAGAATTAATTACAGACATTTTAAAGTAAAAGAATAAAATTATGTATACGGAATGAGAATTTGCTTAAAAAAAGAATATTAACAAAATAATATTAGTACAAATACGAATTGCAATCGTATTATAACATAACATTATACAATCGTATTACAGAATCGTATTATAACATCATCGAATTCTAATATAAATATACTTACGTCGTATGTAAACAAAAAGTCCATTACTCTTGTTAACGTAAATATCTACATAATATACATATGTTTAATCGTGTAATACAACAAACAAAAATTTAAAAATGATTGCCGTTTCTTTGGTTATGTGATTGTGTGTTTCATGAAAGAGAAAAATGTATAAACTAAATGTATATTATACTCGTATCGTCGTACATTATTGTACCTATAACAAATGTCTGTACTCTATAGTAATTAAAAGGCAACTCTCAAAAGAGTTTTAGGTGAACAACTCCTGACAAATGAAGAAATTGTTACTCTCTTAACGCAAATAGAATCCTCTTTGAACTCTAGCCCACTTTGCTCTTCAAGTAATGATTGCAATGATTTAGAAGCAATTACATCAGGGCATTTTCTTATATGCCAATATTTCCATGCTCCTCCTAAAACATTTGGACCACAAGGAGGGAAATGGAAATTATTACAAGAACTAAAAAATTCCTTTTGGGAGCGTTGGACTAAGGAGTACATAAGTTCATTACAGGAACGGAATAAATGGAAACAATCAAAGGAGAACATAAAACTAAATCAATTTGTTCTTATAAAGGATGAAAGATTTTCATCAAACAAATGGCCATTAGGAAGAATCGTTGAAATACATCTAGGAGAAGACGGTATTGCAAGGGTAATTTCAATAAAAACGAGCAAAAGAATAACATAGAGAAATATAACTAAAATGTGCCCACTACCACATGATAATCCAAACAAGGTTGTTACCAATAAATTTCAAACATCTTCTAAGGCCAATGTAAATTAAACATAATATGTTATAAACATTATTTCATATTTTATACTTTTATAATAATAATTTTTATACCTATAGTTGGTATTAATAAACAACAACTAAAATTCATTGATAATTTACAAAATAATGTTTTTTATTATTTTTGCTTTTTTTTTAAAGGTACCATCTATAAAAAATGTTTGTTTTAAAATTTATATGGAATGCTATTTCTTTAAGCATTATAATGCGCTTTGGTTGTAGATAAATAAAAGCAACTACAAAATATTAGAATGTCTTTACTAACTTACATACATACTCATATTCATAATAACAGGTACATACATAATTATACTCATTTTTATTGCAGTATATTGTACCTATTGTACCTGATGTATTTAATTTAATATTAACTTATATTAAAATAAGTTATTTTTAAAATGTGTATGTTTGTATGTACATAATATATCTTAATTATGATTTTTAATACAAAAAACACATTCTTAATGACTTAAACAAAAAAAAATATAATTTAATTTTAAAGCCGACGAACAGAGAAAGTGACAAAAGTTAAAATTAACATGAACAAAAATTTAAACATAATGCACAATGCAATTCAACTATTTCTAATATAAAAAATGAATTAATATTTTTCTTCTTTTCTTATACGTATTTATTGTCTATTGAGAAATTCCAAATTCTTACTTTTTTTTATTTAAAAAAAAAAAAACTTACATTTGTTTTTATGTTCTTATTATTTAACTTATATTCTAATAATTAGAACATAATAGATTCTCATATTAGTACACATAAAGATTATCATATTAGTACACATAATAGATTCTCATATTAATACACAAGTTAAATATTTAGAACATTATGTTCTAATAATAGCCCCGTTGAAGGGAATTTTAAAATAAAAGCTTTCGCACAAAATTTTCTATTAGTTGAAACATCTATATAGTATATTATCTTTGATTGTACTAAGTAAATTAACTTATGTTATATCAAATGTATGTAATGTAAACTGTTGTCATAAGATTTTAATGTAGTTTTAAAGTAATGTAGGTCAGTATAAGAATATTTCAAGTTTATAATACGGAAAATAATTGTACATACTAAATTTGTAACGATATTCAAGGTGTAATTAATGCTGATTTTAGTGTTTTATTTATGTATTAAAATGTAAATTTAGAATTATTAGACAGAACAGAAAAAATCTTGAGAAACAAAACCTGAAAAAAAATAATGAACAAAAAAACTCTTGAAAATAAAATTCTGAATTAAAAAACCTTGCAATTATTTGTTTTTGAAATGACGATTTGAAAGGAAGAAAATGGGGGCTATCACCCTTAAACCGCCGCTAAGCAAATTATTGGAACTCTGATTTTGTATTCAATTCTAAAATCCCCAGTAATTATATTTTTCACATAAATTTTTTTAAATAAAGGAGGCTGCCGCCCCAAAACCCCCACTAAACAAATTACTGGAACGTTGATTTTGTAATCAACTATAAAATCATTCCTAATTATGTTTTTTGTATACATTATTCAATATAAAAATATTAAAAAACATTTTGAAATAGTGATAATGCCACTCCTCCCCTCCTAATTCTGTTTTTGGATACATATATCAATATTAAAACATTAAAAACAATTCCAAACAATTTATTGAAACCCTGATTTTGTAACCAACTATAAAATCCCTTCTTATTCACTGTACTTACCGCCTAATACTGTGTTTTTCCATTTATATTTTTTAACGAGAACTTTTAAAAATTCTCTCAAAATCCCTACTTTTAAAATCCGGCATATACATTATAAACATTCTCGAAAAGGAAATATTTTAATTTTTAAATCAATTCTAAAATCGCTCCTAAATAAGCTCCTAAATCGCTCCTAACATACACTTTTAATTTTGTTATTTTTTTAGTTAACAAATATTATTTTTTGTTTTAAAAATACATTATAAAATCTTGAAAAATATTTTGTTTAAATTCAAGATTTTTTATTCAAAACTTTTTTAGTCAAGATTTTTTTTTTCAGGAAAATGGCGTGCTCCCGGCAAAAATAATTAAAACAAGGTAGTTTTTTTGAAAAGAATTGTTCCAAATATAGCCGAATAAGTATATTTTCAATTTATAATCTTTTTATTCCGTTTAGAAAATCATAATATTTAATCTGTAAATGACAGACATTTAAAACTCTTTTACTCAATGATTTACCAACCAACTTTCATTTTTTTCTTTTTAAATGATAAATATTCAGTACAGCCATCTTACAAGATTAATATTTTTCCAAAATTTTCTGATTTTCATTAATAATTTTCCATTTTTATAAAAAACCCATGTAAAGTATATACATATGTATCATAATAGTATGTATAATCAATACCTATAATATACATATTCAAAAACGACGCTCTTTTATTCCGTTGAATTTTAAATTTTGCTTTTTTGTTTTTGCTTTTTGTTTTTTTTCTAAATACATAAATAAATTTTTAAAATATGTATGGTAGGAAATAAAAATTTCACAATATAACTGAATATAAACATTCAGATTTAAGTGAAGAGTTTTGTGCAATGGTAGAGTGGCCGATTCGTAAACTTCGAAGTTGTTAGGTTTGCAAGTTCGATGCAATTCTATTTTTTTTTTTTTGGTTGTTTTTCTGATATTTTCATATCATCAAATCATAATATTTAATCTGTAAATGACAGACATTTAAAACCCTTTTACTCAATGATTTACAAACCAACTTTCATTTTTTTCTTTTCAAATAATAAATATTCAGTACAGCCATCTTACAATATTAATATTTATCCAAAATTTTCTGATTTTCATTAATAATTTTCCATTTTTATAAAAAACCCATGTAAAGTATATACATATGTGTCATATAGTATGTAGAATCTATACCTATAATATACATATTCAAAAAAGACGCTCTTTGATTCCGTTAAATTTTTGTTTTATTTTTTCTTTTCGATTAAAACTTTTTTTTTTTTTGTTTTTATATTTTAAACGAAATAAATTCTTACATATAATAATATCATCATAATATTTAATCTGTATTGATAGACATTTAATACCCTTTTACTCAATGATTTACCATCTTAGGCTTCTTATAATATATATATAATAGGTATATATTGAGTTTCCAATACTCAATAAATCAAGGGCAACTTCTAAACGATAATAATAACCGTTTATTTACAAAAAATATCATTTGCAAAGAAATTTTAAATTCATAAAGGCTTTAATTATTGAAAATTGTATTTTTACATTTTAAATAAAATCATAAAGAAACTGTACTGTATATACTGTATTGTAATTGCTAATTAAAACACCTCAAATTTCGAGGGGCGGGCGAATACTAGTTAATTTTTATTTTAATTTTAAAATGTAACTTAATGTAGTTTCAGTTTTGTTTTTACATTTCAGATTTAATATTTGCTGTTGTAATTAACATCTTTTCGATTTTTTCTTTTTTTGTGTTTATTGACATGAAATGTTATAATTTTTTGTGAAATTTTTTTTTTTTATTTATCCAATCTGGTAATTTTTTATAATTTTATAAAATATTTTGAAAATAAAGATTTGTTTTGATACCTAAGGAAAAACTAAATTTTAAGAAATTTTTGAAAAAAAAAAAATTTAGAAAAAGGAGATTTTGATATTTTAAATTTTAAGATATCGTACCGCCCCCCGCATTTTCATATTACATGTAGTTATGAACCATGAGTTCTCGTGGATTTATGTAGGAAATTTCACATTTTGCTAGGAAGATATCTCTCTCTGTTTGTTAATCTACGTTTTCTACAACGTTACTGTTGTCAACCAAAAAATCATCGCTCAGTAAAACATACACAAAATATAAATGTATTGAGTTGTCATAAAGTCTACCGGATACTCCAAAGCATCTGACGCCTGCGCACAGGGCGCTGCAATATCCGGTCGCCAACGTGCGCTTGGCCAGAAAATAAGGAAAATAAATGTACTCGTTGAACATATTTCCATAGCCCAGAAGTGCAAAATAAGCCTGAACTTGTGGAAAATAAATACATATCGTTATCGCTACGCCTTTTTCGGGAAATTTATGAGTATATAGAATATGCCTATTCTGGCACAAAAGGCGTAAGACGCCAGTTTTTTATAATATTTATATATAATATTTATATATAAATTATAAATATATATAATAATTAATATTTATTTATTTATAATTTATTTCTAATTATTATATTTTTTCTCCTCGATATTATTTTAGGCGATTTTTCGTTTTTTTTCTCCTCGATATTATTTTTATTCAAAATTTAATGTCAGTAGCAAAAGGTGATAATGATCAATACCGAAACTTCGAATATTTGGCCCAAAGAAAACTGTACGAGGTAATTTCATGGAAATTTTTAGATACAAAAAGAGGAGAAAAAATTGTGTTATGTGAATTGAAGGACCCCATAAATGGACAAAAAATTACAATATTCAGGCCCGAGAGATTCTCAAAACAAGTGACAACTAACAAATAACCAGAAGAATTAAACGGGACTTGTTTTTATTTAAAATATATGGATCGTGACCCAGAAAGGCGTAATATGGCTTTGTTTGTACTAATTCCTATGGTGGATATTAGTTCGCAAGAAAAATTATTAAAATAAAATATAAAGATAATTGTCTCCCGGAGGTGCAATAACTGCTCTCCAGAAAACCTGCGGTAGTCCGATTTGGTCCTGCGGAAGTTCGATTCGGTCCTAGTAGAGTGTGATAATATGTGTTATGAAATTTAAAAATTTAATTATTAAGTGGGTTTAATAAGTTTAGGACTTTGGAACAATGTTATAAGGGTAGAAGCTTCAGCAAGTGTTTTGGTAGTATGATATAATAAAATTATTACATTTGAGTATGTTATTATTGTTAGGTATAACTAATTGAATTGAATATTAAAACTACTATTTGTAGAAAAAGTTTGATTTGATTTGATTGATAAGGAGGTTAACTATTTTAAATAATGATTAAGTTCAAATGTAACAACAATTATACACATAGTTGTTATTCTTAACATGCTTTATTTAAGTTTCGATGGATTGGTTGATTTAAAAGTTAGGTATTTATATATCCTGCTTTCTTAGAATTCATTGTTAATATTAAAATAGTATTGCTGAAAACAATATAGTTTAACACAAATGATCTTTATATTAAAATTAATATTTAATTAAAAAAAAAATATGGAAACTATAAGTGAATACTGTGGTAAACAGTTAACCACTAAAACAATTAAATGTCATATACTGACAAAGCATAAAAGAGAGGAAAAAAAATTTAATTATGATAGGTGCAATAAAACCTTTGGAAGAAAAGATAATCTTCAAGTACATATTAAAAATGTGCATGAAAATAAAAATAATAAAAGGAAAAATATTTCCGAAAATGCAGATGGAAGTACAGCATCAACAAAGAAAATAAAAGGGAACAATAGCTTTGTTGAAATCAAATATTGTGAAGAATGTAGCATGGAAGCAGATAAAAAATACTGGGACTACCATACTCGAACAAATTCACATAAAGCAAAAGCAACATTACCTTATCAAAGTAATATTAAAATTATACGACACGGATATTTTGGAAAATAAAAATGCGGACATAATATTATCAAAACAATATTTTGAAATGATAAAGGATGATTTAATAATTTTTTTAAAAAAGAAGCTCTTAAAATTAAAAATGTTTAAAGTTAACATTGAATTATTCGCAGAATATGTAAAGCCTCATAAATTAGAAAATGATGAAGTGGAAAATATTTTTAGTGTACAATCTTTTAACAGTAAAATGGAAATTATACAAGCAGAACATGAAATAGAAACTGTATTGGAAAATATGATAGAAAAGATTTCGAATGAAACCGGAGAATTCCAAGAAAAGGATTTTGGATGGAGCGTAAGTTACTTCAGCATTACAAAACAGAGCAATTAGGAATCCTCAGAGATGTGAAAATTATGCTATTGATAATATAGAAGCACACATAATAATTTTAAATCATGCAAAAGTAACACAATTAGAGTTTGGTAATTTAGAATTTCCACTTCATCATGATGATATAAAAGAATGTGAAAGAATGAATCCGGAAATAAGCATTGGACCCTACTACCATACAAAGGAAGTAAAAAATCAGCAGATGGAAATGCTTTTAATTACAAAAAATGATAATCGCATTACGTTTGGGTTAAAAATTTGTCGAGATTAGTGCAAAATCAATTTTCTAAACACGGACACAAGAATTATTTTTGTCGAACATGTTTATGTGGCTTTACTTCACAGCAAAATTTATAAATTTATAAACCAGAATGTAAAAACATCATTACCAAGTTACCTAGCCCTGAAAATAAATTTTTAAAATTTAAAAATTGGCATAAAAAATGAGGGTTCCATTTGTATTATATATTATATTAAATGTTCATATTATATTAAATGTTCATTTGATAATAATTTAAATATATATAAAGATTTCACAGGTATGGTTTATAAAATTTATAAATGAAAAAACAAACTTATAAAATTTTTTAAATTTTTTTAGGATTGGATTGCGGAAAGAACTTCATCAGAGCTTTAATAAAAGATTGTACATTTCTTTTTGAAAATTATTTAGAACAACCACCAATGAAAAGATTAACCGTAAAGAAAAACCTTCATCATACAAATAGTGATACATGTCATATTTGTGAAAAAATATTTGTATCTAATGAAAATTGTGTACAAGACCATTGTCTTCTAACAGGTAAATATATTGGTCCAGCACATAGCTCTTGGAATATATTATTTCGTATACCTAAGTTTTTCCCTATATTCTTTCATAATTTTTCTAATTATGATGCTCATTTAATATTGAAAGAGTTAAATTCGGTAAAGGGTACTATTTCAGTTCTAGCCTTAAACAACGAAAATCATATTTCTGTAACCAAATCTATTTTTATTGAAGGAACAAAGAAATATTTTCAAATAAAATTTTTAGATTCTTATATGCAATCCAGGCTTGAATCATTAACAGAAAATTTAGGTAGAGAAAAGTTAGAAACCGTTAGAACACATTTTCAAAGTAATGAAAAATTAGAATTGTTAATTAGAAGGGGTGTTTTTCCTTAAGATTATATAGATTCAATAGAAAAGCTCAACGAAATTTATTTACAAAGAAGGTTTTAAAAATCAGTTGACTGATACCTTATGTTCAGATGAAGATTATCTTCATGATAAAAAAGTTTGGGATGTATTTCAGTGTTAAACTTTAAAAGATTATTTGACGCTCTACTTAAAAACTGATGTTTTTTTTTACTAACAGACATATTTGAAAATTTTACGGAAATTTGCATCAAAATTTATAATTTAGATCCAGCTCAATATTTTACTTTACCAGGTTAAGGTAAAGGATGCTATGTTAAAATATACTAAAGTAGAATTAGAATTATTTGACGATATTAATATGTTTAATTTTTTTAAACAAAGTATTCGTGGAGGTATAAGCCAATGTTCAAAAAGCAATGCTAAATCAAATAATAAATATATGGGGGAGCAATATAACCCTGCAGAACCATCTGAATATATAATATATTTAGATGCAAATTATTTATATTGTTGGGCCATGTCGCAACAACTTCCGTACGTATCTTTTAAGTGGCTTGAAAATCCATCAGATTTGTTACGTTTTGGAAGTAGATTTAAAATATCCTCAATCATTACATGACATTTACAATGACAAATGACATTTACCATTTTGTTGTGAGAACAAAAAACCTCCTAATGGTAAAATAAATAAACTATTATTAGAGTTAAGTGATAAAAAACATTATATAATTCATTATAAAAATTTGAAGCAATGCTTAAAACATGGCCTAATTTTGGAAAAGATTCATAGAGATACAGTTTAAACAATCTGATTGGTTAAAAGAATATATTAACTTGAATTCTAGCCATACAGCTTTATTTATTTATTTATATACAGGTACCGTGGTACATAAATGTGCCAGGTAGCTATAACCCCAGTTTCCTGGTAGGAATGTGGGGTGTACGAGATATTATGTGATATATTAAGTATTTATATATTGCGATATATGAATATTTTTTTTTATATTATAATTATTGTACCTAGCCGGGAATCGAACCCGAGACCTCTCATTCCCTATGAAGATATAAAATCAGATGTGCTTGAAACTGATCAAATAATTCAATTTCTTTATGCGCAAAATTCAGAAGCCAAGATTTTAATAACCTAAGAAATTTGTTTAGGTTTCGATATACCTTAATGATTCTGGAAATTTATTTAAAAGATGATACGATGTCGTAACATTTACGATAATTAGTAGTGCGGAAAGACGGTATGTAAAGAAACTGGTTATTATTAATACGTAAATTATATTCATTTGAAATTCTACTGTTCAGATATCCGCACTTAATAAAAAATATTTTTGATTGAAACTTTAAAATAAAAGAACTGGCGCACAGGTAGAATTTTTAATTCTCTAAATAAATCAACTGAAGGGTATAGACGGCTTTTATTGCATATTTTTCTAACTACGCACTGCTGCAGAATAAGTGAAGGATGGATCTTATTATAATAAGCACCACCCCAAGAACTAATACCATATTGCAGCTTAGAATGAAAGATTCCATAGTAAAATATTTTTAAAGTATTGCGAGAGCATAGATTTTTTAGTTTATAAAACTGCCGTAAAGTAGATAGAAAATATTGTTTTAACAATTTTATATGCACAGACCAGTTCATGTTAGCATCAATAGTAATGCCAAGATATTTAAAGTGATTAACAAAATCAATTTTAAAACAGTTATCATTACAGTTAATATTGACAACAAAAGACTTACAGTTTAAATTAGAAAGGCAATTGCTATTTCTTAAAGTAAATCGTTCACACTCAGAAGCATGAAAATATACATCAGGTTTGGAAGTCAATTGCTGGGTAAGATTAAAATACATTAATTTAGTTTTTTTGCTTATTACCAGATTATGTTCAGAAAACCAAAGCCTAAGTGTAGATAGATCTTTATTTATATTAGCAGTTAAATCAACTAGGTTATCAGTGGCATATGAGAAAGCTACATCATCAGCAAACGCAGTTTCTTTGCGGGAAAATTCTTGTTTGAAAAGTGAATTGATATAAATTAAAAAAAGGATTGGACCTAATACAGGCTCTTGTGGAACTCCCGTTCACAAGATTCTAATATTGCTGAAGCATTCACCAATTTTTACCCGCTGAGATCTGCAATTTAAATATGATCGGAACCAATTATATATAAAGTCTCAGAAGCCCGCTGAGTACAGTTTTTTTAAGAGAATTTCGTGGTTTACAATGTCGAAAGCTATAGTAATATCCACAAAGAGACCTGCACAACGCTTTTTATTATCAAGTTCTTTTTGCACACTAGTACAAAATTATAAAAGAGCATTTTCTGTGGATAATCCCTTCATAAAACCAAATTGCATTGAACTAAAGAAATTAGATTGATTTAAGAAACACAACACTTTATTTTTGATAACTTTTTCAAAAATTCTTAAAATTGATGGTAGTATGGAAATTGGTCTGTAGTTCACAATATCTTTTACATGGCCTTTCTTAAATAATGGTAAAATAATTGCCTTTTTGAGCTGTTCTGGAAATACTCCAGATATAACAATCAAATTGAAAATGTACGCTAAAATATTCACAACATTTGAACATATATATTTTAATAAATGGTAAGATAAACCATCAACACCACATGAATTACAATTATTTAAAGACATAATAATTTTATGTAATTCTAAAGATGAAATTTGATTAAAAACAAAACTACTAATATTAAAACTATCACCTATAAGACCTAAATCTTGACAACAATTACACACAGAGTGATTAATAATGTGAGTTTGATTAGCAGCGACCGACACAAAAAAATCATTAAATTCATTAGCTATTGATGTTTCATCAGACATGAGAGACCCTTTTTTAGTTAACACAATAGATCTACTTTTGTTAGATGATTTATTTAAGATATTGTTAACCAACGACCATACCTATTTCAAATTAACTTTACATTATGATAGTAAAGTTGACGTTGTTCAACAATTTGCTTTTTTAAGCTTTTACAGAATGTATTATAATCTATAATATAATACACAAGATGCTGGCGAGAATATTTTATATCTATAATAAAACACTCACGCTGAATGTAAATTAAACTGGCAATGATGATATATTTATTTAATAATTTAAAATTTTATTATCAGAGACACGAATCTTTAACTCAAAGTATTATCAAGAGACACAAACCGTTCATTAAAAGTATAAATAAATTTAGTAAATATTATTACCAGAGACCAAATTTTCCACTAGAAGTATTATCAGAGACACAAACCGTTCATTAAAAGTGAGTACAGTTAAAAAAGGAAAAGTACATACTTAAAAAACACATTTTCAATAAAAATAAATTCAGCAAATTTTTAATTTTTTAATTTGACCGCCACCACCATTATGAACTGGTCGCAGCGGTAAATTAAAAATAAATTATTAATCTTCTGTTGGCGTTTTCAATCTTTGTTTTGGAAAAAAAAAAAAATAGGTACTCTTAATAAAATTAAAACGCTTGAAGGTGAAAAGAGCAAAGTTTATAGTAAGCCTCATATTTGTAAGAAAAAATAATAGGCCGATTTTATTCTTGATTTTGTTTTCATTAGTATAAAAGCTGATAAAAGCTTCGTAACAGACTTTAAAGTAGTTTTGTTTATTTAGGTTGAAATTTAGATTTTTAAGCTAAATTTTCGGTATAACTGGTATAACATAAAATATTCGAAATTTTTTTATTAATATAAAATTCGGCAGACTTAAATAATCATATTTCATAACAGAAGTCTGGAACTTACCAAATATTATAAAAATGGATATTTTTCTTAAAAAATAAAAAACTAACATAGAAAATATCATTTTAGAAGCCTTCTCTCACAATAGATTCATAATTTTGTACTAATTTTTTATTAGACCATTAAATTAAAAAGCTGTCGAAAATGACCGTCACAAAAAAAGCCCCCGAAAATTTATGAAATTTCATTATCAGAGACATGAATCTTTTGTTAAATATACCAAAGACCTCTTCTAAAGTACATTTAAATAAAATAAATTCAGCAAATTTTTTTCAAGCAAAAAAAAATTAACGCAAAAGACTTGAAAGTAGTTTTGATAATTAAAGTAATTTCGCGGCGAAAACAACTATTTTTCATCGATATAAAAATTTTTTTTTAAAACTAAAGAAAAATAGAGAGTAAAATTTTAACAAATATTAAAATTATTTCGATTATTGGTATTGTTTTAAATGTAACAAAAAAAAAAAAATGTCGTAGCGGTTGGTGTTGGTTGGTTTTTCGCCGGTTTTTATTGTGCACTTCATACATGTGTTTCAAACAATTTTTGAGATATCGGCACGAACTTTTACCCTGAATGTGTTTTTAGCTTGGACCATTTTTTCTCAATGATTAAAAAACTGTCAAAAATTACTGCCACGAAAAAACGGCGAGAAAACTGCTACCTAACTTAATTAACTGCTACCTAACATTTTTAATTTTATGTGTTTAGATTTGTTTTATGTTTTTTTCCTATTACATCAAGTAAGTAAGTGATTCCAACGTTTTTTTAATGGTGCTGATGTAAAAATGAAATTTTTAGGTAGTTTATTAAGGGAGCCAGTATGATAACGGAAATGTTTTTGAATCTACAGAAATTGTGCAATTGCACAGGGGATTTTCTAGTATGTATTTAATCTACTATTGTTAGAATATTTACGACATTGAATTCTTAATTTATTTTTTTGCTTAATTTTATTTAAAAGTGAGCGATTCATCCAAGGTTTTAACATTTTATTTGAATTTCTTAAACTTACACAGTAGCTGGAATCAGCTATATGAGAATTTAGGATAATAGTAAAAGCATTAGTAGCTAAATTAACATTATCTGCTAAAAACACCTCTTCCCAGAATTCAAATCGCAGTTTATTATTTAATTTTACAAAATTATTTTTTTTTGAAATCTTATTTGAATTATCGTGAGAATTAACAAAATTTTTTATGTTGTTAATTAATATTCCTGTCATGCAATGATCAGAAATTCCTAAATCCAAGTTAACACTTTCACATAGATTTAGAGAATAATTAGAAAAACGGCAATGTATATGGTCTAAGCAGCTTCCTGAGCTAGGCCGGGTTGGTTCATTAATAAGTGAAAAGCAAGAGTCCAAAATATCAATATTAAAATCTCCCAAAAAAACTAGATTTTTACTTTTTTCATTACACAAAAAATTTGAAAATTCATTTAAAAAAGACTGAATGCAATCTATAAAGACATACAAAACTGAAGTGAGTATTATTAATTAAAACTTGAATTTATAAAGCATCTGAAGTTATAAAATTAAAATAAGAAAGCTCATAATCCACTTATTTTTTTATAAAAACACCTACACCACCGGCAGAATAGGTTATATTAGTTTTAGCATGAAATGTATAACCGGCAATATTAAAATCGTATACTTCATTTTTAAAAATCCATATTTCAGAAACAAATAACAAAACTGGTTTATTCGGAAATAGTTCTAGATAGTAGTATAGGCTATGAGAGTCCTGCATAAAAAGTGAAGTTTAGGGTATACGGCAACCTTAATTGTGAATAAAAATGAAATGAAAAAAAAAATGCTGATAATTTAATGCTGATAATAAAATTTAGTGTGTTTGTTAAATGTATAACCGGGAATATTAAAATCGTATACTTCATTCTTAAAAATCCATATTTCAGAAACAAATAACAAAACTGGTTTATTCGGAAATAGTTCTAGATAGTAGTATAGGCTATGAGAGTCCTGCATAAAAAGTGAAGTTTAGGGTATATGACAACCTTAATTGTGAATAAAAATGAAATGAAAAAAAAAAAATGCTGATAATTTAATACTGATAATAAAATTTAGTATGTTTGTTAATAGCATAGAAAATTAAAATGACGTCAGGGAATTTCATAGTTGGTGTTATCAATGAATAGTTTTTTGTAAACGGTTTTGAATTAAGAATTTAAAAAAAACAAGAGTTGTTAAAAAGTGTAGTAAATTATTAAGTCTGAGTGTATGGTGCTAGAGAAATTCCTTTTAGAAAAAAAAAATAAAATTAAGATTAAAAATTTGTTTTATGGTTTCTTGAATTTGAAATTATGATGATAAGAAAATATGAATAATAAGGTTTTGAAATAATAGAATAAATAGAAAGTTCTTATCAGTTATACTTAATAATGTACAATATTTAAAAATTAAGCAAATTTTTTAAATTGTAAAATAACGAGGAAGAATACAGTTGCCTTTGTCAACTCTTAGATACCCGTACGAACCGTTAGTATGTTCACAGGCTGTCACTCTGCTTACAATATTATTTTTTTAATATTTTAGTATTTTAAAATAATTTGGGTGAATTTTATAATTTCTAGAACTATGGGTTGTACATATATTCAAACTATATGTTTATACATGCTTCAAAAGCAGATTTTAACCTTCCACATAACGATTATCAATCCAAAACTTTTTCAAATATTCTATAGTACCATTTAATACTAAGCGGTAAATGTATATTAAATTTACTAAGTACAAAATAGTAAATATAATTTTAAATATTACATTATATTATATTTAAATATTCCATTGACAGAATAATTTCTTATAAGTACAATAAAATACATATATGTATGTAAATACGGCGCTATATAATATACATCTATACTCTTATCATTCATTCATCAGTGACATATACGATATGTAAATAAACATGATATTATATAAGTTAATATCATATAAATATAAAAATTCTTCAAGCAACCGTTATGTTGTTTATTTATTTACATTTTTATGTACTACGCATTATATCCTCAACAATTTCAAATTATCGAGTAAAACAAAATGCAAAAAATTCATTAAAGAAATTTGTTAGAAAATTTGAAAAAATCAAGTAACACTTTCGTCAATTATAAAGTAGCCCTATATTATTAAAAAAAGTTGTTAACAGAAATAAGAGTATAATGTTGAAGCTTTAATTTTTGTGTATTACTTCAAAAAAATTTTAACAGGTGTTCAAATTACAGATGTTTAAAAATAGGAAATTTTCAGTTTTTGACCCCTTATGCCCCTAAACGGGGAGTGATACAAAAAAAATTTTTGAAATGACTCATACTTATTTTCAAAGATCTAACTTCTGTCAATTTTGTTAACCAACGACCATACCTATTTCAAATTAACTTTACATTATGATAGTAAAGTTGACGTTGTTCAACAATTTGCTTTTTTAAGCTTTTACAGAATGTATTATAATCTATAATATAATACACAAGATGCTGGCGAGAATATTTTATATCTATAATAAAACACTCACGCTGAATGTAAATTAAACTGGCAACGATGATATATTTATTTAATAATTTAAAATTTTATTATCAGAGACACGAATCTTTAACTCAAAGTATTATCAAGAGACACAAACCGTTCATTAAAAGTATAAATAAATTTAGTAAATATTATTACCAGAGGCCAAATTTTCCACTAGAAGTATTATCAGAGACACAAACCGTTCATTAAAAGTGAGTACAGTTAAAAAAGGAAAAGTACATACTTAAAAAACACATTTTCAATAAAAATAAATTCAGCAAATTTTTAATTTTTTAATTTGACCGCCACCACCATTATGAACTGGTCGCAGCGGTAAATTAAAAATAAATTATTAATCTTCTGTTGGCGTTTTCAATCTTTGTTTTGGAAAAAAAAAAAAATAAGTACTCTTAATAAAATTAAAACGCTTGAAGGTGAAAAGAGCAAAGTTTATAGTAAGCCTCATATTTGTAAGAAAAAATAATAGGCCGATTTTATTCTTGATTTTGTTTTCATTAGTATAAAAGCTGATAAAAGCTTCGTAACAGACTTTAAAGTAGTTTTGTTTATTTAGGTTGAAATTTAGATTTTTAAGCTAAATTTTCGGTATAACTGGTATAACATAAAATATTCGAAATTTTTTTATTAATATAAAATTCGGCAGACTTAAATAATCATATTTCATAACAGAAGTCTGGAACTTACCAAATATTATAAAAATGGATATTTTTCTTAAAAAATAAAAAACTAACATAGAAAATATCATTTTAGAAGCCTTCTCTCACAATAGATTCATAATTTTGTACTAATTTTTTATTAGACCATTAAATTAAAAAGCTGTCGAAAATGACCGTCACAAAAAAAAAGCCCCCGAAAATTTATGAAACTTCATTATCAGAGACATGAATCTTTTGTTAAATATACCAAAGACCTCTTCTAAAGTACATTTAAATAAAATAAATTCAGCAAATTTTTTTCAAGCAAAAAAAAATTAACGCAAAAGACTTGAAAGTAGTTTTGATAATTAAAGTAATTTCGCGGCGAAAACAACTATTTTTCATCGATATAAAAATTTTTTTTTAAAACTAAAGAAAAATAGAGAGTAAAATTTTAACAAATATTAAAATTATTTCGATTATTGGTATTGTTTTAAATGTAACAAAAAAAAAAAAATGTCGTAGCATGAAAAATGTCGTAGCAAAAATGTCAAAATTTCAAGTTTCCAACTTAAAGCGTTTAGAAGATAGAAGGGTTGAAGAATTTCGCAAAATTTGAGTTTCACATAACGGTAAATTAAGACACCGTATGCCACAAATATATATTTATTCTATATACACTTTTAAAGCTAATAAAAGTAGTAATCGTTTGGCGTTTTCAAAATGAAGATATACCTTATACAACTTGTGCTATAACAATTTAAATATAGAGCTTTTTTGAACCTTTGGGGGGCTGTAGCTCCGTAACGGATGGGGCTACAAAAAAAAGTTATTAAAAATAAAATTAATATTTTTGTGAGATCTATGAGTAGTTAAAATTTCATAGCTCTATTGCAAAAAAAATTTGGGGATCTAAAAGTTAGGTGTTCGAGACCTACTCTAAGGCTTGGTCCAAACTCAACCAAAAAAAATAGGGAACCTACAAATTACTCCAAGAATATTTTGTGTAAATTTCAAGATTCTAGCTTTCTTAGTTTTTGAGTTAGCGTGCTGACGGACGGACGGTCGGACGGACGGACGGACGGACGGACATGGCTCAAAAGTCTTAGAATTTTTTTCTGATCCGATCCATACCTTTGAAGGTATATCTAGCTCGCTTATTTCGAGGTGTTACAAACGGAGGAGTAATTCTATTATACCCGATCCTATCGTACGGGTATAAAAATCTGAAATGACGTCAGGGGGATTCCTTTAAAATTATATAAAAAAAGAAAAAGAAAAATATATGTTCGAAAACGTATTATTTATGTTTTAGTATTTCTTCGATATTTTTATGAAAACAAATGAATATGAAGAAAATCGAAATGAATTGAAAAAGTCAATGATACGGACACGAATTGAAGAGGGAATTATATTTATAGCGTCAATAGAGGATGCATATAATGAAAAAAATAATAAATCAAAAATTGGTGATATGTTAACTAATTTTAGAAAATTACTTGAAAGTTTAAAAGAGGAATATTTAGTTCACATGGAATCTTATGGAGATGCAAGAGATCACTATTTACCGCTTTTTATGTATGTGTATTCTATTATAAGTCAAGTAAAATTGATACACAAAAAAGAAATTTCTGGAAAATAAAAAAAGTATATATATTTTATAATTACTAATAAAAAAAACATTACTTCGTTAACCTTTAAAGAAGATACAACATATACTTATTTTTTATTAATTATGAAAACATTTATAGTTTTCTTATTCTGCTTGTTAACTATTCAAACAAATTCAGCTCCAACTTCTAATATTAGATTAGATGAATCAGCTTTTGGGAGCGCATATTTTAATATTTTACTTCCAAATAATGAGACTATTAAAGTAAATTTATCAGTTCAGTTATTAAAACATATAATTTCCTCAGAATCAAATTCTAATGAAATTACAACAACAACAATACAACCATTAACTACTTTGCAAGCAAATGATCAATTGTTATCAGATAAAGCTGATTCAGTACCACAATATGCATCTGTAGATGATGCTATTAAAGCTTTTAGAAATGAATTAGTTTTAAAAGAACAGAATATTGGTGGAATAATAAATAGTGAGCATATATTTTATAGACATTTTGTATTGAATATTGGTGAGAATCAAAAACTCACTGTGAGATGTGAATATGAAAGTATTTTTATTAAGAAGTATCTCAAAATTCAGTGTCATGAATATCGAAAAATATTAGCTGAAAGAATTACAGGTGATGGAGAAGTAGAAAAAATTATATTGGTAGATACGAAATATAAATCTGAATTTACGGTAATTGATTTACGAAAAATCAAACAGATTCCTCATATCAAATGGAAATTCATTAAAAAACATAAAAACATTTTTTTTTTTATAATCAAAGTAAAAATAAATAAATAATATAATTTATAAAAAACAAATTTTTTTTTTTTTTCTTTTATATTAAGTCAGTTTTATTAATCCATGAATTGTAAGCGGATGAGAATCCAAGCCATTTTACAAAAACCTTGTTATCTTTACTTTTAATAACTTTTTCAACTAAGTAAATAGTATTATGTTTAGATTTTAGTAACTCATGCTCATAGAAACCTCCTTCAATAAGTTGACCTTCATAATCTTCTAATAAATATGTTACAGGATTAGTAATTTGCACTTTTCTTATCTTAAATATTTCCGTCGTTCAATTAGGAGTATAACCTTTCTCAAAAACATGCTTGTACTTGCTTATTTAAACTAAGTCATCAATTTTAAATTTGGATGGTGGTGAAATTTTAATATGATTATATACAGTTTTAAGTAAATTTCCAGCATTATCTTTATTGACATCAGATGGTTGTTTCTGAATTGTACGATGTTTACTGTTGTTATATTGTTTAACTAATTCTGCAATTAGGTTAATCCATTTATAATTTCCATTAAAACTAAATTCTTTCCACATCTTTCCTTTTAAAGTTCTATTAAAACGTTCTGCAATTGAAGCTTTTAATATGCTAAATGTTGAATAATGATTTATATGATATTTATTCATTAAATTTTTGAATATTTTATTAAAAAATTCTTTCTCATCATCTGTTTGTAAATTTTGTGGATGTCTTTTAGAAATTTGAAAAATATTTTGCATAGCTTGTGTGACGTTCTCTGAAGTTTTTGTTTTTATAGGGATTGCCCATGCATACTTAGAAAATGTATCAATTACAGTTAATAAAAAATTAAAGCCTTTGTTTTCTTTAGCATATGAGCCCATTTCTACTAAATCAGCTTGCCATAGATCGTCAAATCCTTTAATTATAACTCTACGTCGTTTAAAATTTCTCCGTGTAGGTTTATGCAGCTCTTCAACAACCTCTCTTTTGCTCATTTTTAAATAAAATAAAATAAAATGTATATAATTATTATATAACTAATTAGAAAATCTTTGATTGAAAATGATATTTCGATGATTACTATCTAGAATCTTAGCAATAATATCATCAGTATTTTGAATTCTTTGATTAAATCTACAGTGATCCAGTGCTATCATTTCCCAATATTTTTGTCGAGCTAATTTGTATGCTGTATTCCATTTGTATAGTATATGTATTTGAGGCTTTAAAATAAATTTCACTCTCTTTTTTACTTTTTTCTCATCATTATCATAATCCTCTTCCTCATGGCTTTCTTCAGATGAATCTGAAATACCCTCAGAAACAATTGAAATATCATCTTCATTCCCATTGCTCTCATCATATGAATCTGAAGCATCAAGTCAATCGAATAAATCTACAACTTCATCCTTACTCATCTTGAAAATAACTAATTAGAATATATGTACCTCTCTTTCAGTTATTTATAAATAAAATAAATTAAATTAAATAAAACGAACAATAAATGTTCAATGTATTAAAATTTATATTCTTTATTTGTATAATAGTTTACAGGTATGTATACTTTTATTATAATTTATTTTCTATTCTTTTATATAATTTCATTAGTTTGGAACAGTGTAACATACATTGTTCTGCTGAATGACATGGATAAGTATCTGGAAAACTTTCTATATTATCTGATGTATAGGGGCATATATCCCAATGATATCCATACTCCTTCGTTTCAATCTGTACAGAATTTTCAAATAACTTTAAAAATTTGAAATGATCTTTTAACTGTTCATAATGTTCCTCTAATAATTAAATCTAATGCTGATTGAACTTTAGCTTCAGCGTTTTGTAGTCGTTTTGTAGTCGTAGTCAGTAAATACAATTGGTTTTTTAACTTGAAATTCAATAAAATCATTCATTTTTGAAAATTTTTCATTTAATATTACAGAAAATTTGATCTGGATTTGCTCTAAACTATCTTGCATTTTTTCTTCTAATATTCTTAATTTTTCTTCTGCTAATTTAAGTTCTATAGACATTACTGTCTCTACATGATCAAACATTTCTCTTATCTCGTTTTGTAATAGTTCTTTGTGAAAGAAAATTTGATTATTCACAAATGTTTGCGTTGCTGCATCATTTCCGTTAATTGGATCTTGAACATTTGATAACATTTTGTTATCTAAATCATAATTTCCTTCAGAAGTTAATTTAAAACCTATACCTGGAGCACCTTGAGTATATAGTTTTCTAGAAGAAGAAGCTGTATTACGTCCAAACTTATCAAGTGGCATTTTGATTTTTACTGATTGTTAATAGAAAGTGTTATTGTATTATATTTGCTTCTCTCAATTCTTCAATTAGAGATACAATTTCATTGTGATGATTATTATTACCAGCTGTTTCTGATGCAATTAAAGCCTTAATCTATCAACTAACTCATTAGGATCATCCCAATAAATATACTGATTTGATTTATTTGTACAATTTAAACGAGTTTCTGGTGTAGAAGATTTATGAAAAAAAAAATTATTAAAATTATTTTTATTTGTTCTAAATGATTATAATTTCTTTTATGTGCATTAGTTTTGTTAAGTATTTGATGATACGTTCTTAAATCACTTTCAGTATAGCTTAAAGGTTCTTTTTTAAATATTAATTCATATAGACCATCAGTTTCTTTAAAAGTTTCATTATCAATCAATATATTTTTATTAATTTCATCTATTTCAAATTTAGCATTTCCAAGTTTTCGAACATTTAACGACTCATCAAAATAGGGGCCGTATGACGTATCAAGTTCTGATTTGGTAAGAATAGGAAATTGTGAAGTTGGTGATTCATCATTAAACTTATCAATTATAGATGGTGTTTGAAATTTTATAGTATTCCGTGTTGAAGTTTTAAATTTACTGTAAGAATTGCTGTTGTTGCTAGGCGTTTTAATTTCCGGCATGAATGATGTCATTGACTTAGTGCTGTTATCAGTCCATTTAACTTCCGGTTTGATAACATTATTTGAAAATTGTTGTTTGACAACATTTGTTATTTCTTTTAATGGTTTTATAATTGGAGTAAATGCTTTTTCACGATTGTGATCTTCAGATAGCTTCTCAACTTTTAAAGATTGAAATTTTCTTTTTAAACTTTTACGAGTTTTAATTAAATTTTTCATAAGTTGTTCATCCATTTTTTCAATCAATCAATCAATCCAATCTAATCCGTTCAATTATCAACTGATCTGTTCTGTTGCTAACTGCTAACTGCTATCTGTTAAATGATCTGTTTAGTTAGTAACTATCAACTACTGACAGACCTATTCTCTTCTTAAAGTTTAACAACTATATCAAAATTTTTTCTATTGCGACCATTATTTAAACTGCTATCTTTGTCAATTAATAGAAAACCATAATTATCATTCCAACAGCATACACTCAACCTTTTAAAATCATTATAAGACATATCAGAATTTACATGATCATTATATAGGGTGTTGAGGTATCATTTTGATTTTGCCGCCATTTTTTTTCTACCTGGTATTTTTATACGACGTTTCTTTAGGTATATTCTAAATACATTCCGGTTAGTTAATATGGAACGTTACACTTAGGAACAACGTGTTTTTGTTATTAAAACATTTTTTGAAAACGGTAAAAGTTTTCAAGATGTAATTAGGAAATTTGGTAGAGAAAATGCTCCAACAAATCGTGCCATCAAGCTGATGGTTGATATATTTCTAGAAACTGGATCTGTTCTTGATAACAGAGGTAACATTTTTCAACGTAGTGGCCGTTCAACCGAGAATGTAGCAGCTGTGAGCAGAAGTGTTGAAGAAGATCCAAAAACTTCCATTCGTCATCGTTCGCAGCAATTAAACATCAAACCATCCACATTATTCAACATTTTGCATCGTGATCTCCATTTAAAGGCTTATAAGGTCTAGCTGACGCAAGAATTAAAACAAACTGACCATGCATTACGTCGGCAATTCGTTTCTTGGGCAATTGAAAAACAAGAAGAAAATGAGAATTTTTTTAACAAAATAATCTTCACCGACGAAGCTCATTTCCAGCTCAATGGCTACGTCAATAAACAGAATTGCCGCATTTGTGGTGAAGAGAATCCAAGGGTTATCTTAGAGCAACCAGTACATCCACAAAAAGTTACGGTTTGGTGTGGTTTCTGGTCAGGAGGAATCATCAGACCATATTTTTTTGAAAACGCAAATGGAAATGCGATTACGGTCAATGGAAATCGCTACAGGGAGATGATCCGAAGCTTTTTGTGGCGGGAAATTGATGATTTGGACGTAGAGAATATGTGGTTTCAACAGGACGGTGCCACTTGTCACACAGCAAGAGAAACAATGGATCTTTTGAAGGAAAAGTTCGAAGATCGTATTATTTCTCGTAGAGGAGGAGTGATGTGGCCACCAAGATCGTGCGATTTGACACCGTTGGATTTTTTTTTATGGGGTTTTGTGAAATCGCAAGTGTACAGCAATAATCCCACAACAATTCAAGAGCTTAAAAACAACATTATCGAGCAGATTTCAACCATTGAGAATAGTTTATTGAACAACGTGATTCAGAATTTTGGTAAAAGATTGGAAGCCTGCCGAAGTAGTAGAGGGGGCCACTTGGCCGACATAATTTTTCATTATTAACCGGAACCTATTTCTAATAAATTAAAATAAAAATATATTTAATATTTCAAAAAAAAAAGTCTTTATTTATTAAAATTAAAATGATACCAGTAGTATAGCTATGCCGGTTCTGGATCACTTTTTTGACCGCTATCTCTTTCACTCCTATGTGTTCTTATGGCGGAATGTTTTCTATCTCTTTCACTACTCTTTTAGTACTAGGGTTTGTGACTTTGGTCTAAAATAAAAAGCATGAGGTTTGTGACTTTGGTGTGAAGTAAATCCTCCTAAAATTATGCAATTAAGATTGTATAAATTGACAGTTATTTTTGAATCTGTTAGTTTGAATACTACAAGTCATAATCAAAATTATTTAAATTATAAAATAAAAATCTGAAATGACGTCAGGGAATTTCTTTGAGTTTTTTGAATTATGTAGAAAACAATAACAAAAAAATTTTGTGTTTTGCTGTCGCTAAAACAATAACAAAAAAAAAAAAATCTGAAATGACGTCAGAGGAGTTTTATTATATGAGTTACATGTATAATCATCTACCCCCACCACTTTTTGTTCAACAAATGTTCAACAAATTTTTAAAGTTGTAAAATAAAAATCTGAATTTTTTGGTTAATATAAAAAGAAAAGAAAAAAACCGTTGATTGATACACATATTTTTGTCGTTCAAGATAGTTGTCCCTATCAATTAATATTTTATTTTAAAAGCATTGGTTCAGGTTGTTTGAAGTTCAAAATTAATATAAAGGTGTAATATTAAATACATAATTAAAATGGAAGGTTATGCAGATTCTATTGTTGAAAAATACTTTAATAAAAATGGAGTATTACCTTCTGAGAAAAATAGTGAAAATTTAAAAAATTGTCAAGATGATATTAAAAAATTGGAACAAATTTTGATAAAAATTAAACAATTTGGAAAGAAACAAAAACTTTTGTCAGCAATATCAAAATTGAGATCATTTATTAGCATCAATATAGTAAAAAATAATAATAATATGATCAAAGGAGGTGGCAGCATTGATACTAATAATAGTGCTAATAATATGATTTGGGAAGATTTAAACTATTCAGCATTTAAGTGTAGAATACGATCAGCTATTATAACAAATATAATACATAAAGACCCAAAAATATTTCTTAAGGAATGTCAAACAATAATGATACCCCAATTGAGAAAAATTTTAGAAGAATATGGAAGCATTAAAATTAATTGTGTATTTTGTGGTGAATTCAAAATATTTAAAAGTAATGATAATGATGAAAAAAAGGAGTTCAAGCACTTAAACACCAAAAATGTAACCATCTATATGGAGGATGATTTGAATGAAATTATAAGTGAATCTATTGTAGATTCGTTATTAAAAAAATTAGAAGAGTTTCAAGAAAAAGATAGTGGATGGGCCCTTTCAGCTATTCTCAACCTAGTAATCAATATTAACAATCATTCACCAATAAAAGGTAGCTCCTTCATACCAACACCATCGGAAATTTTAAGAAAAAAAGCTTGTGTAAATGTAAGAAATAATGATGATGCCTGTTTCGCTTGGGCTATTGTTTCTGCACAATTTCCTACAGAAATAAATTCAAATATAATTTCAAGTTATCCAGACTATACTGATGTATTAGATTTGGATGGTATAGATTTTCCAATGCAAATTAATAAAATTGGAATTTTTGAAGAAAACAATAATGTATCAATTAATGTGTTTACTCATACTGAAAGGGAACAGAAAAACAGAAAGAAATATTTCCATTAAGACTGTCAAAAGTGGTAGAGAAAGGTATAACAATAATTTTAACTTCAGTTAAATTTAAATTAATAAATAATTTTTAAATTTTAGATAGACAACATATCAATTTATTGTTATTAGAAGGAGTAACTGATATTGATGATGATGATACAATTATAATGAAACAACATTATGTATGGATCAAAAACTTGTCAAGGCTAGTTTCATCAAATACATCTAATCATAATCATTTCATACATATTTGCAACCGCTGCTTACATTATTTTCATAGTGAGGAAAAACTAGAAGTTCATCAGAAAGATTGTTTCAATCAAAATAATTGTAAAGTACGATTACCTACTTTAGAAAATAATACACTTAGTTTTAAGAATTTTAAAAATAAGCTAATGGTTCCAATTGTAATATATGCAGATATTGAATGCATTTTAAAAGAAACTGACGAAGGTAATATATATCAGGAACATATTCCATGTTCAATCGGTTATTATATAAAATCTTCATATAATTCTGCTTTTGAAACTTATGTATCTTATCGTGGTGAAGATTGTATTGATTGGTTTATGACTGAACTTAAGGTATTAAGAACTATTTTAAATGATAAATTAACTCAAACTAAACAAATGATAATTTCAAATGAGGAAGATTTAAATTTTAGATTTGCTGAAAAATGTTTTATTTGTGAAAAACAATTTACTTCTACTTCTAAAACAGTACGTGATCATTGCCATTTAACAGGTAAATATCGTGGAGCTGCACATAACAGCTGTAATTTAAATTTTCAAGGTGATTTAACTATACCAATCATTTTTCATAACTTAAGCTCGTATGATGCACATTTTATTATAAAAGATATTAATAAAATTGGTGAAGGTAATGTGAATGTATTACCACTTAATAAGGAAAAATATATATCATTTACAAAAAATATTGATAATTGTAAAATCAAATTTAGATTTATAGATTCATTTAGATTCTTGCCTGCTAGTTTAGATTCAATTTCATCATTATTAAACGAATATCCAATATTAGAATCAGAATTTTCAAATTTAACATCTAATCAAATTAATTTATTAAAAAGAAAAGGTGTGTATCCCTATGATTATTTTAATAGTTTTGAAAAGTTCAAGGAAGAAACTCTTCCCAATAAGAATCATTTTTATAATAAACTAAACAAACAAAATGTTAACGATAAAGATTATGATCATGCTAAAAAAGTGTGGAAAGAGTTACAAATTAAAAATTTAGGTGAATATTCTGATTTATATTTAAAAACAGATGTTTTGTTGTTGGCTGATGTTTTTGAAAAATTTCGAATTACTTCTTTGAAAACACACAAACTAGATCCAGCTCATTATTATACACTTCCTGGTTATACATGAGATGCAATGTTATTGTATACAAATATAGAGTTGGAACTTCTTACAGATATTGATATGATAATGTTTATTGAGAGGGGTATACGTGGAGGGTTAACACAATGTACAAAAAGATACTGTGAAGCGAATAATCAATATTTGGAAACTTTTGATAAAGACAAACCAGAGAAATATTTAATGTATTGGGATATAAATAATCAGTATGGATATGCTATGACACAACATTTGCCATATGGAGGTTTTAAATGGGTTGAAAATACTGAACAATTTACAGCTGATACAATTTCTTCTATTTCTGATGATTGTGATAATGGATATATTTTTGAAGTAGATTTGGAATATCCTAAAGAGCTTCATGATTTACATTCAGATTTACCATTTTGTCCTGAAAATATATGTCCACCAGGTTCCAAACAGAAAAAATTGCTTGCCACTTTATATGACAAATCTAAATATGTTATACATTATAGAAATTTAAAACAAGCTCTAAAACATGGTTTAAAATTAACAAAAATTCATAGAGTTATAGAATTTAATCAATCTCCTTGGTTAAAATCCTACATTGATTTGAATACAAAACTAAGAGCTGAAGCAGCAAATGATTTTGAAAAAAATCAATATAAATTATTCAATAATGCAGTATTTGGAAAAACTATGGAGAATGTGCGAAAATATAGTTCCGTGAAACTGGTTTCAAAATGGGCAGGTAGATATGGAGCTAGTGTTATGATAGCATCCCCTTTCTTTAAAACTGCTACAGTTTTTAATGAAAATTTGGTTGCAATAGAACTTTTTAAATCAGAAGTCTATTTTTGTAAACCAATTTATGTGGGATTATGTGTGTTAGATATTTCAAAAACTTTAAATTATAATTATCATTATGGTTATATGAAGCCAAAATTTGGAGAAAATTGTTCAATTGTTTATACTGATACTGATGGTTTAATCTATGAAATTTCCAATACTAATATTTATGAAGTTATGAAAAATGATTGCCATACACACTTTGACACAAGTGATTATCACGCAAATAATATTTGGTCAATACCACAAGTAAATAAAAAAGTTGTTGGTCTAATGAAAGATGAATTAAATGGTAATATCATGTCTCACTTTGTTGGTTTGAGAGCAAAAATGTATGCCATTAAAGTTGAAAACAAAGAAAAAATAAAAAAAATTAAAGGTGTTAAAAAAAATATTGTAAAAAACGAAATTTCTTTTGATGATTTTATTGATTGTTTAAATAATGATGTTAATAAAATAGTAAATCAAAACTTAATAAAATCAAAACTCCACACTGTACATAGCATAAACCAATCAAAATTAGCTTTAAGTGCATCCGATGATAAAAGACTTTTAATAGAAGATTCCTACAGTACATTACCTTGGGGTCATTATAGTATTAATGAGTAAAAAAGAAATAAATTTTTTAAATTGTTTTTAAAAATGTGTTTTAATGAATTTGTTTAATAAATTTTAAGCACCATAAAACCACAAACATCTCATTTGAATTTGAATACTTTTTTCTGATAGTGATTAAAATAGTAAAACATAATCTCCCAAATTTTATATTAAAATGTGTTTACTTAATTTGGAGTAAATTTCAATCGAGCATCAGCTCTAATATTTTTATATTTACATTGTATGGTAAATTTTAAGCACCATAAAACCACAAACATTCCATTTGAATTTGATTGCTTTTTTGTGATAGTGATTAAAATAGTAAAACATAATCTTCCAAATTTTATATTAAAATGTGTTTACTTAATTTGGAATAAATTTCAATCGAGCTTCAACTCTAATATTTGTGTATTTACATTGTATGGTAAATTTTAAGCATCATAAAACCACAAACATCCTTTATATAAAAAAATCTAAATATTCCCCAAAATTCAGTATAAATAGCCCACAAAAGTTCATAAATACATCAATCAAAAGTTCACAAACCACCAGTTCACATAACATATCCAGTATCCAATTCACAAATGGAGTTTGTAACGGAATTCAACAAAAAATTTTGTCCTGAGACAATATTTAAATTGAGTCAAATGACTATTAAAAAAAATTACAATATCATCAGTGCAAACATTACAACAACCAGATATGGCGAACGGTTGTTGTTAAGATTGAACAACAGGCGATTGCTCTATTTGCCAAAAATGTTCGTAAATGTAAATACAGAGGACTTAAACGAACTGAATAGTGGAAATTATTCCATAATAAATCTAGGGAAGGATACAAATAGGCTGTACAGCCTAAAAATTGCGGAATATGTTCTGGAGGAGTCCCCGTCCGATGAGGACTGGGACGAGGAGCTCGAGGTTGCTGAATCCGAATATAAAAATTAATAAAATTATTATAAAAATAAAATTATTAAAATAAATTAAAAGTTTTTTTTATTTTTCAAATTATTATTTATTTATTTTTTTTTCAGATTTTTATTTTAAGGTTTTTTAGATTTATTATTTTCCCTTTTTCCAGTTTGATATTTTATCCATATCAATTAAAACGAGCGATTGCAAATGGTAAAATGTTCTTCTTAAATCCTTTTGAACTAGCTAATAGCTAAATTCTAATTTAAGGTACTATACATATATACATACATACAAAAAATCTTTCATTTAAATTTCTTTTGTTATGACTAAATTCTAATTATTCTTTATCAGTTAGTATTTTATTTCATTTATGGACAAATATAGAGAAATAACCTTGAACTTGAACAAAATTATTAATGTAAATCAGTTTAAATAAAGCTAGACTAAGAATAAAAAAATTTTTTATTTTTAATTATGTTTTATTTACTGATAATATTTTTTTTCTTAACAATATGAAATAAAAATTCTAAACATAAATGTTCACAATTGTTGGAATTAAAATTGGTAGACATATGGCACTTTTATTATAAAATGTTGAATTTCCTCTTTGATGAAAGAATAGCAATCTCTATTAAAATGAATCTATTCTTGTTATCTCGAAAACCTTGTATATCAATTATTGCATATTCCATATTAATGTGCTTTTTCTTTACAAACAAAATCATTTATTTTTATACATAAGTTTAGATAATTTTGACCACTTCTCCTGTTAATGGTTTATATTCAATTAAGCGATCATGTAAAATAAGACAATAAGCTGTAGTATTGTCTGGAATTTTTTTTAAAGTTTTTAATTCAATCTTGACATCAACTGGCCCCATTTTAAGATTATCATTTTGATAACGAGTATCAATTATGAAGATTGGAGAATCAGTTTTAAAGTTGTCCCATGAAACTAGAGGTTCCGATATTGAGTTATTATAATAAAAGCTTCTAAAATTCGAATATGCTTCATATGCTAAGGCATAGCGATTTTTTGTAAAATCTAAATTCATATCTTCATATGGATATGATTCTGAATTTAAATATACTTTTATATTTTCAATATCACAATAATTAAAAGTTGAAGGATCTTCTTCCAGCTTATTTTGTTTGCCAGTTTGTAGAGCAAAAACAATAAAACGAGGTTTTTCAAGTTGTGAAGCTGTTTTAACATTCCAAATATGATGTGTAGTTCCTGATGGTAATGTAGGATATTCATGCAATTCCCAATTTCTAAAAGGAATTTTCATAACTGAACCATTTTCAATATTTTTGTATAAATTTAATTTAAGATTATCAGCTAAGTTAATATGTTGAACCTTCCAATATATTTTTGTAATAGTAAGTTTTGGTTTTTCACTTGCATTAGCACTGCTACACAATAATAAATTGTCATTTGATCGAGAGCGAGTTAATATTAATTCATGTTTTGCATTTGGAATAATGTTTTTGTAGTCTTCAGCAAACCCTATTAATCTTTTTAAGGGTATACAAAAATTGAAATATAAATTATTTATTTTAATTGATGCATCAGGTGACCAACTTCCATTGTATAAAGCTCTACTTTCATTTGGGTTGAGTGAAATATAGTTTTTTAATGTTGAAGTTATTCCAACATTACGATTATGATCAATTTCTTTACCATTAAGTTCATAGCGAATTTCATCAAATAGAAATGGTATAGCATTATTAACTAGTTTAGTGTGAGTAACAACTGTTCCATCATGTTTTGATACATATCCTTCAATGCAGATTAGACTTGTTGAGGGTAATATGTTTAAGTTCTGATTATGTATTTGTATTCGTATAATATCGCTTAATCCAAATGAGTTTAAGAATGGTGAATATGAATGCCAATGAGCACTAGTTATAGTTTCATCAAAAATAGGATCATTAAAAGGCTCCATTTTAATTTGCTTTTAGTAAATACCCAAGAGATTTTAAATATTCTTTATTTTCAAATGATAATTGTTTTTTGTATTTTAAATGCTGAGTTACACCTCCTCCTTCGACTGCCTTTAAACAATTAAGGTGATGTTCATCATTCTGTGAATGTATATTGGATTGATAATTTTGATTAAATACGATCATTCTGAAGCTTTAAGTGCAATCTTATTGTTATTGTTTCTCCACGAAAATTTATTAAATTACCGTTCTGATCAAGGAGTTTTACAGTAATAGAACTTATCTGATTAATAGTTACCGGCAAATAAATTACATGATTAGGAACTTCAATTATTTTATAGCCAGGACTGACGTTAATAGAGAATTCATGTAAAGTGTGAGCCTCTTTTTCATTAATATAAGCTCCAGAAACAATATTGCATTCTACTCTTATTATATTTATTTTATTAATATCAACAAAAAGATCTGAAGTATGCCATTGATTGGCTAATAATTTCTTCTTACTGAAACCTAATAATCCACCAATTGTATCTTCTCTTTCGAAATCAATTTCCTTATCAGCAAAAATTTCATACTTTAATGTATTATTATTTGCTCTTATAATTAATTTTTCCTTATCTGCTTTAGTTATATTCAACGTTTTCCTAAGAAATAGTTCAATATCACCAATTTCATATGAACCTGTTTGAATTGTAATAGGTTTATCATCAATAATAAATGTATTATTATCCTCATCTATATTAGGTATTGAGTTATACGTTTGGAAATCAACTAAACCTCAGGTATATTCTCTTCCCTTTAGATCTATAGGGGGAAAATAATTAGTTGTCAATGTGGAAGAGTTTCCGTTTAAAGTTAATGTTATTGACATGTCTTTAATCGATATAATGAGATATTTCAGTTGTGTATTCTGTTTTTATAGGTTTTTAAGGTTAATCCAAAATTCAATGATTTAGATTTCAGGCTAAAACCCATTAATAATAATATAATACAAATACATACAAATTTCTTTCTTATAACTAAATTCTAATTATTCTTTATCAGTTAGTTTTTTTATTTCATTTATGTTCAAATATAGAGAAATAACCTTGAACTTCAACAAAATTATTAATGTAGGTCAGTTTAAATAAAGCTAGACTAAGAATAAAAAAATTTTTTTTGATTTTTTATTATGTTTTATTTACTGATAATATTTTTTTTCTTAACAATATGAAATAAAAATTCTAAACATAAATGTCCACAATTGTAAGAATTAAAATTTTGATATTTATTATAATTATATGTAAGGTTATCTCCAAAATATTTTATTACTTCTAATGGTGGTCTTAAATTTCCAAAACTATCAAAATAATGAGTTATTTCATCATTTTTAAAATAAGCTACCCAATGCGTTCCATCTCCAATAGAATTATCCAAATTTATTATACCACATTCATATTTCCAAGGTCTACGTATTGGTAAATTATCTCTCATAAAAACTCCTCGAAAATACTTTAAGTATTTTTTACCAAAGTTTTCTAAATCAATATTTGTAAGAGCTCTATTGGGTAACTTAGTTAATGGTTTTTTGGATTCAAATAAAGACCTAATCCTGTTTTATATGGTTTTAAATGCAATCCATTACCTCCTTTTAATGCAATCGCTTCCATCATTTTATTATGACGTTGACTTTCTTTTAACTCTTTGTGAGCATTTTTAGCATCGTTAACAGCTTTAGTTATTCCTGCAGCGCCGCCTGAAAGTGCCCCAATAGCAGATAGACCAGCAAATATAGGGATTAAAGGTAAAACTCCTCCAATTTTTGGCACAGGAATTATTCGAGGAATGTTAATGTTTTTTTTTTTCTGTCCTTTAGAAAACTTTCTAGCAGCATGCAAAGCAGTTTTTATAATATTCTTATCATTCGTTGGTTTTTTTATAGTTTTAACAGCTAATTTAGCTTCCTTTATAACATTTTTCAATGACTTTTTTCTCGAAGTTTTCTTTTTTCTTAAAATTTTCTTTTTTGTCTTTCTAAAACCCATACCGAGCTTAACTTTAGCTTTCATTGCGTTTGTAACCAGATATGAATTTAACCGTTCACCAAAATTTGAGTTTTTAGCTTTAAGTCTTTGCCAAGCTTTTTCTGCTAATATTTTATCAGCTATTTGACGTTGATTTTGATCAGTATTTTGAGAATATGCTATGTCATGCTCTCGACAAGCCTCATCTAAACCATTAATTCCTTTATCACCTCGTGCTAATCGTTTTGCTAGTTTTGTCCCAGGACCACAATAATTATAACCAGGTAAATGCGCTTCAAATGGTAGTTTATTAATTAGAGAATTAACTACACCTTTTCCATTAACAGTTTTTTGGTTACTGATTGAATATTTATTATAAAGTGTCATAATATTAAATTGTTTAGTTTAAGAAAGTCACTCAAATACTAATCATCTTTTAAAAAATGAAATTTATAAAACTAGATAATGCAGTTAAAATTAAAAATTTCGATCAAAATTCAAAAAAGAAAATAAAAAGACATGGTGAATGTTTTCCAGATAGCATAAGAGGATTAATAGTCGGATCTTCAAATTGTGGTAAAACTAATGCTATGATAGGTATGCTTTTAGATCCTAAAGGGCTCAAATTTGAAAACATATATATCTACTCGAAATCATTACATCAACCTAAATATGAATATTTAAAAAAAATAATAAAACCAATCAAAGGAATGGGATATAACGAATTTTCAAATAATGCTGATGTAATTGAACCATCAGCCTCACAACCAAACTCAATATTTATTTTTGATGATGTAGCTTGTGATAAACAAGATAATATAAGAGCATATTTTTGTATGGGACGTCACCAAAAAGTAGATAGCTTTTATTTATGTCAGTCATATACAAGAATTCCAAAGCATTTAGTTAGAGATAATGCTAATTTTTTAATTATATTTAAGCAAGATGATTTAAATTTAAAACATATATATAATGATCACGTAAATTCTGATATGACACTTAATGAATTTAAAAAATTGAGTGCATGCTGCTGGAATGATAATTATGGTTTTCTATTAATTGACAAAGATAGTGATTTAAATAATGGGCGATATAGAAAAAATTTTGATGCATTTGCTAAATTTTAGTTAAACCAAGATCTGTTAGCAGTTGGTAGTTACTAACTGAACAGGTCATTTAATAGATATCAGTTTAGTAGTTCACAGTTAACAGATAGCAGATAGCAGTTACCAATCAGCAGTTAGCGATTATCAGTTAGCAGTTAGCAAGAGAACAGTCCAGTCGATAATTTACAGTTAATAATTGAACTAATCCATAAAAAATGGATGAACAACTTATGAAAGATTTAATTAAAACTCGTAAAAATTTAAAAAGGAAATTTTAATCTTTAAAAGTTCAGAAGCTATCAGAAGACCGTAATCGAGAAGAAGCTTTCACTCCAATTACAAAACCATTGAAAGAATTAACAAATTTTGTCAAACAACAACAACAACAACAATTTTCAAATAATGTTATCAAACCGGAAATTAAATTGCCTGCTAGCGATGATAACACTTTAAAATTATTGAGGCCATTTAAGTCGGAAGTTAAAACGCCTAGCAACAAAAGTAATACTCACAGTAAATTTATAACTTCAACACCAAATACTATAAAATTTGAGACGTCATCTATAACTGATAATATTATTGATGAATCATCAATTTCACAATTTCCTGTTCTTAACAAGTCAGAACTTGATAAGACATATGGGCCATATTTTGATGAGTCATTAAATGTTCGAAAACTTGGGAATGCTAATTTTCAAATAGATGAAATTACTAAAAATATTTCGATTGATAATGAAGTTTTTAAAGGAACTGATGGTCTATATGAATTGATATTTAAAAAAAAACCTATAAACTATACTGAAAATGATTTAAAAACATATCATCAAATACTGAACAAAACGAATGCGCATAGAAGAAATTATGATCATTTAGAGCAAATAAAAGGAAACAAACGTTTTAAATACAAAAATATATTAAGAAAATTATATGAACATGATTATAATACTAGACATAAAAAAACTGGTTCAGGTTGTTTGAAAAAAAAATTTATTAATTATTTTAATAAATCTTCTTCACCAGAAACCCATTTAAAATATACAAATCAATCAAATCAGTATGTTTATTGGGATGATCCTAATGAATTAGTTGACAGATTAAGACTTTTAATTGCTTCAGAAACAGCTGGTAACAACAATCATCACAATGAAATTGTATCTATAATTGAAGAGTTGAGAGAAGCAAATATAATACAATAACTATTTACATTAACAATCAGTTAAAACCACAATGTCGCTCGATAAATTTGGACGTAGTATAGCTTCTTCTTCTAGAAAACTACATACTCAAGGTCCTCCAGGTATAGGTTTCAAATTAAATTCTGAAGGAAATTATGATTTAGATAACAAAATTTTATCAAATGTTCAAGAACCAATTGATGGAAGGGATGCAGCAACACAAAATTTTGTAAATAATCATATTTTCTTTCAGAAAGAACTATTACAAAACGAGATGAGAGAAATGTTTACTCGTGTAGACACATCAGTAACTATAGAACTTAAATTAGCAGAAGAAAAATTAAAAATATTAGAAGAAAAAATACAAATTAGTTTAGAAGACATCCGTGTCAAATTCATGCTATTGTTAAATGAAAAATTTTCACAAATGAGTGATTTTATTGAATTTCAAATCAACAACCCAATTAAATTTATTAACGCGAGACTACAAAAAGCTGAAGCTCAAGCTCAATCTGCATTGGATTTATTAAGTAATTTAGAAAAAATTTGAATCAGTCTTAATTTAATTCTTGAAATGGATATACCACAAATTGGATATTCTTTAAATACATTTTTAAATAAATATGGAGATATCTTACTAGAAGAGCATTATGATGAGTTGAGAGAATATTTCAAATTTTTCAAATTATTTAAAAGCTCCATTCAAGTTAAAACAAATGAATGTGAATATCATTGGGATATTTGCCCCTATACATTAGAGGATGTTACAAGTCTACCCGATACTTGTCCATGTCATTCAGCTGAAATATATATGTTAAAATGTACAAAACTAATTGATTTATATAAAAGAATAGAAAAAAAATAAATAAAAATAATCGTTTTTTGTTTTTTATTAATATTATTAGTTATATTTAAGATGAGTAAAGACGAGGCTATAGATTTATTCGAATGGTTAGATATTTTAGATTCTTCTGAAGAAAACGAGGAAAAGGAAGATGATGAAGAGAAATTTAAAACTTCAAATCCACCAGAGGTTGAAAAGAGAGTTCATTTTAATTTAAAACCTCAAACACTTATATTATACAAATGGAATACAGCATATAAGTTAGCTCGACAAAAATATTGGGAATTCATAGCACTGGATCGCTGCAGATTCAATCAAAGAATCCAAAGTACTAATTACATTATTTCTAAAGTTCTAAATAGTAATCATCGAAAATTCATTTTCAATCAAAGATTTTCTAACTAGTTATATAATAATTTTATACATTTTATTATATTTTTATTTTATTTAAAAATGGCTAAAAGAGAGGTTGTTGAAGAGTTGCATAAACCTGCACGGAGAAATTTTAAACGCCGTAGAGTTATAATTAAAGGGTTTGATGATCTTTGGCAAGCTGATTTAGTAGAAATGGGTGCATATGCTAAAGAGAATAAAGATTTTAAATTTTTATTAACTGTGATTGATACCTTCTCAAAATATGCATGGGCAATTCCTATAAAATCAAAAACTGCTGAAAATGTTACGCAAGCAATGCGAAATATTTTTCAAACTTCTAAAAGACACCCCCAAAATTTACAAACTGATGATGGAAAAGAATTTTTCAATAAAATATTCAAGAATTTAATGAATAAATATCAAATAAATCATTATTCAACATTTAGCATATTAAAAGCATCTATTGTAGAACGTTTTAATCGAACTTTAAAAGAAAAGATGTGGAAAGAGTTTAGTTTTAATGGTAATTACAAATGGTTACATATAATTGATCCATTAGTTCACCAATACAACAATACAAAACATCGTACCATTCATAGACGTCCAGCAGATATAAATAAAAAAAATGCTAATGAGCTCTTGGCAACTGTTTATAGTCATATTAAAATTTCTCCACCAGCTAAAATCAAAATTTGTGACTCAGTCCGGATAAGCAAGTATAAACATGTTTTTGAGAAAGGTTATACACCTAATTGGACAACTGAAATATTTAAAATCAGGAAAGTTCAAATTACCAACCCAGTAACTTATTTATTAGAAGATTATGAAGGTCAGCCTATTGAAGGAGGTTTTTATGAGTATGAGTTACTAAAATCTAATCATAATAACATTTTTTTAGTTGAAAAGGTTATGAAAACTAAAGATAATAAAATATTTGTAAAATGGCTTGGATTCTCATCTGATCACAATTCATGGATAAATAAAATTGATTTAATATAGAGAAAAAATTTTTTTTTTTATTTCATATTATTTTTTTAATTACATTTTTTTTGTTTTTTAATGAATTTCCATTTGATATGTCGGATCCTGCTTGATTGTTCGTAAATCAATTACAGTGAAATCAGATTTATATTCTGTATCCACCATCATAATTTTTTCTGCCTCTCCATCACCTGTAATTCTTTCAACCAATATTTCTCGATATTCATGACACTGAATTTTGAGATACTTTTTAATAAAAATGCTTTCATATTCACATCTCACAGTGAGTTTTTGATTCTCGCCAAAATTCAATATAAAATGTCTATAAAATATATGCTCACTATTTATTATTCCACCAATATTCTGCTCTTTTAAAACTAATTCATTTCTAAAAGCTTTAATAGCATCATCTATAGATGCATATTGTGGTACTGAATCAGCTTTATCCGATAAAAATTGATCAACTGCTTGCAAAGTAGTTAATGGTTCTATTGTAGTTGTTGTTGTAATTTCATTAGTATTTGTTTCTGAGGAAATTACATGTTTTAAAAACTGAACTGATAAATTTACTTTAACAGTTTCATTATTTGGAAGTAATATATTAAAATATGTGCTCCCAAAAGCTGATTCATCCAATCTAATATTAGAAGTTGGAGCTGAATTTGCTTGAATAGTAAACAAGCAAAATATTAAAATTAAAAATGATTTCATTTTCACAATAAAAGTTTGATCTATCTTCATTCAAGGTTCACGCAGTAATGTACGATTGGAAATTATAATTATATAAGTTATACTTTTTATTTTCTAGAAAGTTCTTTATTATGTACAAACTTTACTTGACTTATAATAGAACACACATATATAAAGAGTGATAAATATCTATCTCTTCCATCTGAATAAGCTTCCATATAATCTAAATATTCCTCTTTTAAATTTTCAAGTAATTTTCTAAAATTAGTTAACATGTCACCAATTTTTGATTTTTTATTTTTTTCATTATATTTATTTTCTATTGAATATATAAATATAATTCCTTCATCGATTCGTTTCCTTATCATCGACTTTTTCAATTCATTCTGATTTTCTTCATATTCATTTCTTGTCAGTGATAATGCATCAATATTTTCAGTAATTCCTTTATTCTTACCAGCTGGCAAAACATTTGAAATATTCTTTTCAATCATCTCCCAATCATCTTCTTCAGAAAATGGACAATCAGCATTAAAATGATTAGGTGCTTGCTTTTTTTATTTGTTAAACCTCTTATTTTACCAATAATAGAGATATCACCACCATATACTTCTATTTTTATATGTTGCCAATCCAAAGGAGATAATTCGAATTGGTTATTAAATGATTCACCATTTCTAATTTTAAATAAACAAATTTTTTCACCACCTTCTGGAGTTATATATACTTCCAAAAAATCGTGAAATATTCTCCAATTAATTATTTTAATTGAAGCCCATTTCCGACCACAAATACAATATTTATACCCATGTAAAATATTATCAGCCCAAAACATTATGATGCTTATACTTAATAGTCTAATCAGATTATGTTATATTTTATGTTAGAATTAGTCTTTTATAGAATTTTGAGTATCATATTATTATTAGAAAAAAATATATATATTTTAAATTATTTATTTATTATAAACACCTAAATAATTGTTACATTTCGGACAATAATGATTCGCATTTTTCATGTTATCAGTACAATATGGAATGCAACAACAACACCATAATCCTATCAAACACATTAGTAGAGCTGCAATATGAGTTTTGTTAGCATTTTCATATTCAACTCTCGTTACATTTCTTTCACCACAATTTAAACATACTGTTACTTGAGGGCAAGGTCCAAATGGTACTTTAAATGCTTGTTGAAGAAAAACAGCTGAAGGAATTTGACTTTGGCTTGTGTTATATGATAATGAACCCATGACTGTTTTTGATAGACTAAGTACATCAAAAATAAAAAAATCTTCTCTGGGTAAGAGCATAGAATTGGAATCGAACCTTATATTAATAAACTTATCTAATAGATTTTGTCTACGCCCTAGCACTCCTACCCACAGAAGATTTAGTTAACTCTTGCTATTGTCATATTTTGTTTCTAAATTAACTGTTTAATTAGTTTTAACCAAACAATGGAGTTCGCAAGAACAATTTTTACCTTTAATAAATTTTTTCTAGAAAATAAAAAACACTTTAGAAAGAAATATATACGAGAAATGCAATATCATATCAAATTTCTGAGGAATTATGCTGAGTCAACATTAATTCAATTTAATTCACTCAAAGAAGATCAAGATGATAAATGGACGGATTTGGTTACACACAATTCAACCAAATTTTTTAAAATATCTTTATTACGATTAGCTAAAATCATAAAGAAATTTAAAGAAAATAATTATAAATATCGGAAAACTTTAAAAAATAAATAAAAACTTTATAATAATATATTTTGTTTTTTTTCTTTTTAAATTAACAATAGGAATCCCCCCAAAAAAGTACGATAATTTTTTTATTATTTTAGGAAACCTCGTAACGTCATTTTTAAACTAATTTTTCGTTTTTTTCTTGTATATTAGTCTAGAAATTCTCTGACGTCATTTTTAGTTTTTTTAATTTTTATCTCAATTTTTTTTTATTGTTTTTTGTTTTGTTTTTCTCTTTCATATAAGAAATGTGTTTTACCGACGGCAAAACATTAAAAAATTAAAAAAATGTATGAAAAAAAATATATTAAAAAATTCTTCAATTTTTAAAAACTAATCCTTATCAGCATTATTACTAACAACAATGGGAATCTTCTGACGTAATCTTATAAGCTTTAGTCCCTAATCATATTTTATTCTAGAAATTCCCTGACGTCATTTCAGATTTTTATTTTATAATTTAAATAATTTTAATTATGACTTGTAGTATTCAAACTAACAGATTCAAAAATAACTGTCAATTTATTCAATCTTAATTGCATAACTTTAGGAGGATTTACTTCACACCAAAGTCACAAACCTCATTCTTTTTATTTTAGACCAAAGTCACAAACCCTAGTACTAAAAGAGTAGTGAAAGAGATGGAAAACATTCCGCCATAAGAACACATAGGAGTGAAAGAGATAGCGGTCAAAAAAGTGATCCAGAACCGGCATAGCTATACTACTGATACCTCAATTTTGAACACCCTATATATACATATGTTTTAAATTCAAATCATCTTGTTTGAAAATAATCAAAAAATTAGCATTATCTCTAATTAAATGCTTTGGAATTCTTGTATACGACTGACACAAATAAAAGCTATCTACTTCTTGGTGACGCCCCATACAAAAATATATCTTGCTTATCGCAAGCTACATCATCAAAAATAAATATTGAGTTTGGTCGTGAGGCTGATGGTTCAAGTACATCAACGTTATTTGAAAATTCCTTATATCCCATTCCTTTGATTAGTTTTATTAATTTTTTAAATATTTGTATTTAGGTTGATGCAATGATTTCGAGTAGATATATATGTTCTGAAATTTAAGCCCTTTAGAATCTAAAAGCATACTTATCATAACATTAGTTTTACCACAATTTGAAGGCCCAACTATTAATCCTCTTATACTATCTGGGAAGCATTTGCCATGTTTTTTTATTTGTTCTTTTTGAATTTTGATCAAAATTTTTAACTTCAACTGCATTATCTACTTTTATAAATTTCATTAAACTAAACAGGATATTATGCCTCTTCAAAATAAATATTCGAACAGTAATAAAAAACTGTTAATGGAAGAGGTGTTGTTAATTCTATAATTAATAAACTACCATTTGAAGCACATTTACCTGGTTATAATTATTGCGGGCCCGGAACAAAATTATCAAAACGATTAGTTCGTGGCGATAAAGGAATTAATGATTTAGATGAAGCTTGTCGAGAGCATGATATAGCATATTCTCAAAATACTAATCAAAATCAATGTCATATAGCTGATCAAATACTAGCAGAAAAAGCTTGGCAAAGGGTTAAAGCTAAAAACTCAACTATTGGTGAACGGTTAAATTCATATCTAGTTACAAACGCAATGAAAACTAAAGTTAAACTAGATATGGGTTTAAAAAAGAAAAGAAAGAAAACTCAAAGAAAAAAACCCTTGAAAAATATTATAAAGGAATCTAAAGTAGCTGTTAAAACTATAAAAAAACCAATGAATGATAAAAATGTTATAAAAATTGCTTTGAATGCAGCTCGAAAGTTTTCTAGAGGGCAGAAAAAAACGATTGTTATACCTCGAATAATTCCAGTACCAAAAATTGGTGGAATTTTACCTTTAATTCCAATATTTGCAGGTCTTTCAGCTATTGGGGCATTATCAGGTGGTGCTGCTGGGATAGTTAAGGCTGTAAACGATACTAAAAATGCGCACAAACAGTTACACGAAAGTGAACGCCATAATAAAATGATGGAAGTCATTGCATTAAAAGGAGGAAAAGGATTACACTTGAAACCATATAAGAAAGGATTGGGTCTTTATTTAAATCCAAAAAACCATTAAACAAGCTACCCAAAAGAGCACTTACCAATTATGATTTAGAAAAATTTGGAAGAAAACACTTAAAGCATTTCCGTGGAGTTTTTATGCGAGATAATTTGCCAACACGCAAATTTCAAAAATTTGAAATATGAATGTGGTATAATAAATTTAGATAATTCTATTGGGAATGGAACGCATTGGGTAGCTTATTATAAAAAACCTCAAATCACACAATATTTTGACAGCTTTGGAAATTTGCAACCTCCATTAGAAGTAATTAAATATTTAGGAGATAAGCTTGTATATAATTACAATAAATACCAAGACTTTAATTCATATAATTGTGGTCATTTATGTTTAGAATTTTTATTTCATATTGTTAACAAAAAAAATGATCAGTAAATAAAACATAATATATAACGAAAATCAAAACATTGCATTATTATTATTATTATTATTATTAGTCTAGTTTTATCAAACATAACTTACATTAATAATTTTGTTCAAGATCAAGGTTATTCTATTCATTTTGAATGAAAAAGAAACGAAAAAACTAATTGATAAAGATAATTTGAATTTAGTTATAAAGAAATTAAAAGAAAAAAAATAGAATTAGAATATATTATATAAGTATATGCATTACTTTTTATTATGATAATGATTAACATGGATTAAGCTTGAAAATCTATAAAAGCAGAAAAATGCTTCTGAAATATCTCATTATTATTTGAGTAAAAGATATGTCAATAACATTAACCTTAAACGGAAATTCTTCCATATTAACAAATAATTATTTTCCTCCGATAGACCTAAAGAGAAAGAAATATACGTGCGGTTTAGTAGATTTCCAAACATATAATTCGATACCGAATATAGATGACGAAAATAATAGATTTATTATTGATGAAAAATCCATCATAATTCCCACAGGGTCATACGAAATTGAAGATATTGAAACATTTCTCAGAAAAAAGTTCAATATTGTTAAAGCAGACAATGTGAAGTTAATTGTAAGACCTAATAATAATACATTAAAATGTGAAATTTTCGCTGATAAAGAAATTGATTTTGAAAGAGAAGGTACTATTATAATTTTATTAGGTTTTAGCAGAAAAAGATTATTACCAAACAAATGGCATATTTCAGATCTTTTTGTTGATATTAATAAAATAAACATAATAAGAGTGGAATGTAATATTATTTCTGGAACTTATATTAATGGAAAAGAAGCTCATATTTTACATGAATTCTCTATTAATGTCAGTCCTGGCTATAAAATAATTGAAGTTCCTAAGAATGTAATTTATTTACCTATAACCATTAATCAGATAAGTTCTATTACTATAAAACTGTTTGATCAGAACGGTAATTTAACTAATTTTCGTAGAGAAACAATAACAATTAGATTGCATTTAAAGCCTGAAAATGATAGTATTTAACCAAAATCATCAATCCAATATAAATGCACAGAATAAAATACATCAGTTTAATTCATTAAAGTCAGTTAAAGGAGCAACAACAAATCGAGATTTAAAATATACAAAACATTTATCATCTGAAAATAAAGAATTTCTAAAATCTCTTGGATACCTATTAAAAATAAATTAAAACGGATCTTTTTAATGATCCCATTTTTGATGAAAGTGTAACTAGTGCTCAATGGCATTCATATTCACCATACTTAAACTCATTTGGATTAAGTGATATTATACGAATACCAATACAAAATCTAAACTTAAATATATTACCCTCAACGAGTTTAATCTGTGTTGAAGGTTATGTAACAAAACATGATGGAACAACTACTGCAAATACTAAACTAGTTAATAATGCTATAACATTTCTATTTGATCAAATTAGTTATGAACTTAATGGTAAAGAAATTGATCATAATCGCAATGTTGGAATAACTTCAACATTAAAAAACTATATTTCGCTGAATAAAAATGAAAGTGCATCTTTATACAATGGAAGTTGGTCACATACCTCATCAATTAAGCTAAACAATTTATATTTTAATTTTTGTATGTCATTAAAAAGATTATTGGGATTTGCAGAAGACTACAAAAATATTATTCCAAATGCAAAACATGAATTAATAATATATCGTTCTCGATCTAACGATAATTCAATGATATGCGTTGATAATATTGAAAAACCAAAAATTGTTATTACAAAACTATATTGGAATGTTCAAAATATTAATTTAGCTGACAATCTCAAATTAAATTTATTCAAAAATATTGAAAAAGGGTCTGTTATGAAAATTCCTTTTAGAAATTGGGAGTTACACGAGTATCCAACATTACCAACAGGAACTACTCATCATATATGGAATTTCAAAACTACCTCACAACTAGAAAAACCTCGTTTTATTATTTTTGTTCTACAAACCGATAAACAACATAAACTGGATAAGGATCCATCAAAATTTGATAATTGTGATATCAGCAATATAAAAGTATATTTAAATTCTGAAGTATATCCTTATGAAGACATGAATTTAGATTTTGATAAAAATCGCTTCGCCTTAGCATATGAAAATTATTCTAATTTTAGAAATTTTTATTATAATTATTCCGTGACAGAACCTTTAATATATTGAGTGAATATCATTGAGTGAATATCAAAATTCTTCATCAATTTTTGTAATCGATACTCGTCATCAAAATGAAAATCTTAAAATGAGTCCAGTTGATGTCAAAATTGAAATAAAAACTTTAAAAAAAATTCCAGATAATATTACAGCCTATTGCCTTATTTTGCATGACCGTTTAGTAGAATTTAAACCATTAACAGGAGAAGTTAATAAAATTATTTAATGTATTAATAAATAATATGAGATCAAACTGTACGGAATCATCACCTTCAGATTCTTGCTGTGTTTTTGATTCCATCATTTATCAGTGGAATATTTTTTTTTTATGATTGGACTACACTGTATAAGTTTTTTATTTTACAAACTCTATAAATATATTAAATTCTTTTGAAATTTAAATTAAAATGGAATATGTAATAATTGATATGCAAGGTTTTCGAGATAATAATAATAAATTTATTTTAAAAGAAATTGCTATTCTTTCATCAAATAACGAAATTCAACATTTTATAATAAGATCACCTTATGGTTACCATTATTTAGATACAAAAGCAAAATACACAAATAAATGGCTCACTAAAAATCATCATGGCTTACAATGGTCGGACGGCAAAACACGTTTCTGTGATGTTATCAATTTTTTAAAATTTTTTATATCTAATCAAACAAAAATTTATGTTAAAGGAAAAGAAAAACAATCTTGGTTTATTAATATATTGCAAAATAATTATAATATTTTTGATTTGAATAATCATGATTCTACATGCTTAAAAATATGGAAGAATCATCAAGTTCATTATTCTAAAAGATGTTCTTTTAACCATTTTGGTGTTTGACTTTAGAATGTTTACTTGTTAAAATTGATGATTTAGCTAATTTAAAAGTATTTAAGAAGATAAATGATCAGAAACATATTAATTTTACTGTTCACAATCAATCGTTAATCAATTCAAAAAAGTAAACAAATATGGATAAAATAAAAAAGACCTTCAATAAAAATCAATGTTCACAAGATTATCAAAAATTAGCACTACAAAAAACAATCTAAATAACTAATTAAATATTTATATCAATGTATTTGTTTGATTCTATCTAACATTTCTGAAAATTTTAAAATAAAAATTTAAATTGAAATAAGAAAATCATTTTACTCCATTTACTTTAATTGCATACATTTTTGCTCTTAGACCAATAAATTCTGTCATTATTTTACCATTGTTGTCATCTTTCATTAATCCAGGAACTTTTTTGTTCACTAAAGGTATATTGTAAATATTTTCAGGTTCAAAATCACTAGTATCAAATTTATGAATATTAGATTTCATGATTTCATAAATATCATTACATTTTATTTCGTATATAAGCGAATCTGTATCTGTATACAGTAACTTACACTTTAAACCAAACGTTTTTAGCATAAATTCAAAATGGAAATCATATATCTTAGTTTTAGCAACATCTAAAATAGTTAAACCTAAAATAATAGGTTTATTCATAACAATTTCTGTTTTTTTTCAATTCAATTGCTTCTAAATTTTCATTAAATATTCTCGAACTATGAAACTGAGGCTGAGCAATGAATGCATTTGCTCCATATCTTCCGTCCCATTTTGACATTAATTTAATGCTTCGATGTTTTCTAACATTTTCTATAAATTTACCAAATATGACATTGATTATTAATTTATATGATGTGAATTAATTTATATATCTTTTTCAAAATTATTTTTTGCTAAAGTTCGTAATCTAGTATTAAGATCAATATATGGCTTTAACCATTGTGATTGTTTAAACTTTAATATTTTATGAATTCTCTTTAACTTCAGACCATAATTTAAGACTTGTTTTAGATTTTTATATTGTATTATATACTTTTCCTTGTTATATAAGGTCGCTAAGAGTTTTTCACTTTTACCTCCAGGTGGTATTATATGTTCTGGACAAAATGGCAAGTCCTTATGAATATCATGTAATTCTGAAGGATATTCTAAATCAACTTCTAGTATATATTCCACAGACGAGTTATCTGAAAAATTTTCAATATTGAATATTAAAATTTCTTCTGCACTAACCCATTCAAAATTGCTTAAAGGCAGATCTTGTGACATAGCCCATCCATATAAATTATTGACATCGTAGTACATTAAAAAGGTAGAATCTTGATCTTCAATATAATTACTCATATATTTATTGTTAGCTTTACTATAGCGATTCGAGCATTGGCTTAAACCACCGCGGATTCCTCTTTCTGCAAATAAAATCATATCAATATCTTCTAATAATTCTATTCTAACTTTAGTAAACAGCAGCATACAATCCCATGTAAAGCCCGGTGTAGTGTAATAGTGAGCTGGATCTAATTTATAAATTTTCATAGAATTTTTCCTAAAAGCTTCAAAAACATCTGCAAGTAAGAGTACATCTGTCTTTAAATAAATATCTGAGTACTCGCCTAATGTTTTTACAGAAAATATATTCCAAATGTTTTGCGCATGTTTATAATCTTCATCTGATATGTTAGAGTCGTTTAACGTATTATGAAAATCTTCTTTTCTTGGAAGAGTTCTCAATTCTAATTTATTAAAAGAATCTATAAAGCTGTTAGGAAAAAATCCTTTTTTTTGTTATTAATTGAAATTCATTATCATTTAAGTCCTTCCATTCCTGTTTAGTTATATATTTTTGATCATTTGGTAAATTAAAAGCTATTTTTTCTAATGATGCTGGTAAAAACCTATATGAGTCAATAAATTTAAATTTTATACATGTGTTATTCACATGTTTTATAAAAGATATATATTTTTCCATGCTAGTGGGAATCAATGCTAATTTACCTTCAAATTCGAGATCAATATCTTTTATTATTAAATGTGAATCATATCCAGAAAGATTGTGAAATACAACTGGTACTTCTATAATGTAACTGTATTCAAGGTTACAAGGAACGTGAGCAGTACCTCTATACTTTCCTGTTAAATGACAGTGACCTTTCACCCGAATCTCACCGTCTTCAAATTTTTTCTCACATATATGACAAAAATTAGAGTTTTCAAAAGAATTAATATCATCATTGTTAAGTTTTATAGGTAGGGGGCTACCATAAATTGAAATTATTTCGGTAGCAACTGCTTCTAATTCTTGTGAAAACCATTTTGAACTGTCATTACCTCTGAAGGATTTATAATATGATTTTTTATCATCGTAAGAACATTTAAAATAATATCAAATGCTATATACTTTATGATGTTCATAATAAACAGAATCAACTGTTTTTTGTTGCGATATTTTTTTGAGCATTGCTTCTAAGTCTGCATATATAACGAAAGGAACTTTCTGTTTTCTCTTTAAATTTAAAAAAAAAATAGTTTTTTCCTTTGGCAGTAAAATGCAACAATCATTTTGGTTTTGACAATTTTCTTCATGCATAAGTAGTTTTTCCTCAGAATAAAAAAAATGTAGGCAGCGATCACATATGAATTTTTTCCCATTATGTTTAGATACTTTTGAAGATATAAGTCGAGATAAATTTTTAATCCAACAAAAATGATATTTTGATAACTGCTCGTAATAATTTTCGTAATTAGCGTCACCATCATCATTATTGTCACTATCATCTTCGAAATCATTTTTTTTCTATTATATACATTTCTGTTATTAATAAAAGGTTAATATGTCTGCCAGGAATTTTTTGATTTGTTAATTTTGTAGGTAAAACACGAAAGTTGGTAAATTTAGTTTTTTTTCAAAATAAAAACATTAATAGACACATTATTAATTTTTTCGAATTTGGTAATATCTGCAATTTTTACAGGTTTTTCTATTCCATCAGTTATTAAGATGTTATTGTAATGCGGATATGAGCTAGTTGAACAACCGTTTGTATTAGCAGGATATAAAGCAGAAACAACACTCCAAAAAAAGCAAGCATCATCATTATTTTTTATATTAATAGAAGCTTTTTTTTTTGATATTTGTTGAGGTAATTCTATATAGTTTGAGCCAATCATAGAATTAAATGAATTAATATAAATGCTCAAACTAATAATACTTTTCAAACTCCATCCACTATCTCGTTCTTGAAATTCTTCTAACTTTGTTAATAATTTTTGGCTTAATTTATCTTCAAACCATTTTTGGAAATCATCAGATTGTAATAAAACTTCATTTGATGTATTGATATATTTCTTTTCTATCACAATTTGTTCTTCAATTCCTTGTTTTTGAAATTCGCCACATAAATTTGTTTTGATTTTAAAAGAAAAAAATTTTTTAGTAATTTCGAATTCTCGCATTTTTTTTGCAAACAAAAAAGAACATTCATCTAAAAATGTTTTCGGATCAATATGATCTATATTAATAATAGTAGCAGTTTTAATGCGACTAGCAAACGCTGACTCTGTATCAATCCATTCAATTTTTTTCTTATTGTCAGAATTCAACGATCCACCACTAATTTCTTTATATTTATTTAGTTTTCCCAATAGTATATTTCTACAACACTGAAGCCATTCTAATTTAGTTTCAATTTTCCTTTTAGTTCCAGTTTTAGAAACCAATTTTAGTTTCTCTTCTAAGAGCTTTTTCACTTCTTCAATTTTTATTAATTTTGTTTCAATTTCAGATTCTCGAAATATAGTTTCCCTCAAATATGTAACACTCCATTGTGAAATTTCTTTTGAACACATTTTTTTTAATTTAATTAGTACTTTCGATCTGAATGATAGATATAAACTGAAAAAACGTCTATAAAAATATATATTTTTTTTCTTTTTATCTTATAACCGGTGACCTGTGCAAAAAAAACCTATGAAAATAATAAAACATTATTTAAAAATTTAAATTCAAATAAGAACACCATTTTTTTTTCACCTATAAAAATATATACCTATTTTTTTTATTTTTTTATTTTTATCTTATAAGGTGACCTATGAAAAAAAAAAACCTATATGAAAAAAAAAAATAAAAAAATATTTAAAAAATTAAATTGAAATAAGATCACCATTTTTTTTATTTTTATTTTTTTTTATTTTTTTTTATTTTTGTTTTTTTTTGTATTTGTTTAATTGAATATAAACTAAAAACTTTTTTTTTTTAAATAAAAGAAGCCAATATCTTAATTTAATTTAATTTTTACATTTTTCACAATAAAACTTTAATATAAACAATTTATCTATTTTAGATAAAACATTAAATTTATATACAGCTTTATTAGTTTGAATTTTTTTATTTAAAGCATCGATAACGTTCGTTGTATGCATATCAGCATACCTCTTGGGTAAATAAGAGTAAAACTAGCTGGTTTCAATTAGCACGCTTCTTATAATCCCATCATCGGTGATTTCATTTTTTTCGGATAAAAATGTTATTGAAAATTCTTTCCCCATTGCAATGCTTGATAATGGTTTATAACGTTTTGGTGGTGTATTAACTTTAGATAAGAAATTGGTAAGAATATCTTGATCCTCATCCTCATGCTCTTCTTCACTTTGAATGAATAGTGGATCATTTATACTTCATTATTATCATCATCATCCTTTCTGTTAATTTGTTTTATTTTTTTTTTTAAATTATTATTATGATTCAAGATGTTCATCTGTTGATCCTCAAAATCCAGTTTTCTTTTGAAATTATTTTTATTCATTTATTCATTGTTCTTTCTTTTTTTTTGTGTAGCTTCGCTCGTATGTAGTTCAATTGGTACTAATGTTTTAAAGGAATTGTTTTTACCCTTTTATAGTACTTCATATGAAAGACTTTTTTAAAATTCTTATGAAATTATTACTTGGAAACAAAAATTTGGTGGTATGATTTGCGGTTTACTTTTTTTTCTAATATTCATATAAATCTGAAAATATATTATATATAAAAAAAAAAAATAAAAAAATTAAATTGAAATTTAAAAATGTTTTTTATTTTGTTATTTTTTTTTCATTTTTTTTTTTATTTTACACTCTGTTTAAAAGTGTTTTTTTCAATTTTTGAGCTTCAGTGCTCACTTCAGCTGAAGTTATCAAGGTACGCTTCAATTTGTGACAGCCTAAGCATTGTGGACCATACTCATCTTCAAATTCCTTGGCATCTTCCACAGAATCAAAATAGGCAACTTCAATAAATTTAAAAAAAGTTCCATGCAGAGTTTTCTTTTTGTTTCATTGTGCAGCTTCTCTGTTGATTCGAAACATTCCTCACAGTATACTAGTTCTTTTGAATTTTGATAACATGCTTCCATGAATAACTCTTCACCGTCAAAGGCTCCGTTTTGTATATCATATATAATATAAAATATATGATATAATTTGCCTGAATTATAGGCCTCCATTATGCAATATTCGTTGGGTGAACTATTTATTAAGTACCCCATTTTTAGCACATTTCCAAAAAAATGTTGAAAAAATGTGCTTATTAGTTTCACTCTGTCCGTCCGTCCGTCCGTCTGTTTACAAAACTTCTACACCGTTAAAGATAGAGAAAAAAAATTTTAACCATAGGTAGGTCTCATAAAAAAAATAATTTTGTGGAACAACTTTTTCATGTAGCCCCCCCATTACGGAGCTACAGCCCCTCAAACTTTGAAAAAGCCCTATTTTTAAATGCATATATCTTATGTTCTGCTTAAGATTTTTTCAATCTAAAAACGTCATTCGATAGGTATTTTTTTTAACTTTGTAAATTAATATCAAAATTATACATTTTTTTAAAATTTAGTATTTAAATTTACCGTTATGTGAAAACCAAATTTTGCATGATTTTTCTAACTTTTTCTAACTTTTTCTAATTTTTCATAACTCCGGCACGCTTCTAGATAGAAGCTTGAAATTTTGAGGCAAGAAAGAACTTTTAGAATTAGTATAAGTTTGCTCAGAAAATTTTTTCGGACAACCCCCTGTTTATGAGCTATTAGGGCTTAAAAATTGAAAATTTGCTATTTTTAAACATCTGTAACTTAGGAACCTGTACACATTTTACTTCTGCAAGATATAAAAATTAAAGCTACAATAATATATTTTTACGTGTGTTAAAGGTTTATTTTAATTGTAAAGGGTTCCAAAGTTGCCAGCTCTTCAAAATTGCAAAAAAGCCCCATTTTTAGATGTATATATCTCGGGCTCTGCGTAATAATTTTGCAATCTAAAAGCACCAGAAGATCGAAAATTTTATAATCTATATAAAACAATATCAAAATTATGTAATATTTTGTAATTTACTGCAAAACCGGTAAAGTAAAAAATGTGAAAAGAATTAGCAATGAGAATATAATTCCAATAACAATTCAAAACGAAGGTTTCATAGCATTTGTAGATAATGGTAGCGATTTGTCGCTCATGCAAGAAGCTGTACAGAAAAAACTTGGCGTGCAAATTTGTAACAAACAACAAGTTATATTAAAAGCTTTTGGAAATAACTTATGTACGACAATTGGTTCGGCAATAGTGACGATAGGAGTCAAGTCTATTTTACATGAAATAAGATTCGAAGTTGTTCCTGATCATTATATGGCGGATAAACATAGATCAAGGAAAAGTTTCTATAGAAGAAAATGTAAGAAAATTTGAAATGGTGGAGAATGAAATTTTTAATATAGATGTTGAGTCGTTGGAAAATCATATGAGTGAAATTGATATTAAGTCAAGAAATCCTGAAATTAACAAAATAAATCTTGATCTGGTCAACATGTACGAAGATAAAATTGTGAATTCATGCATCCAAATGAAAATAGTCCTGCAGGATGAAGTTCCTATGAGAAAGCAAGAAGATTACCACTAGCAGAAAGAGAAGCAGTGATAGATCAAATAGAAGAATGGTTGGAAAAAGGCATAGTGGAAGAAAGCATTTCAGATTTTGCTTCTCCGATAGTGTTCGCAAAGCAGAAAGATGGGACGAATAGATTGTGCGTGGACTACCGTAAGTTAAATTTTAAAATAATAAAAGATAGATATCCTTTGACAATAATTGAAGATGTTTTGGAGAGGCTATAGGACGCAACAATATTCACAACATTGGATCTAAAGAATAGATTTTTTCAAGTTGACATTCATCAGGAAAGTAAAAAATATACATAATTTATAAACCCAGACGGCCAGTATCAATTTGATAAGGTACCATTTGGCCTTTGCAACTCACTATCAATTTTCCAAAGGTTTGTGAACACAATTTTTCAAAACTTAATTCAGCAGGGCCAAATAATTATTTATATTGACGACTTGATAATCCCATCGTCAACTGAAACAGAAAATGTCAAAGTACTAAGAGAAGTACTTCAAGTAGGAAGAAAAAACGGGCCACTATTTAAATGGGGAAAATGCGTGTTTTTGGCAAAAACAATAAAATTTTTGGGACACATAATTGAAGGTAGGTTAACGGATGAGAAGTTGAAAGCAGTTAAGCTTTTCCTAAACCTACAGCAATAAAGAATATACAAAGCTTTCTTGGATTAACTGGATACTTCAGAAAATTTATAAAGGGCTACTCAACAATCGCGAAGCCTTTATCATATATGCTAAAAAAAGATGCTAAATTTCACTTTGGAAAGCAACAGGTCGAGGCTTTTGAAACACTACAGAACGTCCTATGTAACGAATCTGTTCTAAAATTATTAATTCCTAATTTGGAAGCAGAGCTTCATGCAGACGCGAGCTTCGATGGATATGGCGGATTACTACTACAAAAATACAATGGGAAGTTTCCTGGAGATGAAGTTCAAAATTTATACTGATTGCAAAGCTTTCCAAGCAACTATGAGCAGAACATATGTACAAGAATAGCATGATGCCTGATGGGCAATCGCACTGCAAGATTTTGATTGTGTTGTTCTACATCGCCCTAGAACTGCCATGAAGCATGCTGACGCATTAAGTCGACGTCCAGTGGTGCTGAAAATTAAAGATGGTGCACTTAAAAGGATAGAAACAGCACAACAAAGCAATTAGTTCTGTAAACTTATAAGTACAATTTTGAAAGAAAAAGAATATGATAATTTTAAGCTTAAGCTTTATTCTATACAAATTCGTAAATCGTGCGCATTTGTTGGTGGTACCAAGGAATTCAGCTAAAGAATTAATCGAGCAAGTGCATAGAAGAGGCCACATCAACAGCAAAAAAGTGATAACAATTTTAAGTCAAGACTACCATGACTACCAGTCAAGACTACCTACCAAGAAATTGTATACCATGCATTCTAGCGACAAGGAAAGCCGGCAAGAAGGAAGGTTTATTAAATCTAATCGACTAAGGTGCCACCCCATTTTACACATACCACCTAGATCATGTTGGTCCATTAACATCCATGGCAAAAAGTTACAAGCATTTACTTGTCATAGTGGATGCATTTACAAAATTTATCTGGATATACCCAGTAAAATCCGTAACATCTGCTGAAACTCTGCAAAAATTAGAACTCCAATCAATAGTTTTCGGAGACCCAAGAAGAATTATTACTGACAAGTGTACAGCTTTTTCATCCAACGAATTCCAGGATTATTCTAAATCAAATAATATTGAGCATGTCATGATAACAACGGGTGTTCCCCGTGGAAATGGACAAGTTGAGAGGCAGAATAAAACCGTTATAAAAATTTTGAGAAAAATGTCGATTGAAGAACCAACTAAGTGATATAAACATGTACCCTTAGTACAAAAGTGCATAAATTCAAGTATTAACAGATCACCTTTCGTAGTTATGTTCGGAATTACAATGAAGAATAAATTCGATATTAACCTTAATAAACAAATGGAAGTAATGTTATTAAAGGCAAATGACGAAGAAAGAAATGAAATAATCCAAGAAGCCCAACAAAATATTTTAAAAAGCCAACAGCAAAATTCCAAAACATTTAATAAAAATAGAAAATTGGCAAGAAAGTATAAGAATCATGATGTGGTAGACATACAGAGAACACAATTTGGAAATGGATTGAAGTTATACCCAAAATTTGTAAGGCTCTATGAAA